>CM050164.1:78651497-79128997 GCA_027410445.1 Discoglossus pictus | reverse complement strand
ATAAAAATAATATGTGAAAATAATAATAGTGTGGGGAAAAAAAAGTGTGGGGAAAAAAAATAATACCCCTGTACTGTAGGAATATGTTACATAAACTACTGTGCTCTTTCTTGTAATTCAAACAGAACATAAAAGAAAATGGATCTATACCGTTGTGTATGCACATGAAATCGCCAGCACTGACAGCTGCAGGGCCAGCAATTAGCCGCTAGATGGCGCCGTCAGGTTTCAGGGAAGGCCTATAATTCTTCCCCCCTCCGACGTGGCACAACTCGACGGCGCTGAATCAACAGCAGTATTAAAAAAATCGGCAGCGCCATCTAGCGGTTGGCAGCAGCACTGCTGCTGCCAATCTTTTGAGTAAGGAAAGAGGGGAAAGGACCAAAAAAACTCCTACAAAAAGACTTGGGAGCCTGTTCTTAAGTAGGGTCATTTGTTTGTCAGGTTGTTTGTAACCTGGGGACCACCTGTATAGCATATTCTAAATAAATAAGTTTGATAATAAACAAAGACATTTTAGAAAGCAAATAAACAAATAAATAAAATAAAAGTAAACACCACCACTTTAAAAGGCAATTATTTTTTTACTGCAGGGATCCATTTTCTTATAAACACTGGCAGTTTTAGACACCAAATCCCTGTTGTGCAGATATAAACTTGTCAGTTCACAGTTTCCTCCCACCATAAAAAATTGATCAGAAGAAACCAAATAGTAGATTCTAAATGTTCTTAGTATGTATTTTTTTTACTCTTTATGTTACATATACGGCTACAACAGCCCTTTAAAGAGATAGCTCTCTGTAGCTCATGTTTCTGTGATAATTCCACCTACCCATTGCTTATTATCTATAGTTCTTTGGGTTAGACAATTACAGAGATTTAGGGTAGCATCATTTATTAATCCCAGTGGTTATTTTTATGAGCCGGACATCACTATAGTTGTACATTGGGATTATTCAACCAGTCCCAGTTATGTATAGCAGCCATAGGAACGTACAGACACCTACCTATTTGGATGCAATCTGCCAGCATTTAAAAATATCTCAAATACTCCTGGGTGCTGCTACAACTTAGACTGTCACCCATACAAGAAGTTTAAAGGGTCACTGAAGGCATTCTTTGCTTTGTTGTATCTATAAGAGGGCATTTGATAATATTGAACACAATGTTATTTTTTTGAAAATGAAGCTCCTGGAGCAGAATATACTGCTTTGAATCAATAACTGTCATTGGTGGTTGTCCCTGTCAGCCAATGTGCAGCAATATAACTGTATTATGACTGTGAGTCATAAGGGTCTACCAATGAGATCTAGGGTCATGCATTCTCTCTGCTCACTAAGGTATTTCCTGTTAATTTCCAATAAGTTTAAACAAGTTTTACTAACTATCAGCCTTATTTAATTGCAACTTGGCCAATTGAATAGGGCTCTATTTACGCACATAGCATATTTTTTTTACAGAAGTTTTTAGTTAGTGAACTTCTATCAAAAAGCAAGGTCTTCACTAACTAAAAACTTCTGTAAAAAAAATGCTCTGTGCTTATATAGAGCCCTATTCAATTGGCTGAATCACAATTTAATAAGGCTGTAAGTTCTTCCAAATGCATGATATCATTTTTTTTATATATATAAACATACTTTAAGTAAATTGCAGATGAACAGGAAAGCTCTTCTCAGATTGACTAAACTGTGCAGCTTATTGACACAATGTTTATTTTGCACGCAATTTGGGGAAAAAACTAATGAAAGAAGTGAATAAGTGGGCACCTAAATAATGTTTTCCTAGGGGTGCCAGGTTGTATTTCAAACATCAGAACATGTGAAGAGAGAGTGTCTAGAAGAAATACATACAAACCTGAACATTTATGTAGCAAAGAAATACATCTAAATAGAATACAATCTAATTTTATAAATCACTCAGTAAATTGCATTCCTCTTATTTTCTTCCATTTCCCACTTCTTCAGTTACTTCACTTCTCACATTCCCCTAGATCATGGGTGGGCAAGTTTGGTCCTGGAAAGCCACACACAGGCCAGGATTTGAGGATATCCCTGCTACCTACAGGTGAGTGAATCACTGATTGAATCACCTGTGCACAGAAAGGATATCCTCAAATACAGTTCCCAGGACCAGACTTGCCCACGCCTTCCATAGATTTATTAAGCTTTGTAAGAGGTGCAATGCCTGTTTTCATATAGAAATTGCTATTTCAGTCCTTGCAATGTATATTGCACAACTTAACAAATCTATTCCATTTTCATTATGTGACATTTGTGTATCCTCCATGTTACTAACCTTAATTTCGACTCCATAGCCTGAATATACTCTGATTCCATAACTGCAGTCCAGCCCAGTACTATACACTGTGTTCTTGTTAGCTGGTGACAAGATGATTCCTTCTGGACCAGAAAAGTTTTTGCTGCAAGGTTCTGAAAAAGAAAGCAATATTGTATAGTTAAAACTATACAAAAACAAGAACAAATGTGTGACCATTGCTGCAAGTCACCACTTGGTATGTCTTTGCTCCAAAGTATCTCTAATTGAAATGTCTTAAGGGGATATGTCATATATTTTGTTCATGCATTTCAAAGAGCATGTTTTAAGTACGGGAAAACTTTATTTGTGTGAAAAAAAAGTAAGACCTGTTTAATTCAGTGAACCTCTGCTTCTTCAGGACCTCCCTTTCTTCATCACATTTACTATTTCGAAGTTATTCCTAAGGTTCAGCTATAATAGCTAAACTTCCTTCCTGCACCATTTTGAATGCATTTATATTGAAATATATACAAATACAAACATATAACATATACATACACATTTGGACCTTGGGGAATGTTGTGAAATGTAAAGGATTATCCCTGCTGTAATGTGTAGATTGCATTAGCCGACGGTGATCAGCCATATCATTGCCTAATGTCTGACAGGGACAAGCTTCCAAGAGCAGTAAATCATTTGAATCAATTTATTTTGCTCAGAGAGTACCATGTGAAAAAATAAAACCAACTGCAACATATTTCTAAATTCCCTGTCTTTTGTGCATTCAGCCAACATTTTAAATACATTTGTTTTTCTGTATGGTCTTTTGCATAAATGAACTTGATAATGAGAAAAATAATTTTACATGCACATATACAGCCTTATTAAATTGAGATTCGGCCAATTGAATAGGGCTCTACATAAGCACATAGCATTTTATTTTTTACAGAAGTTTCTAGTTAGTGAACTTCTATACAAAAGCAAGGTCTTCACTAACTAAAAACTTCTGTAAAAATGATATGCTCTGTGCTTATATAGAGCCCTATTCAATTGGCCAAATTGCAATTTAAAAAGGCTGATAAACGATAATAAGTTAGCGGTTGTATTATATATTAATATAATTACATACTATATTATTTATTTTTTGGATTTAAAAAAATTGCCTATTTTCTAGCGTAATTCTTTAAATGAGTATATATTAAATATAGGACCGCAGTGGCCCTTTCATATAATATTTTGTAGTACTATATAATCTAACACCCCACCAATAGTGTAGCGTTACTATACTCCTACAGAGAACCCCCCTTGCCACAGTTACCTGGTGCTGGCACAGTTGTGGTAACAGTTGTGGTAATGATGGTACTGGTAGTAGTTTCTTCCTCTTCTTCATGAGATGTAACAGGTGACGAGGAAGTGGTAGATCTAACCTTCTTTGTATTCCATTTGTTTGGTCTTGTTGGAGATTTAGCAGAGCTTGTACTTACAGATGTTGCCAATGAGATGTCATGTTGTCTTAAAAGGGAAGGCTCTGTATGAGAAAAACTAGCGGCTTTGATTGATGGAAGTTCTACATGGCTCATAATGTGGTGGGAATCTGAAACAACTTTACTCTTCTCTGTTACTGGTAAGGGCTTAGCAGCAGGTGGAGTCAGAGAATCCAGGATGGGAGTCAGCTTCAAAGTTTCATGTGATTTGGCCATGTCCTTGCCCATTTCCGTTACAATAGATGTTGTGTCCATAATCATTGTGGAAGGTATTAGTGGCACTGTGGGTGTGGCAGATGCATCATCAAAAAACGGACCATGGTCTGGATGTGCCAGGTTGTCCAAAGGAACTCTCATTTTTAATGTAGATGAAGCTTCCTTCAGGTCACTCGTGTCCTGTGCTGGTCTCACCCTAGTAAGGTAGGGTGATAAATGCCGGAAATCCTTCTTCATTATAGTCTCATGGAGAAACCCCTCCAAGAGTGGGTGGTGGTTCAGTAGTGTCATGGTGGGTGCCGTGGTGATGAAAGGTACCTCCCCTTCCAGGTCCTCGACTGTGGTGGAAACTATTGAATCCATTTTGGAGTCCCAGCTTTCAGTTGCCTTGTTGCCAATGCCATTTGTCTCTGCAGATAGCAGACCTGTAGAAATAATATATTGTAATTTACAGCGAAACAGTTTATAATCTATCTATGGTTGCATTCTGCAACCTTTTATCAATATACATTGCCAAATTTCATCAAACTTCAGAATGAGAGAGCAACAAAGAGTATATATAACATCATTTGGATAACTTAATATATACAGCTTAACATTATTTATATTTGACAGGTTACTTAATAAAATTGCAGCACATTGTACTCTCAAACTATGAAGTACCAGTAATACCTAAACATAATTTACTGTAAAATGTTTATAACATATATCAAATTTATACAAAGTATCTGTTTTGCCTTTTTTTTGCTATAAGAAGTCTGTTTTAGAAGAGTCAATGTTATGTGAGATAAACAACCAATAAATACATTTTACAATGCATTTGAATTCCAAGTTTAAACCTAAAGCCAATTGGGTGGGTGTGGGATACTTTTGGGCATAATACTACAGACATTGGTTGATTGATACTGAGTTATATTATTTTGCTATATCTTTGGTAAACACTAGAGATGTTCCATGTTTCTTGCCCATAATGGTGCAAAAAAGGTGTTACTTCTTCTAAACTCAAGGTCTCGACACTATTCCTGAACCCCAACACTGTCTAGGACATAATCTTACTTAATGAGTTTATACACACAATACAGTCGGTTTTCAGGTTACAAATGTCCTGACTTACAAATGAGCCCTACTTAGGAACGGGCTAACAAGGCTATCTGTATGATTTTTTTTATGTTCTGTTTGTTTGAATGAAAAGAAAGAGCACAATAGTTGATGTAACTTATTATTACAGTGCAGGGGTAGTAGTTTTATTACCACATATGAGCCATTATAGTATTGTTGTGATTATTATTATTATTAATATTATTATTATTATTCAGGGATCTGACTTACATACAAATCCAACTTAAGAACAAATGTATTTCATCCTTAACCCGGGGACCGCCTGTATATTTATTGTCAGTGTACAAAATACACAAAAACTAGGACACATGTTCAAAGAACAATGGTTAAAGTTAACAAAGTACATAACTCCCATTTCAACACTACATTTATTCTTTTAGAAAACTATCATTAAGTTAAGGTTAATCAGTGACCTCTGCCCTGAAGTGGAATCCATTGCTGTACATTGGAACTATTGTACTTGTAACCTGTTCCATGGGCAGCGTTTCTTAAAAATAAAATGAGCATTTCTTTTACTTTGGCTTATCATGCCTGGAGGATGAAGGGAAAGGTCACCCAGACCTGACCTCAATCAAGGCAAAAGAGAAAAATCTATTTCCAGTGCCTGCCACTCGGACAAAATGTGAGGGGATCAATTCTGCAGATGGTGCCAGTAGAAAACGGAGCAGGGTATCACGATTCCCTTATCTCTCAATGTATTTACCAGCAAAACATCTTAGATGGCATTATACTTGGTGACAAATGGAAAAAAAGCAATTTTTAAGTCTGTGGTTGCCCGAATTCTTTAATGTTTTTTTTAAAGTACTGAATCCCTGTTTTCTGAGATGGCGGTGAACAGAATCCCACAATGTCAAGTTGCTGTGCAGCTTGCTCGACCTTACAGCTTGCTTCAAAATGGTAGGTTTGAATTCCATTTACAATCTAGAAAGGACCTTTAAAATATTCCCAGTTATGAAACACATATAGAAAGGATACAAAGTGTGATTTTCTGTAGAGAAAAGCCAGTTCTATTCTACTTGTGTGAAAAGTCACCTCTCTTGTAAGGACTGTGCTAATGAATGAGTCACCTCCAGGTACAAGTAAAATTACATTCACTGGCTAAATCTTCCTCTCTGATGATGTCAAGCTCTTCTCTGCCATATATGCACTGTAATTAACAAAAGTATTCAACATTTAGACTGACATTTCTAAGGAATGGTCAACGTCATTGCTAATCAACATAACTGCCAAACCCTTGGAAACCACCCTTGAATCTCCATTATATCCCTAGAGAGAGATACACGGCTAACTCACCATATGGGAATACCAAAGTTGTTGTGTAGCTAGTTTAAGCAGTCAAAAAACAAACTCACATATTTGTAATTTAAATATTTTAAAAGAGAAAATAATACATTAAATGATGTGTTATTTTTCAAGTGCTTTTCTTCAAAACAGAATTAAACTGAGATATGACACAGATAAGGAGTGGCAGGTAGACTTAGGAATCTATCTGATTTTATTGATTATTTTATTTTACTATTTTCATTTATTTTATTATGTGTTAATTTGTTAAAATGAATAACTAAATTAATATATGCCATTTTCATGCAATAACTGTTTGTATATGTTCTAATAGGAAATTAGAAAGTTACAGGCTATGTGACACAATTACATTTACAGCTGAAATAATCATTGATGTAATGGTGTAAAAAAGTTTTTTTAATCCAAGTTAGAGAAAGATCTGGAAAGCTAGCTCTATTTAGGGCATGCCAGAATAGTACAACAGTTGAGTTATACAGCTCTGTGAAGAAATTAGTTACTCCCTCTACTGGGTAGTTTAGTCATTAAGTCGTGTCCAGCTCTCTGTGACCCTATGGACCGAAGGACGCCAGGTACATTTGGTGTCTGGTTGTGCCTATCCTTAAGGTTTTCATAGCAAAGATACTGGAGTGCGTTGCCAGTTCCTTCTCCAGTGCTCCCTGCTATGACCTGCCCATCTTGGTATAGCTTACAGCTTCATTGAAGTACTCAAGCCTCTTCACCACAACAAGGTAGCAATGCAACCGGGGAGGACTCCTTAATTTACTCTAAAATCAGTTTGTACAGGGATACTTTGTTTTAACCCCTTGTAATGTTTAAAACACATTGTAATATATAATGAACCTACATGGCGCCATGCCATTCCTCTACAGTCTATATAATAAACTGTGAAACAATGTAAACAAAATGTCCTCTTCTTTACAGAAAAAAAAATAAGCACAGAAAAAAATCATATTGAATTCTGGATATCGATTTTTTTTTTCTTTTTGTCTCTTGAGTATTACCTTCTTTTACTACTATGTAAACTGTTACCTCTGCATTTTACTTTAGTGTAATCTGTTATTTTAATTCATGTTCCTATCTTTTTTCTCCAACCCATATTCTTTCTTTGGTGCGTGTTATTTATTTGCTTTGCAATGTGGGAGATTCATTAAACTCTGATAACAGCAGTTAACACTGGATTACAGTGTGATAACCCACATTAAATATTCATGAATATGCCTCTTTCTTTCTCTCTATCACTTTATCTCTGAATAACATCCTCAGTTGTTGTCCCTGTTTGTGTGTGTCTGGCTTCCTCTAATAACTGTTTCTCCTGCACTATTAGCCTGATTAGCAGTCCTTGACTAATAGTGTAACTCCCAGTATTGCAGGTGAATGTTATTTGTCTATTTCTTTTTTTCTCATCCTTGCTGGATTTATCAGTAGGCAAATTAAGCAGCTGCCTAGGGATGCTTTACTTAAATGGGGCGCTTGCTTAGATGGGCTCAGCTTTGTCATTTACTGCCCAATATCTTACATGGTGTGCTCTGCAGGGGTATATTCAAATGTATGCACCCTCCAACGACCAAGTTACTATTCCTCATTTCCTCTCTTCCAGACACTGCATCAGCATCTTCAGGCAGCCTGCTTCCCCCTGAAAATGTGCTGCCCTAGGCCTGGGCCTCATGGACCTAGGCTGAAACACACCCATGGTGCTCTGCAAAACATAACTGCAACCAAATGGGTGATTTAAAGGTCTAATCTGTTGTTATTAAAAACATTTACAGTGGATATAAAAAGTCTACACACCGCTGTTAAAATGTCAGGTTTCTGTGCTGTAAAACAATGAGACAAAGATAAATCATTTCAGAACTTTTTCCACCTTTAATGTGACCTATAAACTGTACAACTCAATTGAAAAACAAACTGAAATATTTTAGGTGGAGGGAAGAAAAATAAAAAATAAAAATAATGTGGTTGCATAAGTCTGCACACTCTCTTATAACTGGGGATGTAGCTGTGTTCAGAATTAAGCAATCACATTCCAAATCATGTTAAATAGGAGTCAGCATACACCTGCCATCATTTAAAGTGCCTCTGATTAACCCCAAATAAAGTTCAGCTGCTCTAGTTGGTCTTTCCTGAAATGTTCTTAGTTGCATCCCACAGCAAAAGCCATGGTCCACAGAGAGCTTCCAAAGCATCAGATGGATCTCATTGTTAAAAGGTATCAGTCAGGAGAAGGGTACAAAATAATTTCCAAGGCATTAGATATACCATGGAACACAGTGAAGACAGCCATCATCAAGTGGAGAAACTATGGCAGAACAGTGACATTACCAAGAACTGGAGCTCCCTCCAAAATTGATGAAAAGACGAGAAGAAAACTGGTCTGGGAGGCTACCAAGAGGCCTACAGCAACATTAAAGGAGCTGCAGGAATATCTGGCAAGTACTGGCTGTGTGGTACATGTGACAACAATCTCCTGTATTCTTCATATGTCTAGGCTATGGGGTAGAGTGGCAAGACGAAAGCCTTTTCTTACAAAGAAAAACATCCAAGCCAGGCTACATTTTGCAAAAACACACCTGAAGTCTCCCAAAAGCATGTGGGAAAAGGTGTTATGGTCTGATGAAACCAAGGTTGAACTTTTTGTCCATAATTCCAAAAGATATGTTTGGCGCAAAAACAACACTGCACATCACCAAAAGAACACCATACCCACAGTGAAGCATGGTGCTTTGGGGCTGTTTTTCTTCAGCTGGAACTGGACTGGGGCCTTAGTTAAGATAGAGGGAATTATGAACAGTTCCAAATATCAGTCAATATTGGCACAAAACCTTCAGGCTTCTGCAATAAAGCTGAACATGAAGAGGAACTTCGTCTTTCAGCATGACAATGACCCAAAGCATACATCCAAATCAACAAAGGAATGGCTTCACCAGAAGAAGATTAAAGTTTTGGAATGGCCCAGCCAGAGCCCAGACCATGAATCTGATTGAAAATCTGTGGGGTGATCTGAAGAGGGCTGTGCACAGGAGATGCCCTCGCAATCTGACAGATTTGGAGTGTTTTTGCAAAGAAGAGTGGGCAAATCTTGCCAAGTCAAAATGTGCCATGCTGATAGACTAATACCCAAAAAGAATGAGTGCTGTAATAAAATCAAAAGGTGCTTCAACAAAGTATTAGTTTAAGGGTGTGCAACCATATTATTTTATTTTTATATTTTTTCTTCCCTCTACCTAAAAGATTTCTGTTTGTTTTTCAATTGAGTTGTACAGTTTATAGGTCATATTAAAGGTGGAAAAAGTTCTGAAATGATTTGTCTCATTTTTTTACAGCACAGAAACCTGACATTTTAGCAGTGGTGTGTAGATTTTATGTTCAAATTATCTTTTTTTATATTTACACAAATAACAGCTAAAAAGGTTTTAAATCTCTTGTTTACATATAGTATATTCTGCACACTGGCTGTTGCATGAGTAATTAAAATATTGCTGAATGCTGTGTGCAGTATGTGAGGCTGTATGGGGAAGGCTATGATGGATAGCAAAGCTTTCCCCTGTACTCAGGTTACACTGCAATGATCAGTTAACCCATAGATCTTGTGCAAATTAATATTCACCTGTGCCACACTATGCACAGAAAAAGCATATTTGAGTGAGTTTGATCCATGCCAGCCCACTCTTGGATTGGATGGATGACTTGGTGGCAATTCTGAGTTTGTTTAGTATCGACTTCCTGACTCTAATCCATATCCGCCATCTGTAGTGGTAACTTTCTGTAGTAGACTGCAATTAAAATTCAATATACAGGCACTAATGATGCACTGTGGACCCATACAGTCAACATGTTTTGACTATGTGTAGGATGATCAGTACAGGTAAAAACACTAAAATGTCATATCAAAAGCATTAGCACTTAAAAACTAGATCTAATTTTTTTCGTGCATTGTAAAAGAGATTTTAAGAAAGAGAAAAGGCTGAAATAATTACTATTTGTCAATTTTTTGTTTATATAAACTACATAAAAGTTTAGTAACCTACTGCTGAGAACAAGTACATTGAGTAACAGGAGTCACTCTTTATACCTACCAGTGTTTATTATTCTCACCTGACTTCAGTCTAACTCCTTACTTTTTTTTGCCGGTGACCATTCCATCTTTGTAAACATACCTTAGGCGCCCAAGGTCTTACATGTGATGCCCAGCCTATTCTGTGGAGTACGAAAGGCTGACCCTCTTCATCAGTCTACTTTCGCCTTCTTCAACCAGCATATCACTCTCTTTTGCATTACAAAAATATTCTCCTAGCCCCCCATAGCTCTGCACCTCCATTTACTTCTACTTCAAGGATGCCCACTTCTCAGCTCATACTTAATATCTATTCTCATCGCTATACCCCAGCTCGACTTCATCGTTCAGCCCAGAATGATCACTGTTCCATGCACAATTAAACTAAAACCTCCCTGATAGTTGCACACATCTTTAATGCACTGGCACACATTATTAGAAAGTCATTAATTTCACCATTTTAAACTCTCATCTCAAAAATCGCCTCTTGAAATATGCCTTTTAACGGCTCCCTTAGCAAATGCATTTGTGGACACTTAGCTTCTTTTCTTCCACATGCATTTCTTTTTTACCATAAAGAGACTGTGTGCATCTTTCTTTCTCATAAGATTCTATTATAAGCTCCCAAGTAAGGTGATATATATGGAGATATACAAGTTTACCTAACCTTTTCCCACAGTAATTTCACCTCTGTTGCACTGTGTGTGCAACTAAAAGTGTAAACCCATTTTTAATCCCTTTTAATAACATGGAGATGGCATTATTATAAATAATACATATTGCAGAGCAGTTTGAAGACTCTCGCCATGCTGTGAGCAGCCCTGCCACATGCATCTTCCATAAGCATCTCCTTTCCCACCTGCTCCTTCCCCCTCCTCTATCACATTGGTTCCCCCTTATTTCCAGGGTAGCTATCTTCCCGCCAGTTTCCTCTCTCCGTGCCTGGCCCTGGGGGGTCAGAGATATGAGGGCCAGGCAGTAAGCGGAGGATCAAGCAGCAAATTTCACGGCTGATGATGTAAAAGGCAAAGCAGCAGTGTCTGGGCATAGCTAACAAATGTACTCTCCTCGCTTAATAAGAAAGAATTATGTTAAGTAATACCAGTGAGACAGTTTCTGTAAAGCTAATAAATTAAACGCGTCAACGGGAACTGGAAGGAGGAGGGAGAGAGGATAAGAGGGAGAGAAGGCTCCAGCAGCAAATCTCATTGCTTTTGATAGTGCTCTTCTGTATATACAGAGTGTAATAACACACACTGGGCACTATAATTAATCTTTGTTTCAAAGCTATTATGCTTTATCCCTATCCTCTCCTCTTCGTTAATTACAGCAGATCTTAAAAATAGGAAACCAAGGAACTTATTAGGTTAGGGGATCACAAAAAACGTGAGGGGGGGTCGCACAGGACTAAAATAGGAGGTCACATTGGAGTTAAAATAATTTACAACTTAAATCCAAGACAGATTCTATTTGAGATTTATATGGGTCTGTGAGTGGAGCTGGGAATTCAGGAGAAGCAGTTACTCAGAGAAAATTTGTGAGCAGGGACCTTTAATCCAACCTTTAAGGATGGGGATGCTTGAGCTGTTTTAAAACTTAATTTAAAGGATAGTGAGACAACTTCAGCGTAATCCACTGCACTGGCAGAAAGTCCAGAACTACAAAGGAAAAAAAGGAAAAGCAGAGATAGCACGCAGGGAAAAATCATGAGAGTTTTAACACATCTGTTACACACAAAGTCCAAAGGGACAGGTATTACTTGAGATCATGGAGGGAAAGTGTCTTGGGATGTGACTTGTGATACCCTGAGAAACGTTCATGGCATTCTCACTGTAAATGACATAAGGTGGGGGAAATTAACTATATTGCTCTAGTTTCTTTGCTGGTACTCCATGAGTTGGCAAATTTTAATTTAGTGTTTGCATCTATTTTGCTTCTGTGCTTTTGCTGACCTCATACAGAAGAAAATAACATTTCAAATTCAATTTAAGGTAAAATGTATTCAACTCAACAAATGTCTTAATAAAATGTGCATTTAATTCTACTGAATGGTTTTGGTACAATCTAGTTTCTCTTTAAAGTTTATTGCTTGAGGCTAAACTGGGAACAGTAATATACGGCTCCTACTCATATAATGTATGATACAGTACATGTTCTCATCCATAAAATTAAATCTATTAAAAGCATTTCATGTTTTGTGAGCCTGGTATGCTGTTTCCCCATGCCCTTCAGCACTGTGCCTCTCTTTACTCATCCATCAAGTCCCCTGCTCCATAGAACACACCCTGCGGCTACGCGAATGCTCCTCATCACACGTACAATTGGCGTACTGCATCTTGTTACATATTACTACTGTGTGCGACAACCTCATTATACAGACAATTATACAAACACCTATGTACAACTAACTGTCATTTATACTCCATCGATCATCTTCAGAATAACTGGATAGTAGTCTAATTAACTGTTTATTACATTTATTTTGAACCTCATATTTTGGGCATCTCAAACCATTCGAGCAAGACAGTTAAAGGGTCACTGTAGTGCTCATACAATAGGGTCAAAGTGTTTTTAAAAAAACAAACAAACAATATAATCCGTATTTCAAGGAAAAAAAATCGGACCTATCCTTTGATATGTACGCATGCATTTGTGGAAGACGCAGTGGGAAGCACGCCGTGGACATCTCCATGTAGCTGTGTCTTTGCGCCCGGTAAGTGGTTAGGGTCTTCGGGTTAGGGTTAGGAAGTGAAGTTTAGGGGGTTTGTGTTAGGGTAGGAGGGTTAGGGTTAGGAAGTGAGGTTTAGGGGGTTAGGGTTAGGGTAAGAGGTTTAGGGGCTTAGGGTTAGGAAGTGAGGTTTAGAGGGTTAGGGTTAGGTGGTTAGGGTTAGAGGGTTTGGGGGTGAGGGTTAGAGGGTTAAGCTGTACTACCTACTTTGGACATCTAAATCGGGATGCGGGACGTGAGGCGCTTCTCCAAATGCGTGCGTACATATAACAGGATAGATCCAAAAAATTAATGACAATTTTTAAAACGTATATGTGTACTTTAGTGTTTTAGACTTCAACATATATGATTCCCTCAAACCCCCTATTAGGTGGTTAGTTGGTGCCTCCTGTCCTGGAGTGGCCACTGCCGGCATGCCTACACTGGTCAGAACATTTTTGAGACAGCATCCTAGGTGGACCTTCTCACACCTCCTGGACACCTAATAGGCCATAGAGAGAGGCACCTATGTTTAGATGCCACACAGACTTTATTTACTTCACCTAGAGATTTTATTGGTAATGAAACACTAAATAAAGAAGAAAACCCAACTGTGCATTTCTATTAAACATAGTTTGTCAGTGCGTTTTATAAACCTTTCTAGAAGGCAACCATTAGGGCTGAACGATCATCCCGTTAACCCACCCATATCATGTTTGGATAAAAGTAGATAAAATGAAGTGTATGTATAAATACTAAATGCACTTTTATCAGCAATTATAAGTATTTTTCTGTATGCTTGCCAATCCACTAGCTATTTCTGTAATTTGATATAATTTAGAGCTTTGGGGACAGTTTAATTGACTCGGAAAGCTATGCCTTGAAAAGGACAACAATGAATATTTATTAAACAGTGCTTAGCCACAGGCCATTCATCTCAATGGGCTTGAAGATGTCTTACGTCTGAGCAAAGAAAAATGCAAGTAAATCATTGGGCTCATCTGGCATTGATGAGGGTGTGTAGCAACTGCCCATTTCATAGTATAATGAGAGCATAACTGAGCTCCTTTCTTACACTTTGGGATGTGGTTAAAATATTAAAGTGATAGAATAATCTATACTTAAAAAGTATTAAGTATTTGCATTAAAGCTGAGTAATACAGCAGACATAAGCTTAAAGGAAGCCATGTTTGATAATGGCTACGGATTGAAGAGCGTGGCATTTGTGGGCACATTTGCATGTCCCGGCTCAGCTTCCCAGAATGCAGTGTAATAACTGTTTTTCTCGGAATTCTGAGCTGGAAGCTGGTTTTTAAACTTGTTCAAATGTGAACACATATGTACTATTTATTTACTTAAAAAGAAAAAACAAATAGAAATACATCATTATTTTAAGGGCCTAAAATTGCAGTGAATAGTAATATTAAAGGTATACCTAAATCTTCCTGTTTTTCCCTTTTTCTAATCTAACACATTACACATTACATTGATTCATTCTATACACATACAGATTTATTTTATTTAAAAATAAAACTTGTTTTCCACACCCGCAGAGCTGCTTACATAGACACAGTGAACCTCCCAATAGAAATACTGCATTTGGGTATGGATTTTAACCTTTTACTAACCTTCAAGCCAACACCAGCACAATGCCACAATCCACATAGCACTGTCTGGCCCCTTCTGCTTCCTTGTGCAGGGGATTCTTTGCTACACAAACTGCCATCATATATGGATACAATGTATTAGCTGCCTGTGATTGGCCAAAAGGAATTATGAATTTTATGCTAATTATAGAATGGTTTTATAGAGGATTTAGCAAACTTTGGGGTAAGTATAATAATTTTCCTACAAAATAGTTTTTTCATGCACTGCCAATTCTCCTCTAGCAGATGCATTAATAATCCAGGAAACTTAAATATGCATTTAACACTTTCTCAAAGAGTTGATACACTTTGGTAGCCAAATTTAGTAGCTGGCACTTCTAAGGTTCCTTTGTAAGTTGAGCCTAGATATACAGGCCCTCATTCAATTGCGATTTGGCCAATTGAATAGGGCTCTAAATAAGCACATAGCATATTTTTTTTAAAGAAGTTTTTAGTTAGTGAAAATTTTGCTTTTGGATAGATGCTCACTAACTAAAAACTTCTTTAAAAAAATATGTTATGTGCTTATTTAGAGCCCTATTCAATTGGCCAAATTGCAATTGAATGAGGGCCACAGTACCTTGTTGATTAGGATTAATTAATTAATTAGAAGTAGTACTGTGACTTTAATTACATTACAATAACAGTGAATTTACTCTAATTCTCTATAGTTTCCAAGTTGGGACTGGGGAAGAATTTGTGGTTATAAAATATTTGTCTATTTATGTCTTTTAAAAATGAGTTTTTACTGGCTTCAGTAGTCAGATGGGAGTTATACAATTCTTCTGATATTTTATGAATTTGTTTTACAAAACTTAAAAAAAAATCCCTCCAAGCTAAAAAAGAAGCTGCACAGGGACTGGAAAGGTTTCATGTCACCAGTGGGGATGGGCTCATGTTAGTGAATATAGGCCTGAATCTTTTTAACAATAGCTTGAACAGTCAATAATGCCAGCAACTAAATGTCCAAACACTTTGATTAATCGATATTTCAGGTAAGTAGTGAGAGGTTATCTAGGGATAAAAGAACAGAAAATGATATAGTTCACAGCTTTACTAAAATTACCTTGTGTTTGTCAGTCAGTGAAAGAGGTCAGTTTTCTCCATTGTGTGCAATATACTGAAAGTGGTACTTTGGGATATATTCATGAAAAAAAAAAATCTGTTTTATTATATGCTTCACAATCTAGCAAGCTCACATATATCCTTACTAATGTATACCAACATCCGCTTCTTATATACAATGCAATACAATAAAATATTCCTCAAGTATACACTGGCTCTTGCAAACATAATGTAAGATAAAAATGAATTTCCATTATAGTCTCACTTATAGAACACACAGTGATAAAATGACTAGGTTTAGTGGCTTACAATGAAGAATCACTCTCTCATTTATTCAGAGGCATAATAGAATAGTTTATATCATGGGTTGTGAAGGAAATAGATGTGAGCGCAATTTCTCGGATATGAATATATCTGATAATTCATCCACTTCCAATTATATTTGTATGAGCCAAAATAGGTTATTTGGTGTTGTTGCTCATCTAGAATTGACAAGTTTCTGATCCTCAATTGGAATTAAGAGATCTCAAGCTTTTGTGAAGAGCTGTGTTGATATTTTCCCAATCAGGCTCTATTAGGATGGGGAAATTTTATTCTGAACATTAATTCTGTTTTATGTAATTATAAAATGACAGAAATACTAGCAGTAGGGTGAAACAAGGTTTTGTGAGCAAGAGGGAATTAGTTTTAGAATTTCATAGGTAGTGTATCTGTGTATGTGTGTATAGAGCGAGACCAGGATTGTGCTTTTTCTGCAATAAGAGAAAGGACAGGATCAACTTATTGCTCCTTTTGTCATCTCCAAGTGCTGGGTTGTGACTTGAAGCAACAAAGGATGACGAAATCTGGGATTTCTCCCAATTGGAACCCAACTAATTGCCCGTCCTAAAATGACGGACATGAAATTGTAAGCCAGGGAATGCTATTTGAGACATAATGTAAACCATTTTTTACAGTGAGGACCTTCGGCGCTCATTGCAAGGATTGCGTTGAGCGCCTTTGGCGCTCATCGCATGCCTCGCAATGCGCGCCTTCGCCGCTCATTGCGAGGCTGTTGGATGTTTGTTTTTTTGTTATTACAGGGGCTTTTGCTGTCATTGTAAGGTCGGCGCTGATCTGCTTTTTGCGCTTATTGCAGGCTGTCCACTGGTGCATTTTGTGTGGTATGAGCAGCGTTGGCATTGGTTGTGAGGCGCACAATGAATGTCTTTTGTGTTTATTGCGATAAGTTTTTAATTTTTTTATTTTTTGTGTATATGTATTTTTGTATGCCAATAATGCCAATATAATAATGAATAAATTAATAAATTAATATACTTTACCTATTTCTAAGTAATATATGCAGGAAGCATTGTGCTGAAGAGCTGACAATCTGTTTCGATGTTCCTGCAGTATGTAATGTAGGTTTGCAGTGTTATGGAGCTGAGGTGTATGTGTCAGCAATGTGTGCAGTGTGTAGTGTAAATAGGCTGCGTGCGCGAGGGGAAACCGTTAGTGTAGCTGTGTACTTCCGCATTGTGTAAGTTAGTGTTGTGAAATGGTGGCGAATGTGTATGTGGTAGGCGTGTGTTTATGATTTAGCGTCCTTGCTAAAAGTGTATCTTTACCTCGTACAGCTTTTTTGTGTTTCGGCTTTAGAGTCGTGTAGCCTCGTTTTCGGTCCGTAAATTTTGCGTTGTAAGAGCCGCGGTTCGTTTTTTGGTGCTTGTATGTGTGTTTGTAACGGCTTGTGAGGCGCCGTAGAGCCTCCACCTCCGCAAATGCAGCCCTCGCTTCGTGAGCTCGCAAAGCGTGACAACAATTCGTAGTTTGACAACTATTATATGTGATATATATATATATATATATATATATATATATATATATCACTGAGATTCTGTAGTGCAGGAGACTGCAAGGATTGTGTGGGGAGGGGCTCTACAGGTAAATCTGGCTCGACTGAACCACAACCAAGGATGAAATGAACTTCTCTAAATATGATTTTTAATGCAGTTTATGTTTACAAACAAGTCAGTTTACAGTGTTATGTAATATTAGATTGTAAGTTTGCGAGTTTTCTATCTTGTAAGGTGCTTTGGGAACTATCATGTTTGATTTTAAGCTCAAAGACAGGGCCCTCCATTCTTTTGCAATGTGTTAATTTAGTTTTTGCCATGTACTTAAAGGTATATCTATGTTTCCTGGATTATGAGTGCACCTGATAGAGTAGAATCATTAGTGTATGAAAATATTTTTTTGCATGAAAAAATACCAGAATAAACATTTAAACACTTACCTTGAAGTTACCAAAATGTCTTGTAATTTCTGACAGTTGAAAACCAGAGTTAACACCCCCTTGAACCCAGGGCTAAATTAGCATAAAATTCATAATTCGTTTTGACCAATTAGGAGGAGGCTCAGTCACCTGATACATTTGTATCAAGCTCTGGTGTTCCTTGTGCTTTGATTCAGCTGTGTGCTCAGACCACACCCAACCATGTGATTTCATCCTGCAGCACTACTTCCTTTGGTATCTATCAGAAAGGTCAAACTCTGTACCTGGTGGCTTTCCTTGGTTGTGGTTGTGTAAAGCTGGATTTTACTTTCCTGCACTTAACTTTGTAAGTACACTGAACCTTTTTATATAACCCATATTTTTCTAATAATCACTGCTTGTTTCTTACTAAATATTTGAAACTCAGGAAATAACCCTTGTATAGCACTATGGAATATGTTGGCATGTTACAAATAAAGGATAATAATAATAGTATTATTATATAACATGGTAAATTGTATTGTATTAACTTTGTACCATCTCTTTGTTCATGTTTTACTGTAACCTAAGAGAGGCACTGCATGCATGCTTGTGAAAAGAAGAGCAGCTCCAAAAAAATGTTTTTACTGCAAGAAAAATAGACTTAATTAAATCAAAAAGGTACGGGCATGATGGCTGCATAGTTGTAGCTGCCAGCCTGGCTCTTGGAGTACACAGGTACTCTCCAACCTGCATACACATCTTACCTTTACTCTGTGCAACGTGAGATAGTTAAATCTAAATCAGTTGCCATGGGTACAGCCTGATGCGTCAATCATCCCAGGCTCAGCCGAAGCAAATAAATGCAAAACCAATGTTTACACCAAATTCTGTGTTAGTTTCATTTGTCAAACTAACAAGGTGAAGAGATCAAGGCACATGCACCAGCTCCCTATGTAATTCCCCTGAACCCCTTCACTGCAGATATACACATATACTACAAGGTGCTGTGAGCCTCACACTGCTCTGTCAACCTGACAAGTCTCATTTTCCAATGATATTCCCTTGTTTATGTTACAAAACAGCAAAAATAAGTATCAGCAAATAATATAGATATGTATGGAGAGAAGTGTGCTTTATGTGCAATGACTCTCAAGCCAGAAATCTAAAAAGGACTTATTTTGTATAATAGGCCAAATATTTTAAGAACGGTATATATAAATACACATTTTATTTTCTTAATTATTGTATTAAACATTGTTTTAATGGCACGAGACATTTTGACTTTGTTACTAAGAGAATTAGACACATGGCAGGAATTGAAGAAACTTTGGATTCAGATAAGGTCTCTATAAAATGCAGAGCTAAGTAATCTAACAGCATTAGTAACTGTAAATCATGAGCATTAAATCATTGTCGTGGAGGAGATCTGTTTGTGTAATGGGTGCTGGTGTACCCGTAATCTGAGGGGGTCAGTTATCCTATGGGGGGTTATCCTTTTAGTTCTAATGGTTGTTTTCAATAGCAATCCATTGAAGATGCAATTATGCTGCACTGGGAGCTGTTATTGTCTTTACAGAGCTGCGTACTCCACAGGGCGTGTCCTTGTAATGCAATTAAGTTTCCATTAGTCTTATTGAAAGCACTGGCATTCTGAGCTGGCATGTTTCCACTGTGGCAGGAAAACTTAATCTGCTTTCAAAACCCCTCCTATTCGTAAAAGCAGATCAGCAGAAACATAATGGTAGCTCCCATTACAGCCTGATACATACGGTAATTCATTAAGTGTCAATAATACAGCCTTTAAAGGGATTTTGTAGGTTTCTGGATTTTACTGAGTATATAAGATACCTATATATCTATTTACATTTATGTATTTAATTTTATTAAGAAATGATTATAATCTCTGTCACTTGTCTGTCAAAAATGATGGTATAATGTTGTATTGAATATTGTGTGGTCTGTCTCTTCTCTCTCTCTCTCTCTCTCTCTCGCTCTCACTCTCCCTCCCTCGTTCTATCTATCCCTCACTTCTTCTCTCTCCCTCTCTCCTTCTCTCTCTTTCTCTCCCTCCTTCTCTCTCTCCCTCCTTTTCTCTCTTTCTCCCCCACCCTTTCTCTCTCTCTCTCTGCCTCCTTCTCTCTCTTCCTCTCTCTCCCCCCACTCTCTCTCCCTTCCCCTCTCTCTCCTCTTTCTCTCTATCTATCTCTCTCTCTCTCTTTCTCTCTCTCTCCCTCCTGATAGGCTAGAACACTACACATCCAGACCTACAGAGTCTGTGTCTGCATACGTTACAGTGAACAGATCCATCCAGGGACTATTTGTTTGATTTTAGACAGTAGAAATAGAGCTTAGAGGAGTTTATAATTAAAGTACTGTACACCGATGTAAATACACACAGGTATATTACATACCAAGTAAAACCCAGGAACCTTCCATATCCTTTTAATGCAAGCCTAGTTCTTCCAAACAGCATATGGTAAATATAGGACTACAAGGATCCTATAAAAATATACAGGCATTACAGTGTGTATCCACATATTTATTATAAATACAAAAGCATCAAGATTCAGTGCAGCTTTTTTTTTCCAATTGAGCCATCACAATGTAATATACAATGGCATTATCTTGCATGGTAAGGTGATAAGAGATTGTATCTGTCTTTCTTTTCAACTGAGTTACACATGGCATTGTATTTCAATTCAGAAAATAGTGCACTAAAATGTGCTACATCTGTAAGAATTATTAAATATGTCAAGCTGCATTTTGTAGAAAAAAAATGTTGTGTCTACAATCTGAATTCCCACATGACTTGTGAGATTCTGCTTTCAGACGTGTTGTTTGAGATTCAGATTAAAACACACAGCCTAACATATACCTATAGAGGAACAGGAGTCTCTGCAGGGTCAAGATAGGAGAAAAAGCAGTCTATATATTGTGAATCTCTCATATACATGGAACCAAAAATAATCAAGATCACAATATATATACAAACCAGTCACCTCACAGTTTTTGATCTGGAGACCGGCTATTTACCTTCCAATATTCACAGAGAACGTCTTTGAGACAATATTTTTTACATGGGTACATTTTATATGCAGATCATTTTCTATAACTGTGGCTTGTGGTAGTGATATGTTAAATCTTAGTCTCTCCTCACCCCACCTGGACCAGCTTGTAAGGTATCAGGATGGTTCAGTTGTTCAGTCATGCCAACTTTCCATGACTCTATTGACCACAGCATCTTGTGTCTGGGTATGCCAATGCATAAGGTTTTCATGGCAAAGATTCTGCCAGTTCCTTCTCCAGTGGACTGTTATTTGTCAGATCTCTCTGCTATGACCTGCCTATGTTGTGTGGCCCTATATGGTATAGCTCACAGCTTCATTGATGTGCACAAGCACTCTCACCACGACAAAGTAGCGATCCAGAAGAGGAAGGTATAAGGGACTAGAGCTAACATTTTCCATTAAAATGTTTTAATAAGTTTTATTATTAGGTTAAGGCAAAGCATGTAAATATAATACTATGATATCAAAATATAGATAGGGCATCTTTACAAACCATGAGCCTCATTCAATTCGAAGGCCGCATCTCGCGGTGTACAGGCCGTATGTCTGCGGACGTGCTGCGGGCTTGCACTCTGCTACAATTCCGGTGCTATTCAGTTGAATAAACCCACAAGTTACGGGCCGAAAGCCAAAACCGTAAACCATGCACTTGTAAGTAGCATTTCAGGGCAGGAACATGATCAACTAAGCAAGGCCGTAACTACCCATTTAGAAACAGCCAATAGAAAATGAGACCGTCATCATTAGGTCAGTAAACACATGGATGCTACATGTCAATAAATTTGCATTTATGGGTCAGATGTGCAATCAGACTCCCAAATCTGCAATGTACAAAATAATAAAAATGAAGGAAAGAAATGTTCTAGTCCATGTGGGTGACCTGATTTCTATTAACTCATTGATTTCTGAGATCGATATAACCCCGAAATGAAACATAAAATAAAATAATTTTTGATTGCCAATTTGCGAGCTTGAGACTGTTGTGCTATTAATTGTAATGTCTTTCATCACTTTCCCCATCACTACAGTGTAGTATTTATTTTTTATTTGCATTTACAGTGCTACGGACATGTCTTTAACCCCTTTGCGGGTCCCATCTGGTACCCATAGGATTTTCTTCTACATTTGTTGTTTACGGGTGTGGGAACATTTGTGGGCTTGGGGAATAGTAGCAACTGAATAGAGATTTGCGATTTTAGTGATCGTAACTCTTGCAGACATGAAAGATCAAAGGCTTACATGGGGTGTAAGTTACGGTTGTAACAACCGCAGGGATTTCACGTCTGTAACCCGTAACCCGTTTGTAGCCTGCAAAAAGACGCCAATTGAATAGCAAAATAATTTACAGCCTCCATTACGGGCTACTGTAAGTTATAATTGCTCAATTGAATCGGGCCCCATTTACTTGTTTATATTTGCAAAGATAATATTCAATTTTAGATAGGCAGTTACACAGTTGAATTGTGATGTTTAAGGTGATCTTTTAACTAAATGGTAGAAAATATGGAAGTAATTTACTAAATTCCTAAATTCAATAGATTATTTTTTATAAATAATGTTTTTATTCTTATATATTAATTGACTTTAAACACATCTGCATATTGAGAGATATGACATAAATCAAAAACCAAATATTTGCAACTACTGCTTCTGTATACATAGAATGAGTTATCCGAGACAATGTTTAAGCCCGCAGAACCAAAGTCACATCCCAGCTAAAGGCTCCTGACACAGGCACCTCGTCTGGCTTGTAGCTAAGTGCTTGAGGTTGCAAAGCATGACATCTCTAAAGTGACACCTGTCGTCTGCTGTGCTTACTTGTCATACATTTTAATGAATAATTAAGGGGAGGAGGAAAGCAAATGATCCAAGGAATTAAGGAGCTGACATGAACACTCTAAACTGACCTAGCAGTGGCCTCGGCTGTTTACAGCCTCCAAGTTCCCATTCCTTTTTTGTAATTGCCTGCCAATTTAATATCTTTTAGGTGAACAAAACATCTTAATCTTTAATGATGTAAAGATTCTCTCTGCCTCCAGCTCTGAGAGTGGACTGCTGCCAAGTCTGACCATTTAATCATGTCACAAACAAATCATCTAGAATTAAAAGCCCGTTTTAAATGAGAAATTGAAATTAAAGTATCATAATAAGCGCAATTTACCCACCAACTTAAAGCAATATCTGGATGTAGAGATAGTTTGCAAGAGCATCAAAGCAAATCTGATGATTTGCACAGAGTACACTGGGCTTGATCTTCATGATTTTTAACTCCTTGCTGCCAAATTTCCCAGCAAGACTGAGTAAATGGCCTCTGATGGCTGCTGTCCTTGGTGCTGATATGGCTCCTGTGTCCCATTTTTCTATATTCCTCTGGTCTAAACTAAAGGATGATTTTTTTGGCAAACTGCTCATGACAAATCTCTCAATCATCTCACTAGTCCACATACTATGTACTCAAACATGTCTTCTACCACTAGCTAGTCCGTTGGCGCACTATTAAA
Source organism: Discoglossus pictus (assembly GCA_027410445.1). Taxonomy (NCBI): domain Eukaryota; kingdom Metazoa; phylum Chordata; class Amphibia; order Anura; family Alytidae; genus Discoglossus; species Discoglossus pictus. The sequence goes on along the minus strand of CM050164.1, from coordinate 79,105,346 downwards.
TTCATATTCACTGTGTGCGTTTTTTAGATGCGGTTATACAGTATGTAAATTAATTCCAGTCAATCCCAAACTGTATTTACTAAATTGACAGGCACCCTCCCCTCAATCTTCCTAGGTTAATGTTACCCAGGTGCTTAACCCAATAATGAGAACAGTAGAGTGTGAATGTTGTTCAGTCCTTCAGTCATGTTTGACACTCAGTGACCATATGGACTCAGCAGGCAAGACACTTCTATGCTTCTGGTTGTCCATATGGTTTTCTTGGAAGATACTGGAGTGGGTTGTCAGTTCCTTCTCCAGTGGTCAGCATTTTCTCTGACCTCTCTGCTATGACCCGCCCATCTTGGGTGACACTACATTGTACAGTTCACAGCTTCATTGAGGCACACAAATCCCCTCACCACGACAAGGTAAGGATCCAGTAGGGGAGAGTGTATATGCTTATTTCCAGTAGGGGAGAGTGTATATGCTTATTTCCAGTGTTCATACAGGATTTGATCTATGATTTTTATTATAATAAATGACAAAGTGAATAGGCACGTTTGTATCAATAGGACAGTAAACCTGACAAGTTTGTCTTGCTGTCACTTCAGTGTTTAGTGATACTTTGTTCCACACCAACAGGATTACAAGATGTCATGGACAACATAGCTTGGCTATGCAATGGACTCTTATCTCTCTATATAAATATAAAAAAAACAGGTATCTCTACTCCTACAATGCTACTGCAAAGCTTAGCGAACCAAGCCCAGTATGTGTTGTGTATAATGCTATATACATAAGGAGTGATGTGACAAAATGCCAAAACCAGACCTCAATGTACTTATTTTATTTCATATAATAGTTGCTAACAGACCTGGTAAAAGTTCAGGGGATCTGTTTAATGTAGCACTGTAATTCTATTCTATATAAATTAGCTGTTTTGAATAACTATACTTGATAATGGGCAAAATGTGTCTGGAAAGTAAAACATATACCTACATTCATTTATTAACCTTTATATGCAATTAAAATAGTAAGAACCACCTTTAGTTTCTGCTAATCTGCTTCTATAGATAAGCAAAGACCTTTAATGCAGGGGGTACTTCCATTTGCTATATTGGAAAGGTGGCAATCTAAAATGGTAGTGCTTTTGATAGGACTAAATGAAATTGCATTAGTTTACAAGGACAAACTCTACTAAAAAAACAGCTGCCAGAAACAGCTCAGAAAAGAAAATGAAAAAGCACAGAATAGAATAATTTGCTATAAAAGTTATTTAATTAAAGGCTGTATTTACTTTCTAAAACATTTAGCCCATTATTATTTTTATTAATTGCAAAAATACAGTAAAATAGAGCAACAGTTGTCCTTTAACTAACCAGTACCTTTTTAATATTATAAATATTTTTATTAATAGATGTTTGGTGATAATTCAGGGTTCATCCATAAATCCAGACATAAGTAACTCTTATTGTTCTGATGTTAACATGTAACATTTCCTAAGCCATTGTTCCCAGCTGAATACACTGACAATAAATCTATTGTTCTTGTCCATGATGTTATTGGCTAAAGCAAAAGCAGCTCAGTTAATTAAATTGGTGCTATGGGACATCAAGAGCAGATAATAATACTCCAGCTAGGTGGGATCTTTATATAACGGCTGCTGCAAAGGTCAGAAAACAGCACCATTTCTTCAAAGTAATAAACCTCAAAACAGCTGTATTTTTACATTTAGACTAAATGTGAATTTTCTTTTTAAACATTATTTGGATAATACACATATCTCCAGTGCTATTATAAAAATGACATTAAAAATATAATGATAGATAGAAACTCAGGGACTTCTGTTTGAGCTGCCATAATAGCTGGTAGCATGGGGATACCTTTTATCATAAGGTATCTTATAACAGCCCCTTCTGGATCGCTACCATGTCATGGTGAAGGGGCTTGTGTACTTCAGTGAAGCTGTGAGCTGTACCGTGTAGGGTCACCCAAAATGGGCAGGTCACAGCAAAGAGGTCAGACAAATCACAGTCCAATGGAGAAGGCACTAGAAACCCACTCCAGTATCTTTATTATGCAAACCTTATGGATGAGCACAACCAGACACAAGATGTGCCTAGCATGATGCAGTAAATAGGGTCATGGACATAAAAGGACTAAACGACTGAACAACAACAACATCTTACTACAGAGGAAGATACTCTGCATACCATGGCTATTGATCTGTTGGATGTAGACAGCCTAGCAGTGTAAGCAAAATGGTTGTGATAGTCCCATCTGGTACCTTGACCTTTATAAGATATCTTTTACAGACCACCACAACTTTTGACCAGTGGGACTTCCTGATGGCACACAATTGCAGAGGGCATTAGGCAGGGATATCTTCCCTGACAGCAATTTTACACTCTTGACTGAAACCGCAAACTGCAACGGACTCTTAAATGAAAAGGCTGAAGCACCCTCACAAAACAGAGCAATAAAAACAGTAATATAAACAGGTGATGACACTTCTTCGCCATGTTCAAATAAATTGTGCAGGTGGATGTCTTCACTTTAATACCCCCAAACTACATCTACATCTAAGTGTTTCTTATCTAAACATTTCCAAGTTTTCATCATCTATGCTAATGTATAGTAATGCATCCAGGATCAGTAATGTGGAGGTACCTACTCTCTCCAGGGAGCAAGGTGGGATTTGCTCAAGGATTTCCATGGGATCTTGTACCAGCCATCTGAGCTATCTAATGCTGCCACCAACCATTTAGAGAAACGCATATGCTCCAACTATACCTTCAATTGTAAGGGCTACAAAGCATACTAAGGGTTGGATACTTTTTTTATACATTGTTTTATGTGCTTATATCACACTATGGGCCTCATTCCATTAAGGGCCGTAGGAGATGCGTGGCCACAAGAGATGGCCACAATCTACTTCCCTTGCGGCCGAGGGCTCCGGCTGGTTTGCGGCTGGAGCCTTGTTATCCCTTGCTGCCATCCCCGCCGCAGGGAAAGCCTTTGATCTTACGTGGCCGCAAGAGTTGCGGCCTCAAGAAAGCCCAGGCCGCTATTCAAATGCTATGCTAACACTTCCATCAAGGCCGTAATTCACTAAAACCGAGCCGCAGCTTACTTACACCAAAAAGGTCCCGCATTCGGGAAATGCTTGCGGCAGATTGCATAGTTTGCGGCCGACTGTAATAGCAGCATAGCCGTAGCGCTGCGCAGGACCGTAAGCTGGACGCAAGGAATCACAGCTTTCCAATCTTGTATTATATTAACAGGAACTATATGTGGGCTCCCATGGATATCCACACCAGCCTTTGCAACGGTGTTATAATAGCCAAAACCTTGGCTTAAGTATATATATTTATATTTACAGCAATCCTAAAGACAACACTATTCAATTTACTGACAGACCTTGAGCTACAAATAATGTTAACTTGTGGATTCAAACGCTCTTGCAATATGAAATGGGTGGGGGAGACAGAGACGGCGCAAGGCCCCTAGTGCAGATCACTTGGTTATCCTAAATGTAAATCGAGCAGTATTTCAGGTCAACTCCCACCTTTAATTACCCCACGGTATGAGGTATACTCTGGATTCACAGAAGACTCACACAATGAAAGCACAGACTAACCATCTAGAAGTGTGAAAGTTACATACCTCACATCGTGGGGTCATTAAAGGTGAGTGTTGACCTGAAATACTGCTTGCTTTACATTTGGGATAACCAAGTGATCTGCCTTGCGCCTTCTTTCTCTCCCACCTGTTTCATATCTTTCGCAGTTTGGGACACTATTGTGAACAGTGTCCATTAAGTGAAGGCAGCGCTGCCCGCGGCAGAGAGTAGCAGTAAATATTTCACAAGAAGACTCACATAAACCTACTACCTATATCAAATCCTGACCAACGACGTATCCAGTATAGGATCTCTGGTTCACATTTCAAGGAACATTATCCCCCAACGAAAGGCTGAACTCAGACTCCATTTTCTAGACATAGCGCAACTACACTTCTGGTAATAAACATTCCCAGAAATGTCTCCTACTGTTTTGCAATATAAAAGTTTCAAGACCACTAAGGATAGCTTTGAGAGTCTTCAAAAGGGGGAAGTCCTAAAATTCAGAACCATGCCAAGTTCCTGGTTTTGTTAGTGACCAAAAGTACAATATAATTTCCAGATATGACCAGTTATACCTCATAATAGCTCTGACTCGCCACCCTAATCTCTCCGTTTATGATCCTTCTATTGTTACCCCCATCCCCTTGTTCGAAAAAAACCCAGAAAGCCTTAGTTAACACAGGATGATGCATTATCTCAGTCAGTACACAGCAACATGTAGTACATTTAAGTGCAGATATGTGCTTTTGACATATCTATAATGTAACCAGTATATTGCAAATGTATGTACCACCCTGTATTCCTTTTGGTAAAGGGAACTGGTCTTCCTAAAACCCCTGATTTGCACTACACATGCCTCCTCAATACAAAAATAAAAATAAAAACCGAGAGAGACAGATTAGGATAGATATATTGATAAAGATAGATAGATAGATAGATAGATAATTTCCTGTTTTAATTTGCATATTTTTATATGTGTACTGTGAGTAGATCTACACCTTTTTATTTACTAATATATATTTGTTCTAAAATATCAAGAGTATATTTTAAGAAGTGTTAAGCAGTGTTTGTGGCTGGGTAATTACATTGTCCTTGAAATAAATGGTTTCCTTCTCCTGGATCTAGAGGACAATCAATAGAATCCTAGACAGTCTTACTATCATCCGAGTTCAGGCAGGAAAGGGACATTAACACCTGATACAGGGGCGTAGGAACTGGGGGGGATGGGGGACAAATCTCCTCCAGAATAAATGAACAAGGGACAAAAAGCTAAATGAAACGTAATCATGCATTACCAGATTTGGCCACTTGCCACCATCTCTATGGAGGAGTATGTCTTTGATTCAGTATGAAAGTTTTGACCTATAGTTATATACTGTATATACTAGCAACTTGCCAGTCAAAAATGACGGCAATAAAATTTTAAACCTGGCAATACTGTTTGCCACACAATGCGATGTGCTGTCCCCTCTGAGCACCTTCGGTGCTCATCGCGATCCCTGCGCTGAGCTCCTCCCATCTACTTCACCGCTCATTACAGGCCTCGGCAACTTACAACTTGCCATGTGTCTCTTTCCACCATCTCCCCCGTCCCTTCCCTGTGACTTTCTCCTCTGTATTTGCTAAATGTTTGCGTGGCGCGCACTGACTACCATTGGTTTTATTTTCAAAGTCCTGCGTGCCTGGAGTCGTTGGTGTAAGTGTTACTGTCTTTGCCGTTGTGTATTTTTAAAGTCCTGCGTGCCTGGCGTTCTTCGTCTATGTCCTGCGTGCCTGGTGTTGTTGGTGTGTTACTGTCTTTGGCGTTGTGTATTTTCTAAGTCCCGCGTGCCTGGCGTTGGTGTAAGTGTTACTGTCTTTTGCGTTGTGTATTTTCTAAGTTCTGAGCGCCTGGCCTTGCTGAGCCCAGTTTTCATCTTGTTTTTTACGTTTTACGTTTTTTGGGACGTAATTTTTTTTCCCGCTTTTGCGATTTTTGATTTAAAAAAAAGACAAAATATGCCTCAAATTAACTTGCAACCTCACTCACTGGGTCCCTGGCTCTCCCACTGTGCTGTGTGTGAGTGTGTAAGTGAATTTGAGGCATTTTTGTGTGTTTTCAACGTCTTTTCAAGTTCGATGGTTCGGCCATCAAAGTCGTATTTTTTGCGAGCTTGTGCCTTAACGTCGCGCCTTGCTATGCAAGGCTAACAGTTGCGACCCTATGGGCCGCAAACAGCTTACCTCGCTTTGTGAGGCTCGCAAGAGTGATGACAACTTGCAGTTTGACAACTATTATATGTGATATATATATATATGTATATATATAATTCTTCTATACTGTGTATATGTATATACATTGCACCGGGTGCACTGGAGGTAGATCCACCCGTGCTGCCTGTCCTGGGAGTAAAGTTGAATTGGACCACTGATGGCCACAGTTTTCGTCTCTTTAAACTTTATCCCCCCCCCCCCCCAAAAAAAAAATCGGCTACTACACCCATGACCTAATGACATATAATTAATACTGAATTGATGATTCTTGGTTAGAGATTGTGCTGGAATCAAAGAATCAGCACTTCACATGTTAAAAAGCAAGAAATCATGAATGAATATTTTTTCCACAATATTAATCTGGAATACTGAATGCCGGCTTGTCTGCCATTCAGACGGGAACATTGGAAGTTGAGCCGTAATGGGAGGGTTTTATATTCTAAAAATATTTAATTCTAGTGCTTTAGAAGAAAGCACAGGCAATAGGGGGCTGCCATGTCCCTTTAACTACATTATAAATGCTATATAAATATATGTATTATCCCAGAAAGATAAAAGGGATGTAGAACTCATATTAATACATACACATTGTTAATATAAATTGGTATATATTAATACTACACAACTAATTTCCTTTGTTAAGGACTAACAAACATGAAGATGCAGAAAGCTGTTTGTATTGAATGTTATTGGCATTTTACGGTATCATTTTGCCCTTTTTTATTTTCCTTATTGATAATAAAATGAATAGAAGGACAGTCACTCAATAGCCCACTCTGAAAGGACAATAACACAATTCCTTGTAGACTTTTCCTTGAGGACTGTCATGCAGATCAGATGAAAAAACGTTCTGCTTGACATTTTAATACATGCTGAAGAAATGTAGAACAGACACCTTGTACACAAGAAAATGAAAAAAAACAAAGCTTTATTCTACATTGCAGCTAATACAATATAGAAACCCTTTGTTTAAAGCAACATTTCCAAAGCTGACATATTAAAAACAGTTGGTGTAATTTTAATGCTGAATGGTAATCGTGCTCATGGAACAGAGCTGCACGCCATGTTTCTCTATTGAAACTAAAAAAGTGAACTATTGATGATTATGTTAAAACCTGAATGAGTTCAGTAAAGATCAAGTTCAATTACCTTTATTATTATTATTATTATTATTATTATTATCATCAATTAATAAATTGTCTGGCTAATATTACTTTTAAAGAAAAAATGAAGTCAGATGCAGGATGATAAACATGTGGAAAAAGTGCTTTCCTATTTGAAGTGGCTGCTAAATTAATTATTTGATACATTTTTTAAAGTTAGTGGTTTTATATTGTTTCTATCCTGAGCTGTGCAGGCTGAGTAAGGAAGTGCTACATTTCCTATATTAGTTCTATATTAGTTATAGTGTTCTGTTTTACCCATTACGAAGCACGTAAAGGCACAGAGTGATTAAAGTATGAAGTGTTGATTTTAATTTTAAATCTAATTTTTTTTTTGGTTTGAATAATCCCTATTATTTTGATTACAAGGTAAAATAGAATATATCTATATTCACTGTCCCCTTCTGGATTGCTACCTTGTCATGGTAAAAGGGCTTCTGTACTTCAATAAAGCTGTGAGCTATACCACGTAGGGTAACCCAAGTTGAGCAGGTTATAGCAGGGAGGTCAGACAAATCGCAGTCCACTGGAGAAGCAACTGGCAAGTCACTCCAGTATCTTTGCCATGAAAACCATATGGATAAGCACAACAAGACACAAATGTGCCTGGTGTGCTGCCTCCATAGGGTCATGGAGAGTTGGACACAACTGTAAAGCGGTGGTATGAGACAAATATGGATGTGGCAATATTTTTAAACTATTAAAAAATATTATTGCAAAAAAGGGAAGAATTAGAATTGGAACCTTTATATGCTTTTACTCACTGCACCATTTCTTATCTTGATAAAGAGTATATAACTCAATGAAGCTAAAATATAATTATTGTGATAGCCAAAGCCTGGATCTCACTGCCTATGCAGTTTCTTGTGGGCTATACAAATAATAAAAATAACAATATCTAAATCAATTCTTGATCAATTTAAGACAATTTAAACAACATAGCAACATGATTTATCAAAGGGATATGTTTACTGGCTAGGCTTTACAGCCTTACTTATGATTTTATGTGTGGTAGGGGGCACATTTTCATTATTTATAACATTGAATTGCGAGTCACAGGCTATGGACTTCATTCAAATACAATTTGGCCAATTAAATAGGGCTCTAAATAAGCACATAGGATATTTTTTACAGACCTTTTTAGTTAGTGAAGACCTTGCTTTTGGATAGAAGTTCACTAACTAAAAACTTCTGTAAAAAAATATGCTCTGTGCTTATAAAGAGCCCTATTCAATTTGCCAAAATCAAATTTGAATGAGGCCCTATGAATGCCTTTAAGCTTTAGCCACATTGTCTGTAACTCTCTCTCCTTTTACAGACCAGCAGTCTAATATGGAAACCTTAAATGACACAGAGTCAACTAGACTTATTTTCCAAGTAAATCAATGTCTACTGGAAAAGGAACTGGCAACCCACTTCAGTATCTTTGCCAAGCAGACCATATGGACAAGCACAAGCAGAAACACAGACAGATTTGCCTGGTGTTCTGTGTCTGTGTGGTCACATAGTCAGGCACGACTGAAGGACTAAACAACAACAATATACTTTTAAAAAAAGCTTTTAAAGGGACTAAAATAGTTAAGTGCCGGTGATCTATGTGAGATGTCAGATCTTTATACTTTGTCCCAATAATTCTCATCACTTCACCTTTTAGTACATATGGCCCAAATAATCTTTCACAGCTCTCTCTTGAAGTTCGGGCTCCCATGCAACCACAGGGTTGGAGCTGTAGTAAATCCAAGTCTAAAAATATATTAAATATATAGTGTAGAGATAAATATTAAAAGTTCACTGAAGCAAAGGTTGGCTGACCTGTATAATGATTAGTCCATTTGTGTCAGACATAGACACACAGATTAATGGCATTCACATTGTGTAATACATTAATACAATAGTATGCATGATTTAAGACTGACATTATGATAGCAGTTAACCTCTGTTCTGGAGTAAGCTGTTTTCTGTGGTACTGAACAAAAAAAAAAAAAGAATAAATTTACTGGGGCTGGGATTTTGCAATAAAAAAACAATACTTTCTACTGTATTTACCTTGAAATGGTCACGGACCTAAAAGCATACTGTACATGTAATGAGTGTAGGTCTATATATGGAGTTTAGTTCTCAGAACTAAGCAATATGTTGATAATATATAAATTATTGTCTGGATGAGGGTAAGCCCACATCTTTCCATGTCCCATTTCTCTTGAATAACTAAACTTGATAACGTCAATAAATTGTCTTTACTAAGCAGGGTTCCATTCTCCTCTATTAGGCAATTCTGCTCCTACTTTTTCAGGAGGATGTGTACTCGTAAAGTAATGAGCTTTCCATTAGTTCTGTTGAAAACAATGACTGTTGTAGCTGTCACATTCCCACAGTACAAATAAATAAAAACGTCCTTAAGGATTAGTCTCCCTAAGGGTGATAGGGGACTGAAGACGTAGACGCCTTGCTCACTGTGCCTTAGGGAGTTCAACTACACCTCACCGATGAAGGCCAAAACGTTCATCTGGGCTTTGCTGTTTCTCCTGTTCAGGGTAGAATTGCCGGGTATTTTGTTGCTGGATCACTACATTGAGTGGGACCAGGCTCATATACTTCAGGATATTTCTCTCTGTGAAGGGCACAAGTAGCTAAAAGAGGTTGCTCTCATAGTGGGTTATCATTTAGACAGAACTAACCTCTGATTGAGCACCTCTGACTTTGTTTAAAACTTCCTATGCATCCAGTATGTGTCCTCCCACCTTAGGAAGTTGATCAGCAGAAGCCAAAATTATATATCGCACTATAGCATGACTGCATGTAATACATTATGGGCAGCATTGTCTTAACTGATAAATAGTGATACCTAAACTGATAAACAGTTTCCTCATTAGCCAGCTCTCATCCAGCTACATCTGGGTGGCGCATAACGATTAGTCCAATAGTTTGAAACATCACTGGCCTGTATATTTCTTCAGATTCCCATGACTTTCAGCACCAAAGATTGAGAGCTGCAGACTTCTGTCTAACTGTGTGTGTCGTTCTCTAGCTCGAGCTCAGACAAACCTGAATATTATTAGCCCATAAGCAGCCCTACCCATACTCCTGGAACAGTCTTAAATCAGGTCTACCCAGGTGCAGTAAAGTTGGCCATCAGTCCTCCTGAGGGAACAGAGCTTTACAGAGACACATACACACCTTATCACTGTCACTTACCTATAATCTAACAGAAATATCATTAAAATGATATTATTAGAGCTCTGCATTTGTAACAGACAGAATTCCAAAATGGATAATAACTTTATATATATCCTTATAAAGCACAATCCTCAGAATAAACATAGTGCAATATTCAAATAAAAGACATAAACCTTCCATCAGAATTTAAGCAATTAAATCAGAAAGTAGATTAGAGATGTACAAGGGATAGGGAAAAAAAATATTGCTGTCTTATGCTATACAAGAAGCAATGGTTAAAATATCTAATATAGACCACCAACACTTAAAAAGTGAAACAATTTAATTAGACGACTAGATTTTAAATCTTTGTAACAGACAAGAAGGTTCATTAAAGATTTACTGTAAATCGTGTTGTGGAAGGAACTAGCTGTTAGGCTTCTGGGGATAAGAGATGTTTGAAATAATATGTCAGACTTGGAGCCTTAAATTATTTTAATACCCTAATCATATCTAATCTAGCTGATACTATGCTAAAGGCTTCAACACACATCCTCTGAGACCTATGTTGAAGTGCCATCCCCATAATCTGTATTACAGCATTAAGGCATGAGTAAAAAGTCTAGTAAACTTTGTTTTTCTTTACTAAATATTTATTTGGGCTGTCACTACATTTAAAATAATGGAGTTCGAAAGAATAGGGGCAGCACAAGAAAAGTCCTGAAGGCCGGAGTAAAAGGAGGTGATAAGAGAGAAGGAAAGAAAAAGGTCATTAGCAGAGCAAAGATGGTGGTTTGGAAAGAGTGAGCGCGAGGCCCGTACAGGACTGGCTTGACGGGGCTGCAATGAGCGCCAAAGATGCTCATCACAAGGCTCGTACATGACTGGCTTGGGGGGGGGGGGGAGAGGCTCAAAGTGACTGACAAGTTATTGGCTTAAAAAAAAATATGAATTTAACAGCCGCCATTTTTTAAAGCCCGTAACTTGGAAGCCATCGAAAGACCGCCAAAACAAGCAGATTAATAAAAAAAATAACTTACAACCTTGCACACAGCACGGGGAGAGGCAGGAACCCTGTAAGTGAGGTTGCAAGCTAATTTGATATTTAATGTTTTTGGGAGGTCTGAAAATGGCTAAGCGAGGAAAAAAATGGCGTCCATAAAGACGTAACTTTTTTCAAGCCTGTAAATCGGAAACACATTTCGCAAGCCCCGAAAATGGTTTCATATCCGTAAATGCCACCAGGAGCACAGAGGAGGGAGAGGGGGGTGAAAGACACAGGGGAGGGAGAGGGGGAAAGAGACACAGGGGTGAGAGACTGGGAGAAAGAGACAAAGGGTAGGGAGGTAAGGGGGGAAAAAACCAGGGGAGGGAGAGGGGGCAAAGAGACACGGGAGGGATAGAGTGGGAAGAGGCTCACAGTGAGTGACAAAGGCGATCATATCGGAGCTTGCGTTGAGTGAGGCCCGAATGTTGCGGGTTGGCAGAGGCCTGCAATGAGCGCCGAGTTAGAGAAAGGAGAGACTCGCATTGTGTGGCAAGCAGCATTGCCAGGCTTCACATTTTATTGCAGTCATTTTTGACGGGCAAGTTGCTAGTATATAATAAATATAATGAAATGTGGAAAAAAACATCACATTAAAGCCAATATATAGCTGTATCCCCAGGGACATATCATGCTATATTCACTGATCAAATGATTCCTGCCAGGAAATGATCCAGCCACAACTAGGGTGCTCGATCACTTTTGGATTAATCACCTAGCTTGTTTGACACATTTTTTTGTAAGTACACATCTTTTAATATCTAGTCTCACTAAGACAACTGACTGTAACAGTTATTAAATCTCTAAATCTATTATCTCTCCCCTCCAGGTGCGACCTTTGAGCTCTCAGCATTAATAATGGAAAATTTATTTCCAGTTACATTTCACTGTCAGGATTTTGCCACTTTGAAATGAGATTAGAACAGGAGAGAAGATTTTTTTTTTATCCTTTTTCTCCAAGCAAATACCACCTCGATCTTTTATGTATTCATGATTCTTGAACTTTTTAAGGATTTAAAAATAGCTAACATTACTATTGTGAATATTTGCTTAGGAAAGTGTCTCTGTGGATAAAGTGATGTTCTTTCTTTATTTTTTAAGGCAAATCCAGGGAAGTTGGAAGAAAAGCTGGCTGTCATATCCCCATGTAACAAATTGAAAGAGAATTCCTGGGAACAAATGAAGAGAAAACATAGAGTGAAATATAATAGAATCAAAAAGCGCTGTCACTTTCAAACATACAGTAATTTCATCAAGTGTTTTCTCTGAAGGCAAAGAATCCAAAGCGTTTCTAGCCATTGACCTGTCAGATGCAATCAGACCTGTTCTTTATCCAACTTTATGGTGCTTCTTACACAGTGTGAGTTTTATTATTGTTTTTAAAAGTCTTTGAAAATGAAAGAGTCTAGCGACACAGTCTACTGCACAAATCGGTATACGTGTACTATATATATATACTAGCGACTTGCCTATCAAAAAATGACGGCAATAGAATTGTAAGGCTGGGAATGCTGTTGCGCACACAATGTAAGGTTTTTGGTCGTCTGAGCACCTTCGGTGCTCATTGCAAGCCCTGCGCTGAGCGCCTTGAGCGCTCATTGCGAGCCTCTCCCCTCATGTACTTTTGTTTCTCTGAGCACTTTCGGCGCTCCTTGTGAGCCCCGTGTTGAACGCCTTTGGCGCTCATTGAAACCTCTCCTCTCCTCTATTTTTGGTTGTCTGAGCACCCTGTGCTCTGATTGTGAGCCCCAAGCTGAGCGCCTTAGGCGCTCATCACGTGGCTCGCAATGAGTGCCTTCGGTGCTCATTGCAAGGCTCTCCGCTCGTGTAGTTTTGCTGGTCTGAGCACCTTTGTCAGCGATTGCAAGGGGCGCGCTGATTGGCTTTGGCGCTCATTGCGAGTCTCTCCCCTTGTGTACTTTTGGTCCTCTGAGCACCCTGTGCTCTCATTGTAAGCCCCGCGCTGAACGCCTTTGTGGCTCATTGCGATCCTCTCCCCTGGTCCTTTTTATATATATATATATATATATATATTTATTTATTTTTTATTATTTTTTTTGTTTGTTTTTTTATTTATTTTTTATTTATTTATTTACTTATTTTTTTAATGCTAATTAATGAATTAATGAAATAATACATTAATATGCTTATCTCCACCAGCGCAGTGAACGCCTTTGGCGCTCCCTGCCTAAGTCTTACGGGGTCGTAGGGATGATCATCTCCAGCAGCCCAAGGAGCCAGCAACTGCAGCCTTCGTGAGCCCACAAGCGTTAGCAACAACCCGTATTGCTGAGAACGATATATGTGATATATATGTATATATATATATAAAATATATATTTAAGACTAGACAAAGAGACAGAGAGATAAAAAAAGGCATGACATTACTGATGTAATAAATGCTGGATTATATATAACCACCCGTTCTGCTGTCTTGTCGCAATGAAAGGGCTTGTGTACCTCAAGGAAGCTGTGAGCTATACCATGCAGGGTCACCCAAGATGGCAGGTCATAGCAGAGAGGTCAGACAAAACACGGTCCACTGGAGAAAGAACTGTCAGCCAACAGTATCTTTTCCAAGAAAACCTTTTGTATATACTGTATAATGTACCGTATATATAATGTACGTATATATAATATACATAATATATAATATAGGGTCACAGAGAGTAAGATACGACTGTACAACAATATATAACCAACCACCACTCACTGATGAGCTCCACAAGAACAGTTCTGTCCAATGGTGGGTTATCTAACTCATTCTTATACAGCCTCTTGACTGTTTTATTATATGATTATCAAGTAGCCAGTACTGATTACAAAGAGAGAGTTATGGTCGATAGATAGATAGATAGATAGATAGATAGATAGATAGATAGATAGATAGATAGATGATAAAGGTCTATGTAACTGAATCACCCCCACTAATATGCTTCACAAGAGTAAAACTATTCTCTCTTTGGATGGTATAATTATTTCATACATATCATTGTTGAGCTTATTTATGTTACAATGGCATAAGCATAAGCCTTGTAGGGACCATATTAATTGTTTTTTGGATCTAAGAGTGAAACCTTATTGGCTCTTTTGCATGTCTCTGGCCAGATTTTTAGATTGTTGTGGAACCATTTTTTTGTTTTTTAACTCGAGATCAGAGATCTATTGTATTCATTTCAGCCACAAGTCACTTTGACTTCAAAGTAAAATCAAAAACTTTTGAGGTGCAGATTGACTTTAAGCTATCAAACTAATAAGATTTTCACAAGATCTATTGAAAGCACTAGCACTTTGTATTGCCACTTTTTCATTGTAACAACTCTTTATTCAATGTCTCCATATCTAAAACTGTAGCTCCCACTTAGCATAATTGCATGTACTAGATAACACATTAAAGGCTGTATTTATTTTATTTACTTTCTAAAAAAACATTTTGCCAGTATAGTGTAGTTGTGTGAAAGATTATATTGTATATATAAGTCTGCAATGGTCATCATTAAGTAACAGTCTGATTTTTTTATAATAGTTTAGTAAATGAAGCAAATTAAATATTATTTTTCTATTATGACCATTATTAATGAAAGCTTTGTAGTTTTAAATACCATGTTTATTAACCTATCTTTTATTATTGCAGAAACTCTCCATATTCTTATTCCCCGAGCAGCCCATAAGAGGGTTAATGTGCTTAACATCTGCCTACAACCTAATGAGGTGGAATTCTAATGGAAATGTTAATGCTCCTCCATTGCAGCTTTTTTTTATCCCCGCCACAAATTTGCAATCCTTCATTACTCAGGCACTTTTATCTCTTAAGCTATGCAAATAAACCAAGTTTGGAGCCATTTAAAGTATTAAGACAAAATTAAAAAAGGCTTGGTGCTGTTCCCAATGAGCCGTGGAAAAGTCTCCTCCGTGTATCATTCTCCACCTCTCACGTGACCCCTCTCCCTTCCTAACCCCTCTCATGCCAAAAATAACATCCGCACCACAGCTTGCCGAGTGAGGGCATTGGCTCACTAGGGAGTCCTCCATCGCTAGAAATTAAATGCTTCCATTTTTACTGAGACCCTTCATTAGCATTAGGAATTAAAACACTAATGTTCACATAAATACTTCTCTTTGTCATTATCACTATGCAATTATACACTGTAACAGCAATACTAATGAATCTCGCATTCTGTTGTAAACTGATGTCAAGTCCATTTGCATGCAAAATCACTTGAAAACTATTTGATTTTTTAGCATTTAATTGCACATGCTGTCAGGGCTAGATTTCAGCAAAGGCCAACAAGATCATGGCCTAGGGAGGCAAGAAAGTAAGGCAGACATGTGCTCTCCCAGGTTTCTGTTTTCCAGCTGGAACACAGCTTCTGCTGGTGCATCAAGTGCAAAGCACCAGGGCCCAATACAGCGTTTGGCTTGCTGCTACTGGGAACAGTCTGGGGTAAAGAGGACTATTAGGTAAAGGCGGTAACAAACTAGTTGAATTTGGTTTATCAGAAATGTATTGATGCCCAAACCTTAATAATATGATTTATTTTGTTTCGTATTGGAATATACAGCCACACTGCCAACACATGTATGCCTCCATTTATCTTCAACTGCACAGGCAATGGAACATCTTTCTATTGGTACATCTGCATTTACATCTGCATGTCATTTGCAAATGGCGCACTGCCTGTCTCTTCAGGATCTATCTGTAACCATTTGGTGTGGCAGGGGTAGACAAACAGAGTCATAAAATTTGGCATCTTTAAGTGACAAAGCAAAAGTCCCAGTAACTGCAGAAATGAAAAGTACACATAAAATAATATATAAATAAATACAAATTATTGTGTTTGTGCATCTCAATGAAGCTGTGAGCTATACCATGTAGGCTCATCCAAGTTGGGCAGATCATAGCAGAGACGTGAGACAAATTGGGGTCCACTGGAGAAGGAACTGGCAACCCACTCCAGTATCTTTGCCAAGAAAACCTTATGGAGAAGCATGACCAGAGACATAACTATTGTGCCTGGTTTGCCGCGGTCCATAGGGAAAAATTATACGACTTTAACAAAATTCGTGTGAATATTATTATTTATCCAACTGGGAATGCACTTGTAGATTATCACACCTCCACTTTGAGAGATAATTAAACTTGTGAGATAAAGTCTATAGCGGAGAGGGAGAACTGTTTCATGTAAATTATGCTACTTTCAAGCTCAATTATTTAACACATCCAATCAAATTGTTTAATATCAACCAACTGTAAATCTATTTATTTATACATACACTATTAAATTCTTGAATTACTGGGACTTTTGCATTTGTACAGTTAGTGTCAGGGGCAGAGAAACTGCTCTATATACTCTTCCTTTTTGACAAATTAAAATGTTTATTATTTTAACTAAAGTATGGATGCTTGTAAGGAGCTCTTTAATGAAGACAGCTTTTCTGTGTTCTTTTAGTGGATCCAATTGCTTAATAGTCAAAATGCAATTGAATCATAGGTCAGGCAATACACTTATAGCCAGTTGTATAGGTCACATCTGCCAATGCTCTCAGTTTGATGTGGTTCTGACGTGGTGCTTTGCTATCTAATGCTTCTTTCTGAGATATTTTAGCTCTCTCCCACCTCCCTTCATATCTCCTGTCACTCATCTTCTTCTCCAAGTGCCTTGAAGGAGGCTGACGGTGAACAGCAAGAGAGAAAAATTATAGAGGACTGACAGAAGAAATAAATAAAAAAAAAACAAGAGTTGCGAGAAATATGTAATTAAACTGTCTTTAAAGGAACAAGAAGAGTAGGAGAGGAGTGGAGGAGGAGAATAGAGGGAAAGGGATATAAAAGAAATAACGCAGAATAGGGCGAGGTGAACAAAGAACAAGGAAGGGCAGCTATAAATAGATAGAAAGGGAGGGAGAGAGAAGCAGGAAGAATGCTATATCTTTTAATTCAATGAGGAAGCAAGAGGTTACAGATCAGTAATGTCTGTCTAGCAAGTGAGCATGAAATACATGTTATAAGTACTATCTAAACACTAAGCATTATTTTTCTTTAAGCTTTATATATTAGGTGATTACCGAAACATTGCTTTTATTATAAATATCTTAAGGACGAAGAGTTTAGTTCCTAGCAGCTAGAGCATAGCTGATTGCCATCGATATTGTGTTGTTCTAATAATAATAATAATCACATATATAGTTGTGAGCGTACGAGTTGTTGCTAACGCTCGCGTAGCGAGGGCTGCGGGTGAGGGCCTCAGTTGCTGGCAAGGAGCGCCGAAGGCGCTCCTTGCCAGCAACTGCGACCCTCGCAAAATTTATGTTCAAACGCAAACAACCACACAACATAAACAACATACCTCGCAACGTAAACAACATACGAGACACGTTACCACACATTACGACCTCGCAACAATCGGATGCAACTCGCGAACATTACAAAAATCAAAACACAATAAATACACACAGCACATACATAAAAAGCTCACCTACAGCAAGAGGAAGCATCCAGGACCTCAAAAAAACAACTTACACCTTCATTTAACTAAAAATAAAAGAGTTTGAACACTAAAAAATTTGGTAAGTGAGAGAAAAAATGGCCGCCGAAAAAAACGAAAACGAGGCTACAGCACTCTAAACACGCAAAACACCACAAGAAGCACGCAAAACACCACAAACGACCTACGGCTATTCCGTTAAGATGCATACCACACATTACCCGCCATTTTACGCCAATGCGGAAGTACACAACTGCGCTAACGGTTTGGTCTCGCGCACGCACAGTATTACACTGCACACATTCATCACGCTTACACAGCAGCTCCACACCACTAATGCTGCAGCAACATCAAAACAGATTGCCAGCTCTTCAACACAATGCTTCAAAATAGGTCAAGTATGTTCATTTATTAATGTATTACATATTTCATTATTACACACCAAACAGCATTAGCTACCTTACAATTTCTTACTTGGGAAGAGCCCCCAAGCTGCCTTTTGCCCTCCACTGGCTTACAGTCTCATTGGATGTTAGACATAAAAGAGAGACAACTACTTGATAGTGGACTGATTTATTATCTTTAATTGTAACCTAGGGAATTGCCTGTCAAAAAATGACGAGCATGAAATTGTAAGCCAGGGAATGCTGTTTTAGACAAAATGCTCCTTGCGCGGCTGTTGCTTTTTTTTTTTTTCTGGGTGCCCCCCCTTGCTGTGGGTAAACTTTTCATTAATTTTTTGTGTGTATGTAAAATGGAGCGAATGTGTATGTGGGACGCGGCTGTGGATGATGTTGCGTCCTTGGTAAGAGTGCATCTTTACATTGTACGGCTTTTTTGAAAACCTGTATGTGCTTGGTGGTGTTTTGATTGTTTAGGGTCCTGTAGCCTCTTTTTTTTTTTTCGACTGCCATTTTTTCTCTCGCTTAGGGGATTTTCGTGTGTCTGAAGTCAGGAATTTGGACTTAAATTGAGGTGTAACTTCACTTGCAGAGGTCCTGGGTGCCGCCACTTGCTGTGGGTAAGCTTTTTATGTATTTTTTGTGTGTATTTATTGTGTTTTTAATGTTTTCAGGTGCGCGTGGTTCGGCAGCTAATCTCGTAATTTTATGCATCTCGTAACGGATCGAGTCGCCTAAGTGCTATGGGTTTAAGTCGTATGGGCTAAGTTGTAAAGTCGTACGGACCAAACAGCATGACGACGATTGGTAGTTAGACAATTATAATATGTGATGTGCCAACATATTCTGTAGCGCTGATTTGATGGCAGGACACATGATCGTAAGTCCAAAAAAAGCAAGACTTACGTTTGCGGGCCTGCTGTGTGCCCGATTTAAGGTGCTATTCAATTGGCGCACAAATCGGAGCAAATATAAAATCAATACAGCACTGTAAATAATGGGGAACACAATGGTGACATTATAATTAAAGCACAACATTCTCAAACTCGCACATTACCAAAATATAATACTTTATTTCATGTTTCATTTCCGTCCAAAGTCCTACGGGCTTGAATGACCTCCAAACCCGTATCTCGTTATCCAAGCCTGTATGACTTCAATGAAATATCGAGGTTGGATTCCAAAGTCTTATGGACTTGAAAGTTGAAGCCCGTAGGACTTTGGATGAAAATTTAACATGAAATAAAGTATTTATTTATGATGATTTGTGAGCTTGAGAATGTTGTGCTATTAATTCTAAGATCTAACATCACTTTCAGTTTTAATAAAAGTACAGGATTGCTTTTTTTTTGCTTTTAAAGTGCTACAATTTGTCATTAAGCTCTTTGCGAGACCTCCTTGGTACCAGTAACCTGTGGTTCGAGTTTAGCCATGTGCGGGCTTGACGGAGTGGTTAGCGTGGGCGAGTATGAGTAATTGAATAGCAATTTGCAATTTTAGCAATCCCAACTCTTGCGGGCGTGAAAGATCAAAAGCTTTGAGGGAAGTAACTTGCTATTTGACAAATCGCTAGAAATCGCAGCTCAGAGCCTGTAACTCGATCTTAGCCCGCAAACGGAAGGCAATTGGATAGCAAAGTAGCTTGCGACATGTACTTGCGACCCCGGATCTCAAAATTGCAGCAATTGAATGAGGCTAATGGAAAGGGCCTTGATCTCTAGGAAGTATGGTTGTAGCCTTGTATCAATATATGAGTGTTTTTTAAATAGTTTGGAACTGTATTGAGGGGGAGTCTGACAGTGTGAAGCAGAATATTATATAGGGTCGGGGCAACATGTGAGAAGCACTGTAAAAAGGGGCACAATGAGGTAATGATAGTTAAAGAGTGAGATAAGTAGTAAGTAATAAAAAGGGTCAGTTAGAGGAGTACTTGGAGAGTGATATAAGTTTGTGGTATTCTTGAAGTCTTTTAGGCGAGTGTCAGGTTTTTGAACTTATACTACAGGACATGGGAAGCCAGTGGAGGTGACATGGATAAACCTGAAAATAATATTTAAGATGATGACAGTATAGCGAGGAGAGGTAGGTTAAAAATGAAAGTTTTCTGACAGATCCTCATGTATGCTGGCTACCAATCTGATTACTGCAGTGCCTTTTCAAATCTAATCCTGTTCTCGTCCCTTCTGGAGATAACATAAATGATTTGAAGACTACACTACACCTGGAGGTAGATATTCAGCAATGTAGTATGTTCATCACTGTAGCGAATATTATTATGACTTTATGTGCATTATTATAATTTAGCAGATACACTTTTTCTAGCCAAAAATGTATGTCATGCCTTACCACTAGTACACCTGGGTGCCCAGCCCCCTTACTGTGACTTGCACTCTTCAGTCTGCAGTCTGATTTATGGCCATACTATCACTGCTATTGCCACATCACTTCTCTGGCTGTCCCTTTCTGACTTCACATGCTCTCTCCCCATCTCTCTCCTCGCTCTCTCACTCTGTCCCTTACATCCATCCATTGTCTTCTTACAGAAGACTTTTAAAAATGGAAGTGTCTTCTCCTGTCCTGATGTTCACATACATCATTTGAAGCATGGTTCTCCCATCCCTGATTTGTCTTTCTTTATAGAGATACAAATCACTTGCCCCTGATTCAGTCAGCATCACCTACTATCAAATGCCCTAATCATAGTTTGTGACCAACCCGCCCATTATGTCCAACCTGCTGTGACACGGCACACTTTTGACGCTATATCAACTCTAGCTCTTTGTATCAACTCAGTAATAAATGTCTGCTAACTTTCTTAGCCTAACCGACCTGTAATATGAATAATTGGACTATTTTAGTAACTTTATATTATCACTATTTGTACTGTTTTTATAATTTGTATAATGGACTAACTGTAATGTTTTTTTTTAATTGTGTACAGTGAATGATTGTACTATTTTTGTAATTTTGTACCTTAACTTATTTACTGTTGTTGTAATTTTGTAAAACATTTCACTTAAAATATATTCAGAAGTGATGAATTCTCCCCATAAAGAAACATGTGGATAGTCAATTTTCCTGGTCAGCAGTTTCAGGGTATGGTGAATATCTGCACAGCTTCTACCCAAACAAAAATATTCCATAGAGTGAGGATGTGATTACTGGAGTCCTAAATCACTTTCCCTTCAATATAGTGTCTTGCTCCCCTTATGTAGATAAATAATTATGTTCCAGCTCATATGTACAGGGTAGTAATGCAAAGGTTTTTGTTCATTAAAATATTTTTTTTGTTTGGTCCAAATCACAGGGACCCTTTGCACTTTTGCAGATATCAATTAGTTTATTGTGAAAAAAAGAGAGTACAATTTAGGATACTAAATTTCATACAAAATCAAAAATTTCTAGGAATTTGGACCAATTAATAAAAAAATATTATTACATCTGGAATAGTAGATTTGAGCCCTACATGCATTGTATTAATGATGTCCATTCAAAGAGTCGGCATTACTGGACATTCATCACTTAATCATAAGAAAAGTGTGTGTGTTATTTTCTATTAACAGTTGTTATTGTATCAATATCTGTATCCATATACATTTTAATACATTATTTTGTTTATAAATCAATGTACAACTCATCTTTTAATCTTAATCCTAATACTATTTTTTTACTGGCGCTTTCTGCACCCACTCTGAATCCTGCAACCACCCTTTAGGAAGAGGCACATTGCTTCTATCAACATGCATATTTTGTCATACTTCATTTTCAATTTTAGCTGCCCATTGAATTTAGTCTCTGCTTGTGTACACTTTCTGCACACCTAATTCATGGTCTCTTTCTTTCCCAAACCTCAGAGGCCTTCATACATCTCCTGGCTCTTTCTGCCCCCACTTTAAATACTGCAAACACTTCCCTCCCACCCACCACTAAATGTTGTAGCTTTAAAAACTGTCAAATTATAATAACCTGATATTCCAATTTGCAGGTTATATTATCTGACCACTAGGGAAAAATAACATTAACATGACATACTAGAGCCATACACCTCACACTGACTTTCTATCACATTTCTTCCCTCTACCACTAAATAAAAAACCTTTCTAACTTTACACACCTTCCTGCCTAAGCAAACTTCCTTATCTTTTCTTCCTCAGGTTTTTGCCTCTTCCATTCCCTTTAGATTATAAGTAGCAAGTTTCCAATATTAATATTGTATTTTTCCTTGTTCTTATCCCCTGTACAGCGCGTTAGAAATACAAGTTAATAATAATAATATTTTCTGGCTAACCACGAATGACAGCTAAACTATACCTAACTTTAAACACAATCTGTTTGTTTTAAACTTAACCCTATACCTGAAAACCTCAGTCCTAAAATGCAGCTTCTAAAATGTACATTTGTTTCCAAGGCTAGTAAAAACTGCCTTTCTCTACCTCCTGTTCAGGGGGTGGGAAACAATCTGCCCAGGAGGTTGTCCTCAATTGTGATCATTTAAGGTTTTGCTGCAGCAAATGAGGGACAACTGATAGGGGATTGACAGAAACATATTATCTGAAGTCTTAAACACTAAAGTTTAAATGTAGGTTTAAAAAGCTACACTTAATTATTTTAAATACTGATTTTATTGCTAATCAGTTATTTAAATAAACACACTAGAATGGCCCTTTCAAATCAGTACCAGTAATTGCAAAATAACGCATCACAGCCAGAATAGTCCAAAAACATAGGGTTATTTGCATTGCAGTTGCAACAGCTACAGAGGAACTGGGAATCATTATTTTGGATAACTTAAATTAGGACAAGCAATGAAGCAAAGCACAACATGATTAGTTGTATGGGAGACTTACAGTATTAGCAGTATGAGAGAGGTGGCCAAACCTGCATTACAGATTACAGATATCACCTAGAGCACTGTGCTTACATTCAGGAGACTTTGCTTTGTTCAATTAATAGAAACAGATTTTTTTTTAGTTTCTCATAAAAGATGCTTTAAAGTACTTTGCATATCTCAAGCATTGCAACAAGTTAAAATAAATGTTCCGAAACCAAAAAGAATACAATAAAGAAATTGTAAAAATTGTAAAATATTGTCAGTGAAGCTTTTAACATGGTTTCAATGTGTGAATGTTAGGTAAAAACTAAAGATTCTTCTAAAACATAGATCATAAGTAAATTCATACTTAAAGAGTACTGCTTGATACAAATGTGTGAATATATATATTTAGACATTCAAATGTGAATACAAATGTACTATTTATTTACTGTACTACTGTATGGTGAAGGCTTTTATCGCTATTTTGCCCATCATAAATGACATGATTGTTGTGGTAAACTACCATCCCACAAATCTACTACACAGACTAGGAACCGGCCCCACACTGATGAGAGGCAGTAACCTCGAAACAGCTGTCTATGGTAAGGTTTCCTGACTTATGCATTATACATCATTGGCAAAAGGCTGTTTGAAATTATGAAATTATATTGGATTGAAGAGCAAAGCCTTTGTAGGCACATTTGTATGTCACTGCTGATCAGGTTTACTATTATTATTATTATTATTTACTAAATATATATATATATATATATATATATATATATATACACACACACAGGATATCCCTTTCTGGATCACTATCTTGTCGCTGTGAAGGGGCTTGTGCATGTCAATGAAGATGTGAGCTATACCATGTAGGGCCACGCAAGATGTGTAGGCTATAACAGAGAGGTCAGACAAATTGCAGTCCAGTGGAAAAAAGGAACTAGCAACCTACTCCAATATCTTTTCCAAGATAACCATATGGGTAAGCACCACCAGAGACATACAGATGTGCCTGGTGTGCTGCGGTTCGTAGGGTTACAGAGATTCGGACGTGACTGAACGACTAAACAACAGCAACAATTTATATATGCAATAACAAAGCTATGTATAAAATTTCACAAATAAGAAGCATTCTAAATAAATATTTAAAAATGTTATTGCGTCTAAAATAAAATGTAAAAACAAAGGTCACAGCTCATTGGGTAGTCTGTACTTATTCTGAAAATACCTCAGTGAACATTGCTTAAGACAAGGGCAGTACTGCAAAAATATAAAGTAAAAAAAAAACTACTATTCACCCAAGAGAAATAAATAAACAAATGAACCAAGGACAGGACAATAAAAGGTTCTCTCTAGCGCTCCTAGCTTTTTTTCAGTTTACATATATCTCAAGGCTGAGATATACGTAAACTGATTGTGCCATATAATGTAGTCATCAGAAATGTTTCACAGAAAGATTTTTATTAAAGTCTCAGGGCTGAATAAACTGTTGGGAAGTATATAAGAACATATAGCAGGTACGTTTCTATTAGCTAATGAACAGTAATATAACTTCGTGAGTCTCAGCCAATGAGTTGACATACAGTTGTATGATCTATGCACAGACAAACACTCAGTGCAAGGATGGAGCTAGTTTAAAGATATTTAATGTGCAGCATTTTCAGCCAACAGCATTTGCAATACTTACAGCATTCTCTATTAAATGAATGATAGATTTATTTTGTGTTCCATTTCCCTTTAACAATCTGTATTAACACTATGACACAGTAAGTTTCTTACATTTACTGCAGATGAAAGCAAAAGAGTTTTGATTTTGGGCCCGCCCTTGCAGTAATTTGTTAGACCTCTATCTAGGCTCTGAGAACAACAAATATGCTCTGACAAAAAGTTAATCAGAGAACTGCTTGTATCTTATTTATATGTATAAAGCAAGTGCATCAAGCAAATTGAATTATATAGAAGGTATTCAAATCCTTCCCCCTCACTGAATTGATTGATGGAAACCTCAGTGTACCAATAGGAGAAGCAGGCAGCTACAGAACATCTCTGGGCATGGATGCACACAGAGCTTATATCTTCACTAACATCTCAGAATAAACCAGCAAAACCACAGAAACAAATATTCATACTCTGAATTTGAGATATACAGTACATAAATTATTGCCATTTTTTAGGATGAGTTACAGAATTGCTGATACCTCCTCTACGCCCCATGGCGCACAAGACTCTCAGCCCTTCCATAGTAACTTGATAACACAATCTGTGCATTTCCAGGTATCTTCTAGCTGTCCTGCATCTGAACCACTGATATTCACTAAGCATTTTCTCTTCTCTACAAACATCACAAACAAGCCATCCAACACCAAAGGTGGCTAAGTTACTATTTATTTCCCTATTGATCCCCATGATTATTGTTATGTATGCCATGGTGGTCTGTGGAGATCTCCATGATACAGGGGTTCATATTAGGTGCCAGGGGTCCATTGAGTACCACCATGGTATGGCTGTTAATATTAGGTGCCATGGGGGCCCTTTGAAGACCCTGTGGTATGGGGGTTATTATTAGGTGTCATGGTGGTCTATACTTCAGAAGGGAGATAACAGGCTCATTGGTGGTAGCAGCTATGACAGGAGAATACCCTGGTTCATAGTAGGTAGTGGGTAGGATGGAAGAATCCCTGGGGATCCACTGGTTCATAGCAGGTAGCAGAAAGCAATCCTAAGACTCCTAGTAGGGTGCGGGTTTTGAGGAGGATTCCTAAATCTCCTGGGGTAATGTTATTAACTCCTTAATTGGTTTAGATTTCAGAAATTAAGCTTTAAATCCAAAACGAGTAAGCTTGTTCATAGCGTAGGATTTAAAGCTTCCATGATTCTTAATGTAATTTCTACCCTTACGGCAAGGCTGGAAGTACCAGTAGGCTTTTTTATTTTTTTGCCACACTCTGAAAGATTTTGAGTTAACCTCAGCAAGATCAGATATGGTTACAGGACGCATGTTATGGAGATTTGTAAAATAGTTATGAGACAGGCACTCGCGATTGTGAGAAGGATACTTGGAGTATGAGGAATAATATTTCTCAAGGTTAGATTTAGGTGTGTGTTTGATCTGATAGCTCCGTAGTGTGTTCACTCGACTCACTTCCTACAGGAGCAATGGAACGGAGCCCTTAGTTTCCCACATTGCAAGTCTTATGAATAAATTGTTCTTGGTAAGTTGTAGGAAGGGGCTGCTGTGAAGACTGCAACTCTTCACAGCCATTCTTAATGAATCTCACTCCAAATGACCCCAACCATAATTTTATATTTGAATGGACACACTCAGAAAAGTTTACATAGAGGTCCAAATTTCCATATTGTGCATTCCATTGTTTCAATAAGACTACATGTTAGTTTACACAGGGTATGCCATTAAAAAAAAATGTGTGTATTTCTTTGACTGCCAATGATTATAATACAGAAATGCCAAGGCTGAAAAGGTTTAAAGCCAATCGAAACATAAGTTTTACTCAAACCCCTATCAGTAGGTTTCTTTTCTTTTATGTGTTCTTTGCAGCTCACATCACTTGTGCACCTCAATAAGCTAACTTCTTGGATAAATAAAATGATGATTAATAATAATATTATTATTATTATCCTTTATTTACAAAGTGCCAGCATTTTCTGAAGTGCTATAAATGCATATTTAAACTTCTATTGGTGTGCCCTTCCATGTAAAATAAAATTATATTTAAGCTAGACTTATCACTTAAAACTCTCACGCACCACTAGGAATATGTCTTTTCCAGAATAACCAACATCATTTATAACAAATATATGAATGCATAAAATTTACATATGAATGAAATATTTATTGCCCTAATATTCTATATGGTTCAGAATATTAGGCACTAGCTTTGTTATAAATTGGTTGCCATCGGTTTCTTGTATTTTAAGATATTAACTACTGTACCTATGTAGCTGAAGGAAACAAGCCTTAGATCTTTGTGACCGAATTCTAGTGGTAACTGAAGATGTTAAAAAGCAATATGTAATTAAAGGGATCACTGAACTTTACAGAGCCATTCTGAGGGGAATAACTAGGGTATTTAAAAAAAATGCAAATATTGTTGGAGAGTAGTTAAAAATAATGGTTGAGGATGTAGATGATATAGGAAACCATGGAACAACTAGGCAACATGCATGGTCAAGTAGAACCATTATATTTGATAATCACATAGAAAAGAATAAAGTACAGGTGCTCATCTGAGAACGAAAAATACCTCAGTGCTTTTTTCTATAGCTCTGGTTAACTACTCAGAGAGCAGCCTCTTTTAGCTCACTTGTGCCCTTCACAGGAAGAAATATCCTGTAGTATATCAGTCTGGTCTCACTCAGAAGAGTGATCCAGGCCCGAAATACCAGAAAATTCTCCCTGAGCAGGAGAAATAGCAAACTCCAGATGCGTTTCGCCCTCTGTGGGCCTCGTCAGTGAGGTGCAGCCTTACTCCCTAAGACACAGTGAGCAAGGAGTCCACGTCTGGTTCCCCCTATCACCCATAAGGTGAGAAAATCTAAAAAAAAAGTAGAGGTGCTCATGTAGACAAGGGCATCAGTTGATCATTTGGGATTACTGATGAGGTTTTGAGTAAACAGATAACATTTTTATTTAATTAATAAAAAAGGAATTTATAGATATAATTTGACAATGCTGCCGATCTTCTTCCCAGTGTCTGCTGGCTTTCCACATACATATATTTGTTTATACTAACTTTCAAGCAATATCTTATCTCACTTTATTATGCCATAGTTTATATGGATTAGAAAAACAGCAATATTTTTATAAATACCAGCCATCTAGTGATATTGATCACTGGGGTTAGATAAGAGGACAGTTGTTAGATAAGAGAACACTTGTTGTCATGATCAAATAAAGTTTGTTACCTCAGGGATACATATTTTTTACATTTCTAATAAAATGTACTGACATTTCTATTCATACCTCTTCAATTATAGCCAGGTTTTGTTCTCTGTCAGCTGCAGTTCTGGCAACTATTGCTATCTTTTAATAGTTTGTTTTAATTAGTTTTTCTCTTGATAATTATTTTTTTTCCATTTAGATTATTTTAACCTAAAATAGCTGTTACTGTAACCCAGGGGCCCATATGTCAAGCTAAAAAAAGCAGCAATCCCATTGTTTAATATTGCAAAAAAAATAAGCATGCTGTTTTCAGTGGGACGTTCCTTTTATATATGTAATAAAGCATTTGTGAACATGAAAAGGCCCATTGTATATACCATTTTAACAAATATTAGGCAGTGTTTCATGCTGCAGTTTTACAGTTGAAAATTAATTCTTAGCTGTCAGTACACAATGTTGTATTTTCTAATTTAAGTTCACTGAATCAATGCTTTAAATGGGAGTTTCTAATTTTCTTATCTATGAACCAAAACTGTATGATACAGACTGTAACATCACCTGCTGTAGGTGAAGAGAATTATAGCTCATAGGAATATTTTTAAATGTAAAGAGAGACACTATGGTTGGATGGTTGGATGGCAAGTTATTACTACCTATCCAAGGACCATGCAAACCACATGTTCTATGTTGCATATTAAGGTGTAAAATGATCCATAGCATGGTTTATTATATAAACTGCTTTAAATGAATATTTGTGATGGGGTGTTTGGGGAATATATTTATTTTGGTTGTCATGTTCAAACAGGGTAATACGTGGATTCTAGAATGTTGGAAAAAATAGGTTAAAAAAGAGCTAACAAAATGTGTCCACCATTGGAACCCATAATATAAGGAAGGGTAAAAGAGGTGATGTACGCTAGTAACTAATATTGCTGGCCTAATAGTAGTCTGAAATCTGTTCAAGTTTAGCCAAATACCATAGGGAGAGAATCTAGTGATATTGTAAAAGGAAGAAGGAAGCTCAAGTTGTCTATACCTCTGATCAGTCCCTGAGACATTATCTATTGCTATGGGAACTTACAGTAAAGGTGGATTATAATAATAATAATATTCCAATAATCGAACAAATGTACTCATTTCACATGCCAGCAAGGTAATGCTTAAGATTCTACAAGCTCAACTCCAACAATATATGAACCAAAAACTACAAAGCCGGGTTTCGCAGAGGAATTGCCAATGTCTGATGGATAATAGAGAAAGCAAGAGAGTTCCAGAAAAAACATTTACATCTGATTCATAGATTATTCTAAAGCCTTAGACTGGGTGGATCGCAACAAAATGTGGCAATTTCTTGAGATGGAAGTAACAGACCATCTCATCTGCTTCCTGATGAATCTGTATGTGGACCCACAAATTCATGGTCAGAACTGAGCTTAGAACCACTGAATGGTCAAAGACCAGGAAAGGAGTGTGACAGGGTCGTATACTGTCACCTTGTTTATTCAACTTATATTCAGAATACATCATGCGTAACGCTAGACTGGAAGAATCCAAAGACGGAATTAATATAGCAGGTAGAAATATTAACAACCTCAGATATGTGGATGATCATACTTTAATGAGTGAAAAGCTGCCCTGCTGCTCAACGTTAAAAAGACAAAGATCATGGCAAACGGCAATCTCAGTTCCTGGCAAATTGATGGAGAAGAAGTGGATGCAAGGATAGAATTTTAGTTCTTGGGCTCCAAGATCTCTTCAGATGGTGACTGCAGACATGAGATTTGCTACTGGGGAGGAAAGCTATGGAGAATCTGGACAAGCTATTAAACAGCAAAGATACATCAATATCAACAATGGTTTGTATGTAACATAATGAAAATTTGATGCAATGCATGTACCTGTTCAAATTGGTCTGGTTATTTGAGGGGTTCTATGGCAGTATAGGGAGGTAAGCACTCAACCCATAGCATGAATAATGTTGAGACCCCTGTTTTATTAGTTGTTACTGGTTTCCCTTGCTGTATACTTTTACCTTTATTTATGACACATAAGTCATGTACAGCTTAAAGTCATTTCCTGTTTTTAAATTTAGTATAATTGGAAACCTGCCAGCTGCTTCTTAAAAATATAAAAACTTTTTCACACATCATACATATATTATATACTATATAGTTCAGATCAGTCAATGAAAAGTAAATTAGTAAGACAGAGGATTGTAACCTTTTCAGTCAACTGAAGCTTGTAAATGTTATAGCAATGACCCACATAACCAAAAACATCTATGGTACTCCCAGAAGTGTCTGTATAAGAGCTCTCAGGTTCTTCATCAGCAAGTCAGCAAAGAACAAGGAACAAGGGTATACATAGCATCTCAATATCAAGTCTTTTGAGAGCCCAATATTTCAGTTGAACTCATGGACAAACTGAAGGAAAAGGTGAATTGTGACATCTAAAACATCCACCACGTTTTTTTGTTTTTTTTTGTGACCTTATATCAACAGCAGTTAAAAGATGGATCTAGGTCCAAATCACAATCTCCAAAACTTTTCTTTGAAAACTTCTACTGAATTTGTTAAATATTCATCCTAAAACCTCCAAATGATTAAATAAGCTATCACTTAAGTTGTCTCCTTTATCAGGTCTATCCATACAATATACAGTGGATATAAAAAGTCTACACATCCCTGTTAAAATGTCAGGTTTCTGTGCTGTAAAAAAATGAGACAAAGATAAATCATTTCAGAACATTTTCCACCTTTAATGTGACCTATAAACTGTACAACTCAATTGAAAAACAAACTGAAATCTTTTAGGTAGAGGGAAGAAAAAACATAAAAATAAAATAATATGGTTGCATAAGTCTGCACACCCTTAAACTAATACTTTATTACAGCACTCAGTCTTTTTGGGTATGAATCTATCAGCATGGCACATTTTGACTTGGCAAGATTTGCCCACTCTTCTTTGCAAAAACACTCCAAATCTGTCAGGTTGCGAGGGCATCTCCTGTGCACAGTCCTTTTCAGATCACCCCACAGATTTTCAATCGGATTCAGGTCTGGGCTCTCGCTGGACCTTTCCAAAACTTTAATCTACTTCTGGTGAAGCCATTCCTTTGTTGATTTGGATGTATGCTTTGGGTTGTTGTCATGCTGAAAGATGAAGTTCCTCTTCATGTTCAGCTTTCTAGCAGAAGCCTGAAGGTTTTGTGCCAATATTGACTGGTTTTTGGAACTGTTTATAATTCCCTCTATCTTAACTAAGGCCCCAGTCCCAGCTGAAGAAAAACAACCCCAAAGCATCATGCTGCCACCACCATTTTTTTACAGCACAGAAACCTGACATTTTAACAGGGGTGTGTAGACTTTTTATATCCACTGTATATCTTTTCCTTCTGTGTTCTTTTGAATGCATTCATGTTAAAATACTAATTTGTATTTACGGACCCTAATTTTATTTTAAAAAATACCTCTGGACCTTGTTGAATCCTATAAAAAATAACTGATTGCCTCTACCGTACACTAAATTATATGTGCCTAGTGCTTCTGAAACAATTGGGTCAGAGGATTAGTACTGTGGTCTTCCCAGGCAAGCCAACTGAAGACCCAAAAGCCTAATTAAAAACACAAACAACTACTCTATGTGTAGAAGTGGGAACATTTCTACATCTAACCTACTGTAGCGGTGATCAGTTTTATCGCAGAGCATTGTAATCACAATTTCCGCTACAGTATGTACTGAATATTAAAATATATCTCCTGACAAGTTGTGTTTGTATTAACTCCACTTTAAGGTGCCAAAGACGCACCATCCATCACCGGTGCAAGCGCTCTGCATTCACGTTGTACTTCATATTCTATTTAATGGATTAGGTTAATAACAGTCCCCATAAAACTACTATGAAAAGTGGTGCAGTCATTTTTTAAACAAGCAAATTACATACTGTATGTAAACATTTGCCACAACATTTCTTATGCCTTCAGCTATATTGTCCTTCTTACTGCAAATAGAGTAGATTTAAAGGGACACTGTTACAACAATGTATATGATTGTATTGTTACTGGCTATTTATCATTAATTGCAAATGTTTTTATTGTTTAAAATATTATCTGCAAAATTCTAACTGACATTAAAATGCCATTATAAGTATATTGAAAGTGTTGCTATGCTAATCAATATCTTTGATGAAGCATCCGTAAACCCCCCCTTTCAAGTACAGAATTTCATAACATTCATAATTTAAGTGGGTCATATTAATTTTCATTTTGTATAACATCTGGATTTTTTTTTAGAATATTGGGGTAAAGAAAACACTGCTTAATAAATGGAATTTGGGTAATGAAGACTTTCAAAGAGTGGTTTCCAAATGAGCCTTGGGGTAGACAAGACGATTCTAGATTGGTATGTTTCAACTGAATATTAATGTCAAGAAGACTCTAGAATAGTGTTTCTCAATAGCGTATTAATAGAACAGTGTTTCCCAATATGCATGGGACCATGGGGTTTCATTTTCTATGAAGAGAGGGCCCATGATTCAATTGTCTTGTCTATGCTTTATCTCTGTTGAATGCATTGTAGTGTCATTGGAAAGGGATTTTGCCAATGGCCATCCATTTTTTTGTACAGGGAATTGATTTTTGAGTTTTATAGAATCCAATTTTGCGTCCATGGGTCATGTCAATATTTTTGGAGCCTCAAAAAAAGGTTTTATAGATGAATTAGTTTGGGAACACTGGGATAGATTCAGTAAGCTCACAGGGTCTCATTCAATTGTGATTTGGCCAATTGAATTGGGTCTATATATAAGCACAGAGCATATTTTGTTACAGAAGTGTTTAGTTAGTGAACTTCTATCCAAAAGCAAAGTCTTTACTAACTAAAATCTTCTGTAAAAAAAATATGTTCTGTGCTTATATAGAGCCCTATTCAATTGGCCAAATCACAATTGAATGAGGCCCACAGTGTGCTGACAAGGGCTGTGAATGGTTTGGTGGAAAACTCCCCCAAGGGAAACAGACCTTGCAGCTATCAGCAATCAACTGAATGCACCAGACTATTATAAAATAAAAACTTTTAAACTGTTATTATTATAATTAGAATTATTATTTTTATTATCATTTTAGATCTCGCATTTCAGGTCTGTTGTAATCCTGATAATGATGTTTCTTTCATTTTAATTAGACTATGTGCATGGCAAAGTGAAACAAGAAACTGTGAAGAAACAGTATAAAGTAAATTAACTAAATTAATAAAGAAGGCTTTGTGCATATTTGTTCCAGTAAACAAAGTTTAAAATGTGAACAAAAAATAATTAAATGACTAACATTCTTTGTGAGTTTCCACTTGAATTGAGTCATGCTGCATAAACAGAACATATCAAAGGCAACACGGTGACTATTTTAATCCATTTCTCTGGGATTTATTCTCAATCTTGGGGAATGTAAGTGCATAAGGAGTTTTGCCATATGGTTCTACAGTCAAGCTTGAGAGTGCCAAGCAAAAGCTATATATAGGAACAAAAATAAGCATGATAATTATATATGGCAGCTTAGATACATTGATTTATTTCATGTTTACAAAGTGCAAAGCCAGCTAGTGCGATCTTGGGGGATTATAGTAACATAATGCCATCAATAGTTACATAGTAGCTA
Source organism: Discoglossus pictus (assembly GCA_027410445.1). Classification (NCBI taxonomy): domain Eukaryota; kingdom Metazoa; phylum Chordata; class Amphibia; order Anura; family Alytidae; genus Discoglossus; species Discoglossus pictus. Next base: position 79,071,866 of record CM050164.1, on the reverse strand, counting down.
AGGCTGAACAAAACAAGTCCATTAAGTACAGCCTTTTATGACTGATCTATGTTTTGCTTGTATTGATTGAAAAAGGACAACCTAAATGACAAGGTTACATTTTAAATGGACACTAGTCCCACATTTACAATGCACTTTTCAAGAACACTTTTAAAAGGTGAAAAAAATGAATACAGCCTGTAATTTATTAACTATTACCTTCAATTATCATATTCAGTTCGACCACGAGTTCAAACAAGGCAATAGATTCACACAGTGTAGAATAGTGTAAATTAGATATGTGCCGTATTTACGTCTTGTTTAATATCTAAAAAAATGTTGTCCATTATCAAGTCATGTTCTTCAATACAGCATATGTCAAATGTGGGACTCCTCAGAACATGCTTAGGCTCATTTCAGAAATTAAGTAATTATACCTAAACATACCATGTCCAAGACAGACGGACACAGGGCAGTGTGGCCTTCTCCATGGGCCTCATTCAGATGCAATTTGGCTAATTGAACAGGGCTCTATATATGTACATAGCATATTTTTTACAGTAGTTTTTAGGGCCTCATTCAATTGTGATTTGGCCAATTGAATATGGCTCTATATAAGCACATAGCATTTTTTTACAGAAGTTTTTAGTTAGTGAAGATCTTGCTTTTGGATAGAAGTTCACTAACTAAAAACTTCTGTAAAAGAAATATGCTCTGTGCTTATATAGAGCCCTATTCAATTGGTAAAACTGCAATTGAATGAAGCCCTGCGTGTGTAGGTATATACAGCCTTATTAAATTGCGATTTGGCCAATTGAATAGGGCTCTATATAAGCACAGAGCATATTTTTTTTAAAATAAGTTTTTAGTTAGTGAAAACCTTGCTTTTACATAGGTGCTTACTAACTAAAAACTTATTTAAAAAATATATAGGCCCTCATTCAATTACAATTTGGCCAATTGAATAGGGCTCTAAATAAGCACATAGCATATTTTTTTTAAAGAAGTTTTTAGTTAGTAAACATCTATCCAAAAGCAAGGTTTTCCCTAACTAAAAACTTCTTTAAAAATAATATGCTATGTGCTTATTTAGAGCCATATTCAATTGGCCAAGTCTCAATTGAATGTGGCCCATATTATGTGCTTATTTAGAGCCCTATTCAATTGGCCAAATTGCAATTGAATAGGGCTCTATATAAGCACACAGCATATTTTTTTACAGAAGTTTTTAGTTAGTGAACTTCTATCCAAAAGCAAGGTCGTCACTAACTAAAAACTTCTGTAAAATAATATGCCATGTGCTTATATAGAGCCCTATTCAATTGACCAAATCGCATTTGAATGAGACCCCATGTCTCTCTGTGGGGAAGGTTATGTGATACTTTGCAAGTAATGCCACCAGAGGAGTTTCCAAACTTTGCAAATGGAGGATACCGTTCAATTGATGCATACTTTTAAAGTCAGGAAACAGATGTCCTAATGTGGTTCTAATCATAACCACCATAAAATGTATTTGTGTTTAATGCTAATTGCAATGATGCATTATATGATCTATGCAGCACGGAGGCTGAACAGGAGCATTTCCTATTCACTTCCAGGTGTCGCAGATCAGGGGCAGTCATTTGATTGCTATGGCTGATGATATATTGCGTACAGATACAATATTCTGGCAGTGAACAGATAAAGTGGAAATTTAGCCCAAAACTTTACTGCTCCAGGTAATTAAACTCTGGCTGCATGCTATTTGAAAAAACATAGACATCCTCTCTAATTATTCTCAAGTGCTATTCAATTTTACCTGTTTCCTTATTCTATACACTATATTGCTGATTGTTATAGGACATTAAAGAAGTTTATCTTTTAAGCTTAAGTATAAGCATTTTTAAACTGTCCAATCATGCTAATTTAGAGTAATGCAAACAACACAGTTAAAACTGTAAAGAAGCAACAACAAAAAAAAGAGTTCATGCTAACATACCAGGTGCTGCAGACCACTCAGAATTTAAATTCTTAAGATACACCATATATTAACACAGGCCCTCATTCAATTGCAATTTTGCCAATTGAATAGGGCTCTAAATAAGCACATAACATATATTTTTTAATAAGTTTTCAGTTAGTAAACATCTATCCAAAAGCAAGGTTTTCACTAACTAAAAACTTCTTTCAAAAAAATATGCTATGTGCTTATTTAGATCACTATTCAATTGGCCAAATCACAATTGAATGAGGCCCACAGAGTTTGACAAAAGCCATCCTGACAACCCCTATTCATTGAACCATATGTAAAAAGATGCCATGTTGCGAAAGTTACGAAAGGTTAACTTGCACCCAGCAGGAGCGGAATTATTTTTTAATGTGAACAATTTATTATGCCATAAAAGTTAATGAGTTTATACTGAAGGATGCCAAACCTCCTTTTATGTTTTAATAGGGGTTTAGTACTTGTGCAGGAGTTCCAGAATGCCTCATTAACCTCCCCCTGTGTCACAAGTCAGAAGGAAGGGAGGCGACGCCGCCTGCAACTGTAATGAAAGATGGATATACATCTTCATATTTACACCCCAAAGCAATCTGTGATTTGCCGCCCCATAATCTTAAAGTAAAATGAGTTCAAACAAAAAAGTTGTAGCTGCTCTTGAATGCAAATGTTTTTGCAATTTAAATCTATGCATAGCAACAATTTCTCAGTGGTAATCAGATTTGTACAAGCCCCGTGGCATCAGTATCATAATTATCTTCATACAATATATATTAAGTTATCCCAACCTCTTCAATGACCATTGTTGCTCACAGGGCTTGCATGAAGCATCAAAGTTTGTCGGTAGTGCAGGGGACAGATCCACTTGAGGTATAGTTATGGGATGATGTGGGATCTTGAACTATATGTATTGAAAGCTGATACCCATAGCCAAATAAGTAAAGCTGAGTCTTCCACAAATAACGGTGTAGTCCACTTTGAATCTGGCCTCTTGAGCAGCCGTGAATGTTCACTATGAACATACAGTCTATTTTCCACAACTACAGTATCATATAACCGTGTCTGATCGTACATTATACATGACACTTCCCTTTAACGTTTTTTTTTTATCCCCGTTAAGACACCTTTTGTTACATATACAAAAAAAAGGCTTAACACATTATGGAACCCCATTTAAGTATTAGAGGTCCACATGCATGGCACATTAAATTAAATAGGCTGCCCATTGCTGATCTTGTAGCAATCAGGCAATAGCCAAGTGCCATATTGTTGCTTGTGTCTACCTGCGAATGGCTTTCTATCCCTACCACCATCGTGACAACCTTTTCAGCCACCATACATTGGATAGTGATGGAGGTAATCAGTGTTGTGTCATATTTTATCCATCACACCCATTGGTTTGGAGCCTACAAAAACTTTAACCTCAAATGAGGGAATGCCTTGGAGAGAATGAACCTGGTCCTGTCAGTGGTTAATGTTACAGTTATGTTTTTCATTCACTGTAAAATGAATGGTTTCCATTTTCTTCTTGCAAATACTAATGTGCCTAAAAAAAATCAAACTGGCTACTTTACTTTACAGAACATAAGGTGACATGAAGTGTCGGTTGCTAAATATATTCAACTATGTTTGTAATAATTCCAATAAAATGAATGTTATTATTATTATTATTATTATTATCATTAATATTATTATTAATAATAATAATATAATCCCTATTGCATTACTATGGCATAAAGGCTGCTTCAACACTCACCCTACCATGCATACACATTACAAGGTGGGCAATTGAACTAGAACGTAAAAACGGTAGATTTTGGCACACATAAATCCCATAGTTTTACATTCTTTTAAATTACTATGAATGCCTAAATAAATCCATGTTATAATCACTGTTTATTAACAAGTTCTATACTTTATAGAATGATTAATATATGTACAAATATTAATGCTTATGGCACTTATTCACCTGCAACATATGTATATGTTATGTGAAATCCTATCTGAGTCTCTTCAATAAAACTTTATTAACACACATTATATTTTATGAGGTAAAGCAGGGTCTAGGTTTTTACTTAGAAAACATTGGTACAGTACATATGCGGATTAAGCTAATCCCTCTCTCAGGAGTAGGATAAGACTAGACATAGTGTATAATTATTTGGGTACGGACAGGGAACATTCTGAGCTCTAGTTCTCTATGGTGTGATTCTTACATTAAACACATTTTATTTGGTATATTATTTGTACTGCAGTACATTTCTCTTTACTGCCAGTGTGCCCATCCAATTATGATCATTTGCTTGAATCATACGCCTGTAATCTGAGACCGGATATCAGTAATATCATTTTATTTAGCAGCCCATGTTAGAGTAAATGTTTTAATACACTTTGTGAAAGTTTAAATAGATACAGATACATCAATAAAATGCTCAAAATGAGATTACCCGCAAAGACTCAGATCATATCTCTCTTTATATAACACTAATATTTCTTGTACAACTCTATAATTTCTCGCTATATGATTGGGACAGTAAATGCACAACATTATTAATAAATTAAAATCTTTTGGAATATATAGTTGAAGCTGGAAAGCTAACATAGCCAAATGGATATGGGACACAACTGTTTTTTTCAAGCCTTTAAAAGAACATGTTTTAAGCATTACAAAAGTTGTTTTTTGAATGTAAGAATATTAAGCGAAACCTGTTTCAACTAAAAGAAAATGCCAATATCATACTTTAGTAATGTTTTTATTTTTTTTCTAAAGTGAACCAATCCTGGGAAATTCCATGTTGTTGCTCCATTTATATGCAAATCAGCAGTGGACACATATTAATTAGCTGCTTTAATGTGCTAATTGGCATTATAGTCTTATTGTCTGTCTATGTAGTTGCAAAACAAAGACCAGCAATGTTATCTGTCAGTTAGACCCCTCTCCCACCCCTATCAAGTGCTCCAAGCCACACATTAGAATATTGATCTTCACATTAGCATAGAGGAGCCAGAAAAATGAATTCTAAATATTTTAGAATAGTATTGGCATTAATTTTCATAATTATGATCGCATATCGCGCCCCCCCCCCCCCCCCCCCCCCCGCATCTAATTGAATGACAGGTAACCTCCATGTTTTACTGCCGTAATTCGGACAGTCTCATTTCCTATTGGCTGTTTCAAAACGGGAGGTGACCTAATTGAACAAGTTCCAGCCCTCAACTGTTCCGAAACAGTGCATAGTTTACGGTTTTGGCGTCAAGGCTGCAACTTGCGATCTTGAGCATTTGAATAGCCTTGCAAACGGAAGGGAACTGGAGCTCGCAACTCACTCGCAGAAAATCGTCTGTCGGCGATCGAGTTACGGGCCTGGAATTGTATATGGCCCGGAGTCATTATCATTATTAAATACACTCTTTCTGATGCAACAAATAAAACAAATGTCCATGTCCCTTTAGGTAACACATTTATATGCACGTTTTTAGGAGTGAAGTAGAGCTATATTACAATTTGTGCTGTAGTATTTACAATAAAAGGTATGAGATATAAAACAAATAAACCTTGGATGTTTTCAAAGCATCCACTCAGTCCTGCTATGGTCAAAATTATATTCATCCCCTCTAAACGCCCATTACCAAGGCTAGTTATTCAAAAGTGCATGCTATAAATGTGGGTCTTCTGCAATTCTTTAAATATATCATTTAACTAGTCTAGCTAATGCAAATGAGAGATTAACCTAATTAAATTGCTAAATTTAATTAGTCTAATGTCTAAATGTAAAAATCACAGAAAGATCCATTTTCTTAGCACATCCAATAGGCCCAATTAAAGCTTAATTTAACATTTTCCCTATTTAAATTTGCTTAGACTCACATTTTTCAAACATATATGCAGTTTTTTTATTGGTGGTCCTTTAATTATTTCTCAGCATAGCCTTTTCATACCACAGATATTCATACTTGTCCTTGTATCTGCTACCTTTTCTATATTATAGAAATGGTACATTACGAAGCCTAAATATATAGTAACTAACATTATACTGTATTATAAACCGTATATTATGCTCAATATTAATATTTAGAAAGATAGATTGCTCGGGCGGGCATTATTCCGATTAAGTCTGCCGCACTATTCATGAGATACAATTTTATCATGTCAGTGTAGCCATAAAGGGGTTAATAATCCGAGCCTGCCAGAGACGCTTCTCCTTTTGATACCCACTTGCTGATCCTGGGTTATAAAATAAAAAAATGAAATCCTCTCCCTGATTGCTGGTTTCAGTTGGCTGGTTTGTTTCCTCTTAGCTTTTTTACACTCCTGCTGCAACGCTCCCCCTGCTGCTAACAGGATGGGCTCCTGTAAAGAGATGGAACTGCAGGATGGGTAGTTTGGAGCCGCAGCAGAATGTGTAAATAAATTGAAATGCTAATAATACAACAGCAGGATAAATTCGCTCTGTGACCTGGGCGACCTCATCAGCACGAGCGCATCCCATCGCGTCCCGTCGAGATTCAGGCGAAGGGGAGGAGGAGGAAGAGAAGGAGGTTACAGACAGTCACCCAGCTGGGCAGGCGGCTTGCGTAGGAAAAGGGCTGGGATTGAAATAGGTGGCCTCAGATTAACCCTTCCCCTGGTGTATTAAAAAAAACAACAATGACTTCTACAACACGGAAACACTTAAACTCACCTACAGCTACTACCTATATGCTAACATTATTATTATTATCCTTTATGTGACACGCTAACATATTCCGCAGCGCCATACATGGGTTAAGTACAAGGCAAATACGGTTTTAACATGGGGCAAACAAATAGAGGGCCCTGTTTTTGATCTTATAATCTAGCATACAAAATTCTTTCTCAAAGCATCTTACAAGATTAAAAACTTGCAAACTTTTAATTTAAAGAGTTTGGTTTTGATACAGGAGAGTGATAGATGCGTTGTGCCCGATAACGATGAAGGTGAAAGGATTCTTTAAACAGACGTGTATTTATTGAGATTGTAAAGGTTTTGAGACATGAGGATAGTCTAATGGAGCAAGGCAAGGAGTTCCAAAGAATAGGGGCAGCACGAGAAAAGCCCTGAAGGCAGGAGTGAGAGGAGGTAATAAGAGAAGAGGAAGAAGAAGGCTGTTAGCAGAATGTTAAGGTTGGGTGAGTATTTTGAGACAAGTGCAGAGATATAAGGGGGTGCACTGCTGTTGAGGGTTTTGTAAGTTAAGGCCATGATTTAAGAAAAAAATCTGGAGGCTACTGGAAGCTATAACATGTGTGTTTGCGTTGCTCAGTCATGTCCGACTCTCTGTGACCTCATGGACGGCAACACATCATGCTGATCCACTTGGTATTCATGGCAGAGATAATGGAGTGGATTATCAGTTGCTTCTCCAGTAAACCACAGTTTACAGCTCCTGGTATTCCTAGGTGGTCTCCCATGCAAGTACTGCTCAGCTTGGCTTCAGGGTGGTGTGACCTCTTGATTTCCCTGACTGGAAACAAACTCAGGTCGCAGCAGTGAAAACACCAGATCCTAACCACTGGACCAGCAGGGAACCCTAGCTATAACATGCACATGGTTTAAAATATAATCCTTAAATATGCAGTAACTGACACAAAAAAGAACATAATATAATCTAGACTTTATTTTATTATTTAGATGCCTAATTAGCTGGACAATGTTCCTATGAAGAATCCCCAGTTCTAGAACATGTGTTGTTGAAGCTCTATGAACTTTGCTTAGTTTAGATTTCCAGAAATGCATAAGCACTGTCTCTCCAACAGAGTGATGCTTAAAAGACATTCCTATGGACACCAGAGACACCACTAACCAACATGGCATCCCAAAAGAGGCGCTTAGTCATGTGAAAGCCTCCCTGGATTCACAGAGAGACTTAGGGCCATATTAAATTTGAAGCCCATAGCGGCACCGGTACACCCACAAAGCCTGCGGGCTTTAAATTCCCCGGAGTTACAGAGCTATTACATTAGACAAGCCCACAACAGACGTGACCGTCATCGGAACCCGTAAACCGTTCTTGCGCACGTCGCATTTGCGGCCATGAACATGATCAATTAGTCAAACCTGTAGTTACGGGTTTAGATGGAGCCAATGGTAAAAGAGTCATCGTTATGTCACTGGAAAATGGAGGTTAGATTTCAATCCTTTACGGGATTGTCACAAGTTTTGATTGGACCCGTATTCCAGAAATAATGCCATATTAATAAATTAGTAAATATGATATTCAAGTACATGCGAGTTCCATTATATGTATTAATACATTGATTGCCGGAATCGATATAACAGGGACAATAACCTCCCATATACCTCCCATATAGTGCCATGGAATATATTGGTAATAAACAATAACAATCTATTTTATCACTGCACACCTTGTTTTTGTGTCTTGCCCTATATTCAGAACAGCCTAATACCTAATCAAAGCATGTTCCTTTATATATTGATCTCACTCATATTTTATCTGAACCAGTACAAATATTGACCTTATAAATGTCACAGATTTTATCTTTTAACCACTAGATACTAGATGTCACAACCTGTCCATATCCATCATAGGCCCAGGCGCAGACAATCACTGTTTATATAGTGTGATGATCTGACTGTCTGAGTCTGTCCCTATAGATTATGTTTGTTTATATAAGGTGAATCTACTGTCTGTCTAATCGTGTCCTCATAAATTATTGTGTAAAATTATTGTGGCATGATCAGGCAGTCAGGGTTTATGTAGAAAGACTTGCTGTCTGAGCCTATCTATGTAACGTTTCAGGTCACGCTAAATCTAACCTGTCGTTACTCACCTTAAATGCCTCCACCATTATTTTTTTATTTTTACGGTTCATTTTAGAGTGATCTGGTTTATGATGTTACTCTTTTGATAACATAGTTAACAAAATGATTTATTATATGCAGTCAAAAGGCCATCCAAAGACAATTATAAAAAAAAAAGCATTATAAACCTGTAGTTGGAAGCAAGATTTGTAGGAAATGCTCAATTTTTATTTTATTTCCTGCAGGTTATTCATTTACTGTATTATTGCTTGTCATGTATCAGCAATGGGTGAATAACCCTGGAATGAGATTTGATGAAGATTCTTGGTGAATAGCTTGGCATCTGCTGCACGTCATTATATATTCAAGGTTTTATGATATTAGAAAATGCAGACATCCTCAATAAATAATCCTTGATACCCAGTGTGGTCTGTATACATGGACACTAGTAAATAGTTTCAAAGAACACTCATCAGGTTGTCTTTGTTTTTTAAAGAAATAAAAAATGAGACCTCTAGTATTAGACAATAGACAATAGAAAAATGCCTGTTGATACACTCATCAAGTGGCACATTTGGGATGCATTATATAAAAATGCACAAGTTTACAATAAATGTGGGTTTGCAAAAACAAGGTTTTCACATAGAAAATAGGTTTCATTGTTATATATTTTTCTATCCATTATTTCAATCAAATGTTTCTGGCGGATGTGCTTTGGGTGGGATGGAGGGTTGTTTGTGTATGGACACATTTATTTGAAAAACAAATTGAAAATATACTTGTTGGGGGATTTTTTTTTCATGTACATTACCTATTTAACCAGTTTGGGTGATAGAAAACAATATCCTAAATAATCGCTGTGTAACCTATGAATCCTTTGAGTAAATAAGTTAGATCAATCTATATCTCAAACAGTTCTCTTATATACGGACAATGTATGGTCTGCCATCTAGTTATCTAATGTGACCTGGCATAGTTCCAAATAAAAATACTATATTCCTTTGCATCTGATGTTTTATCTATAAGTTGATGAGTTAGCTAACCCACACACAGACAGAACTGTTTTGCTCTTGAGGCGATCCTCATTGTTATTGTTCAGTCGTGTCTGACTCTATATGACCTTATGGACCTTAGCACTCCAGGCACAGTTTGGCGAAGATACTGGAATGGGTTGCCAGTTCATTCGCCAGTGGACCGTGATTTGTCTAACCTCTCTGCTATGACCTGCTGATCTTGGGTGACCTGAGATGGTATAGCTCACAGCTTCATTGAAGTACACAAGCCCCTTCACCACGACAAGATAGTGAACGAGAAGGGGATATTCCCTTGCACCTGATGTTTTAACTATAGGTTGATGAGTTAGTTAATCCACCATAGAACTGTTTTGCTCTTGAGGAGGTCATCATTAGGAGGCTGGATATATCTAATTAAGAATAAAAAAACTGCTAGTTGCAGGATTAATAACATTAAAACTGATGCAATCCCATTATAAGACAACTATCTCTATTTATCTATCTGTCTATCTATCTATCTATCTATCTATCTATCTATCTATCTATCTATCTATCTATCTATCTATCTATCCATCTATATCTATCTATCTATCTATCTATCTATCTATCTATCTATCTATCTATCCATCTATATCTATCTATCTATCTATCTATCTATCTATCTATCTATCCATCTATATCTATCTATCTATCCATCTATATCTATCTATCTATTCCAAGATAAAGATAAAATTAACATTGATTATTCAGCAATAAGGTGGGAGTGAGCTCTTCCATGTGTGTTTAATCTCAAAAAAGTTAACTTTTGTATGGTTATTGTTTAAAAGGCTTTATAGCTTCCATAATTATAAGCACGACAGTGTCAAAAAACCTATTATATTTACAACAGGTTGTGGCAGAGTTAATTCATAAACAATTTTAAAGCACAAACTTAGCGCTCACCTTTCTCAGAAGATAAATGACTAAACATATACTCACTCTGTCATGCTCAAAAATATATGAAGCAGCCCACAACAGGGACACGGAAAGCTCAGATTCTAATTCTAAATATGAGAAGCTGATCAAGTACAGTGCAGTTGCTTATTGTATTGTTGTTTGTAAATTGTCTCTGTATTCTCACTCCATCCAAGTCTTTTACCTATTTTCTATTATTATTGTAAACAAGTATAAAATAATTTCAAACGTTTTTTCAGATAGGTGTGCTTGTATTGTGATATATTTTCATATAAATATATATATATATATTTATAGTATTATATATTATATACTATTGGGATTTTGAGCTGGAAGAAGTTTTCTGACATGCAAATATCTATCTATCTATCTATCTATCTATCTATCTATCTATCTATCTATCTATATGTGTGTAGATATATTAATATATTGTTTTGCCTTGATCACAGCGCATGTATGGCGCTCCGGAATATGGTGACGGAATATATATATATATAAATATATAGTAAAGAATTAATCAAAGCATGGTCCAGAACAATTTATAGGGACATGGAACATAATTCCCTTTCTCATGCATTTAAAGAAAAGTGCTTTAAACATTACCAAAGTTATTTGCATTAAATTATATCCGTACGTCATTGGCAGACAAGAATGCCTCATATACCTATATTACTAGTCACTGGCTGATAGGCACGAGCAATCAGGGAAGTTCATTATTTGAATCAGTTTGTTTCTTCTTAAACTTTGTTGTGCCTATCAGGAAACACTTCTGTATGAACAGTGAATAAGTTAAGGCACTAGATCTCATTGGCAGACATGTATGATTCATACAGCTATAGCCCTGCACACTAGCTGACAAGGATAAGCCTCCAAAGACAATTATAAATTCAAAGCAGTTTATAGTGCTTCAGGGCCTATATTTAAAGAAAAAAGAAATTGTGAAATATCATCCAAATGCAACAATGAAAAAATACTTTACATGATCCTTTAATATTTTAATAGTCGCTGTATTTGTTTTTTTTGCAAAAAATATTTGTATATTTCTAACATCTTTTTTAAAAAGTATACTAGGTACTTATTCATGTCCCTTTAACAATTATTCAATCTTTTTTCTGCATTAGAGGTCATAAACACAATAAAAACAACTCAGTCAATGAGAGATAGTCACTGCTCAGAGAGTTTGGTTTAGGTAATTCTGTTTTTATATCTGATAACAACCAACAGCAAAGGTTAAAAATGCTATTGTTTAAAATGAGCTATCAGGACCACTCAGGGGATTCTTCAACGAGGTACTTGGAACATCAGGCAGACAATAGATGTTTTCTATTTTCTTATAAAGTGAAATCTTCAGGCAGAGACGTCTTGGAGGGAATGGAATAGATCTCGCAGGCTTCAATTAACTTGTACTGGGCAGACGGTAGAGGATTATACATTCTGTAATTATGTGTTAGGAAGATGTTTCATGGGATCATATATATTCCCTAATATACATGTACTGCCCTAGCAAGAAACTATCCTTAAATAGTTTTAAAATGTACAAGGAAATATGAGATCAGACAACAGCATCATAACGTCCTAATAATGCTTTACCAGACATTTGATCCTATTTCAAAGTGTAGCTTGTGAAAAATAACATTCCTTGTTCTGTGTTTAAAGAAACACTATATGCTGAAACTAATATATGTTGTAAATAAGTAAATAGTTTGGCATGGAAAATGCATGAAAAATGCCATAAAGCCAGTTTTTATTTAGGAAAAAATGATGCCTTGGCTGGTCTCTGGAAGCATCAATTCTTATTATTATTATTACTGTACTAGCAACTTGCCTGTCAAAAATGACGGCAATAAAATTTGAAGCCTGGCAATGCTGTTTGCCACACAATGTGAGTCTTTTGGCCCTCTGAGCAACTTCGGCGATCATTGCGAGCCTTTCCTCATGCCTACTGTACGGGCCGCTCATAGCAGGCCTCGTTAACCTGCAAGTTAAGTGCTTGGGAATGCCATGTGTCTCTTTCCACCATCTCCCCCTGTCCCTTCCCTGTGTGTTTCTGCTCTGTGTGTCTGATGAATCTTTACGTTGGTTTTATTTTCAAAGTCCTGCGTGCCTGGAGTTCTTCGTGCAAGTGTTAGTGTCTTTGCCGTTGTGTATTTTCTTATTCCCGGGTATTTTTCCGAGTTCTGTATTTTTCCGTGCTTAACCTCATTTTCATTCCGTTTTCAGATTTATTTACGTTTTTCGTCCGCCATTTTTTTTCTTGCTTAGGCAATTTTTTTGTGACGTAACACGGCAAATTCGGCTTAAATTAACTTGCAAACTCACTCCCAGGCATCCTAGCTCTCCCCCTGTGCTAAGTGTGAGTGTGGTTTAATTTGTTTTTTATTTATTTTTTGTTGTTTTCCGATTTCCACGGTTCGGGACGTTACATTCGCATTCCTCAAGTGCTTGCAGCCTAAGTAAGTCCCGTGTTCCTCAACTGCTTGCAGCCTAAGTCCAGAGTGTTTTCATGCCTCAACTGATCGCCTCGCAAGGCTTGCAGGTCCTTCGAGCTCGGAAGGCTTCTATGCCTCAACGGCCCTTGCTTTGCCTTGCTTTGACAACTATTATATGTGATTATCATTTATTATACATGGATTACAATCAAGGCAAAAACAATAGCAGTAACAAGTTGCAAAGGATGGAGGGCCATGTCTTTGAGTTTAGAATCCGTTGTCCATAGTGCTTTCGCCAAAGCACCTTGCAAGATTGAAAACTCATAAACTTAATAATATTTTGCTATGTGGTTGTGAGATGCCTTTAAATTTCCTTAAAGAGCAGGGTTTGCATTTATATTTACCAGTTGCCTGTTTCTGAGAATGTACAGGGAAAGAGAGTAGGTGTCAACTTCTAAAAACTTCACTGATAACAAATCTTTCTCTACTCTCCTTCTTCTTCCAATCTTCCCTCCACTGATGAATAACATAACGACAGCCCTTCAGACTCCAAGCAATCAGGAATGCAGACAAGATGGAACATTCTGCACACATACAGAATCTTCAAAAAGTAACATTTTATTTTGTAAACATTTTATGCATATGGTTTGCATACCTGATAATGTTGTTAACATGTTACATATTTCATAAATATGTAGAGTAATTCCTGAACTACAGTGTTAAGGACTACCTGAACCCACCAATATAGACATTGCTGTAAACAAAGGCAAGCAAAAACTATGGTGGGAGTTTTCACAAATAACTAAAACAGAGTGATGAGATAGTCATTGATTTGAGGACATTCAGATATAGGCATGACCATATTACTGGTCCTTCTGTCCCCTTGCTAGGTCATCTTCCCAGCATTACAAACACACTTATATAGAAGAATAAATATATACATATGTGTGTATATACAGGGTACAGCCCCTTATGGATTGCTACCTTGTCATGCTGAAGGGGCTTGTATACCTCAATGAAGCTGTGAGCTATAAGATGTAGGGTCACCCAAGAAGGGCAGGTCATAGCAAAGAGGTCGTACAAATCACAACCACTGGAGAAGAAACTGGCATCACACTCCAGAATCTTTGCCAAACTTTGCCTGTCGTGCTGAGGTTCATAGGGTCATGGAGTGTTGGACACGACTGAACAACAACAATGATGAGCTCCTCAAGAGCGGTCATGGCATGGGCAGGTCATAGCAGAGAGGTCAGACAAATTGAGGTCCACTGGAGAAGGAACTTGCAACCCACTCCAGTATCTTTGCCCTGAAAACCTTTTGGATTAACACAACCAGACACAGCCTGGCGTGCTGCAGTCCATAGGGTCACGGAGAGTTGGTATACTTACAGACAGCATTTCACTATACAGTATATAGGTAAATGAATATATGATGCTATAGGCTTTGCCCTTGTTTGCGTAGGCAGAAATGCACCACTTTAATTAAACATGCCAACCAGCATATTATGAAACAAGGGTGGAGCAACCAGTGGTGCAGGTGGTGCAATGCACCAGGGCCCTCCTCTGAGGGAGGCGCAGCTACGGAAAGGAGTCTTGAAAGGCTGCAGCTATGGGAAAGGGTCTTGGGGAGGGGTGCTGTTATGGGAAAGGTTATTAGGGAGGGGGACTAAGGGAAGGGTTTCTTGGGGCGGGGCACTGAGTGAATTGGTACCAGAGCAAAAAAATAATAATTACAGCATCCCTTCTTGGGGGGAGGGACCCAATTTTGTTTTTGCACTGTGTCCCTTCAATCTTTAGCTCCACAACTGATATGAAAGGACCACTTTAGCAAGTCCCACGCGCTTTTGAATAATGTGACAAATTAGCAAGACTAGCAGCTATGTTGTGAAAATATTCTTCAGATAAAATCTTACATTTAGCAAAACCTGACTGTATTAAGTGGCTCTTCCTAGTGGTGTTCTTTCAAGAGGATTGAATATAGATCTGAAACCGGTGTTATTAAGGCAAAAACTAAACTGAGGCACAATTGATTATAATAGGTAAAATTTAAAGGCTGAATTTATTGCATTTATTTACCTTAAACTTTGCACATTATCAAGTCAACTCAATAAATATGTCACGCCAGATATGAGTACAGGATGTTACTTCAGCAAGAGACAATTTGGATCTAAACAGCCTTCCGAGATATACTTCATTGTGTTAGGTACAGCATCTTTCATTAGATTTATTTAATGGGTTGCTGGATCCCATCTTTGTATAGATACAATTTGATAATTAGATGACATTGTATTTGCCAACAGAAGTTTGCCTGGCTCTCTTGTGGGCAGTCAGTGGCAGCAAGGACCATATGTTCTTTATCAAGAGTTAATAATGCGCCATCTCCCATTTATATGACTGTTTGCCTGCTGCCCGATACCCTCCTGCTATATTTAATGTATCCTTTCAGACCTAATTTTCTCTCAGTATTACAGCACATTGTGAATGAATGCAAGCAGCTCAGTGGGATGGTCTATTGATATTTAATATCCAGGTAAAACACCCTGGCTTTGTATATCCTTACGTCAAAACAAAGAATAAGGATCATGTCATTGAAAGTACTCTGATCCTTCAAAGGCATACGTTATTGGGTAACAATAATACACGGAACAGCAGTACCACACATTGATTAATGATACTAATCTTGATGAAATTCTTTCAATAATTAGTCATAGCACGAGCTGACAGAGTAGGCGTAATAATTAAAGTATCTCTAACTGATGTTTTACTATTTTTAACATTTTAGGGCACATAATAGTAATCTGAAATCTGAGTAGGAAATGTTTTAAATGTTTTTAGAATATGTTTACCCTAAACTGCAAACACAGAGACTTGAGCAGTTTAAGGTAAGCTGCCTGTTAGCTTTCCCTGGCTGGTAATGATCATAGTCATCACCAATTAGACCAATCATGAGGAACTTTCTATGTTTGTATGTATGTATAAATAAGCTATTTTACGGCCTGTGTATATAATGAGCTGTATCCCGCCGGGATTATTCTGTATCCCCCCAGAACCGCCAGTGGCTCAGGAAAGGTAATAACTAGGAGCCTCATTCAATTGAGCAGTTAGGGAGATCTAGGCTCGCAAGTGGAGGTCGCACGTTGTTTTGTTATTCAATTGGCTTTCGTTTTCGGGCTCCAATTGAGTTACGGGCTCCGAGCTGCGATCCATTGCGATTTGGAAAATTGCAAGTTAATGCCCTCCAGGCCTTTGATCTTGCATGGCCGCAAGAGTCCTGAAGGCTAAAATCACAAATCGATATTCAATTGCTCCAATTCCCCCTCGCTAACCACTCCATCAAGCCTGCAAATGGCAAATATCTAACCACAAGTTAATGGTACTAAGGAGGTCTTGCAAAGGGCTTAATGACAAATTGGAGCACTTTAAAAGCAAATAAGAAAGCAATACTGTACTTTTATTAGAGTGAAAGTGATGTTAGGTCTTAGAATTAATAGCACAACATTCTCCAATACTTTATTTCATGTAAAATTTTCATGTTATATCAATCACGGCAATCAATGTGAAGTCTACGGGCTGGATTTTCAAAGTCCTACGGCCTTCACTTACGAGTTACTGGCTTGGAGTTTGGTCATGATGACGATCTCTGTTTCCATTGGCTGTTTCTGCATCGGGAGTTATGGGCTTGCTCCCGTAACAGGCTCAAGCCCGCAAATGCTACTTCTGACGGCAATGGTTTTCCAATTTTCGCGACCGGCGTCTAACTTGCGGCCACAGCCAATTGAATAGCATCGCAAAAGTAGAGCAACTGGAGCCCACAACTCAATCACAGGCATTTGACCCTGAATTGAATGAGGCTCCAGGTAGAGGAGTCACAATGTTAGTCCATGCTACCTGAATTTGCATTTTGGGGTAAACCACACTCAGATTACTGTGCTAATGATGTAAATATATAAAAGATATAGACCCTTTATTGCTATTGCCTCTTGATAACACCCTACTACTTCACATAGAACTAAGCAACTTATTCTATTGAAGTTAAAGTTATTTATCAAAATGGTTTGCCAGCAATTGAACATTTACTTTCTTTACTATACAATTATCTTGAAATCAATTAGTAAGTAACACTCATGCTTACATAGGTCTAAAACTTAATTGTAATAGTTGGCAGTGATTCATGATTTATAATAATGCTTAAAGAACCACTGAAGTCAAATATTGTCTATAGAGACATTTAAATATCTGAACATAGTCAATATGCTTGGAAAGAGTACAGTTTTTAGATTTCTAGTAAAATTACTAATTTTGAAAGTACTATGTGTGGGCTTCAATTAGCAAAGTTCTGAGGATTAATATTTTGCTTAGATCTGCTAATGTTGACAAAATATTAATGTACTACATGGCATGGGAAATCTAGATTGCAAGAATAACTTAATTACAAATATCATGTCTGACTCTCCATGACCTATGGACCACAGCACGCCACGCACATCTATCGTTATGTCTCTGGTCATGCCTATACATAAGGTTAGCTTGGCAAATGTACTGAAGTTGGTTGCCAGTTCCTTCTCTAGTGGACCACAACTTGTCTGACATCTCTACTATGAACTGTCCATCTTGGGTGACCCTACATGGTAGAGCTCACAGATTCATTAAAGTACACAAGCCCCTTCACCAAGACAAGGTTACGGTCCAGAAGAGGATAACACAAATAGGAGGCAAAAAAACCTTCGAAATGATATTTCCTGAATGTTTTTTTATGTTTCATGAAGCTGAAAATAGGTTAGGATTTCTGATGATTAACATTCAGTGATAAAGGCAAATTTACTAATTTTTGGTTAGTGGACGTTAGTGGTACCTTTAAATCAAAAAAAGCATTCAGATGAACCTACATCTCCAGGGTCTTGCTGGCAAGACAATAATCTCTCACCCTAAAATTACTAAAGTAACAGAAGGTTTGATGAATGGCTAATTACATTCTGTGTGTGAATTCATAGTATTTTTTATAATGTCCAATAAAAAAGATGCTAAATAGAGTTACTGATGAGGTTTATATAATTAGTAAATGATAAAGTGTAGAAACAGGCAAACATTGAGCCTAGATATTTCATAGATGAAGAAGAATCTTCATTTTTCTGCGTATGTTAGCTAAGCAGATTTGAAATTTGATATTTTCAGTAAATATATGATTCTTTTCCATATTTTTCAAAAATCAATTTCCCTATAACACCCATTCAATGCCTGCAGCAAAGGCTCAGTTCTGTGCAGCACAGTCATATCTTTTCCCTTCTACTTACTGCATATAAGAGCAGCAGTAACAAAATAACCTAGTGCCTGAAATTGAAAAACAAAATATCCCAGTGAAACAATTTCCAATTTTGTCTTAAATTGGGGAAAATGCATTTCTTCCTCTCTGCAAATCTGGAAATTGGATTTCTCTGTGGATCAACTGCCTGTCTCTGCTCATACTTCTTGCAAATCCTGTATAACATTCTCTAATAAACATGTTTTGAGTTTATTTGGTGGAGAGTCATTACAGGACTACTGTTTGACACAAAAAGATACACAATTTGAAAGTATATCAGGGAATTAAAATGTTATAAAACTAGTTTGTATTTAAACAAAACAAAACACTATATTGCTTTGTTGGTTCCTGGAGGTATCCATGATATTTTGATGAATGTTGCGTGTGTGGGAGGTGTGTTTGCATTGCTTTAGGTGCAGGGCTTGCAGTTATCCTCAAACGCAGTGGTTCTTTTATGATGTAAAAACCTCTAATCTTGAAGGTTGACATCATCTCTGTATTCTACCATATTTTGAAGAGATACAATAGTCCCCATTTTCAATTTATGCAGAAAAATATCACAAATTGTAGTATGAAGAATAGAAAAAGGAGCTGTTTAAAAATAAATATTATTGTGCAACTTGTCCATCAACCAATGAGCACTGGTACAGCTGTATTAATGCCGATTGGCTGACTACTTGTACAGCTAAGCAAGTTGAATTAATGATTATTTTAATAACCTCTTAAATAATCTCTTTATATCAGCTTCTCATGGAGGAATTTCAATAAATATGGTCATTTCATATTATTAGAAATATTATTCTGCCAGCAAATGGCAAATTGTTATAAATATTACAGAGATGTATTTACAATTATCTCTATTGAAAATGTGGTCCATTTATAGAGTTCACAGTGATAGTACTTTTCTCTCTCAGCAATACTCTACGAATACCTGTAGCAGTCATTATTATAACAGCCATTACATATAGCTCATTAATGTTATATGCAGCATATATAGACAGAACCAATGAGCAATTTAATACCCACTGGCTATTTACTTAGTCATATATTTTTTTAAATCATGAAAGAAAAATAAATATTTTAATTAGATAATGAAGGGGTTCTTCTTGTACATGTGGACATCAGATGGGAAGGTATAATTAAGCAAGTCTTCTAATTTGCATATCGAAAGCTTCTGCATCAGTGGGCGACGCAAACCAATGAACTGCATAAATCTTTACAGTGAGTAGCAGATCAGAGGTGGGGAGGATGAGCATGGTGCTTATACTTGTTATGAAATATAATGAAGAAATGGCAGAATTGAAACTGAAAATAACGTGAAAGAAATAAAGACTCAATGTATCCAGAAAGAGAACACTAATATATGCAACATTTGTTCATACAGACCATTTATTAAATAAATATTCAAAATAAATTAATTAACCCCCGTTATATTTCCACTATGCGACTCAAACGGATGCAGCTAAAATCATGTAATAAATATCCCGACAGATAGAAGCTTTTTCAGAATGTTACACATTTTTATCTTGAACATTTTTTCAGTAATTTTGGTTTCTGCGCAATATTCATTAGATTTGATATTTGAGTTGCTAGCAAGAACCCTAAATTGCAATCTTTGAAAAGTTCCCTTAAAGTAATTTACATAAATCACAAACACGTCAACCAAAGTATGTATGTCAATTACTAGGTCCGAACACGCGCACATTTTATATACACAGCACTCTGCAATTTAAAGCAACAAATTGCCTTCACTTCACAACATGTACTATTTGTGTTCTTTTTTTTTTTGGAACTCTGATATGTTTTTCAAAGTTACCTCTGGAGCTTATCATCACTACAGCCATGTATGTGTTCATGTGTTTTACATAGTTACATAGGCCCTCATTCTATTACCGGCCGTAGGAGATGCGGGGCCGCAAGGACCGGCCGCAAGCTATTCGGCTATTCTATTCCCCTCCGGCCGGGAATTCCGGCAGGCTTACGGCCCGTGCCTTGCTATCCCTTGCGACCGCTCGCGCCGGAGGAAAGCCTTTGATCTAAAACGGCCGCAAGAGTTACGGCCGCAAGAAAAGCCCGGTTTCTATTCTATTGCTCCGGAAACCCTCTCTGCAAGGCTAAAACCGAGCCGCAGCTTAATTGCAGCAAAAAGGTCCCGCTAGCACCAATTAAGCACATTATAAAGCCGAAATAAAGCCATCCTGCACTCTGAGGAGACTATAAAGTGATTGTAGGTGTTAGCAAAAATAGCACAACATTCCCCTACACTCAAATCGGTAAAAAAAATATTTTTTAATTTATGTCAAAAATCCATGGAAAAAGTCTCGAGGGCTTGGAGCACCTCAGACCACGCTGCGGCCGGAAAATAAACAGTTAATGTAAACTCGGATTTGGGCTGATGTGCAAGCTTGAGAGGGGGTTGCTATTAATCCTCATGTCGCCCCATTATGATCCCTAGCATTTACAGAGCTTTACAGTGCCGTCTTTAATTTATTTTTGCGTTTTAAGTTTTCTGAGCTTACGGCCGGTTGCAAGATATGCGGCCGGCCGTAAGGGGATATCCTTGCGGGGCCGTATAATTGAATTGCAAGATAACGGAACCCCCGCAAGGAATGAGGGCCATAGTAATTAAGGTTGAAAAAAGACTTTCAGTCCATCAAGTTCAACCTGTTAAGATCTCCTCTGATCTGCAATATGCGGATTAGTTATTAATTAATTTGTTGATTAAATAATTATTAATAGTATAGTATTGGAGGATGAATAAAGAGTTAGTCCCTCAAGTTCAACCTTTTTAGATCTCTATTTATCTTTTTAATGTGGACTATTTATTATTAATTGTTAATTGATCCAGGGGAAGGCAAACCGAAAAAAAAAAACCATTGAAACTTTGCCAATTGTCTCATAAGGGGAAAAAAAGCTAAATTCCTTCCTGACCCCAGAAACTGGCGATCAAATGTCTCCCTGGATCAATATTCCTTCGCTAGTTATTTAGGATAGCCTTGAATGCCCTCTTTATTCAAAAATATATCTAAGTTGTCTATCGAATTCGCTGTTACCACAGAAATCTCCATACAGGAACAGAATGCTGTAATGTCATATATGACAAAATTATTTTACAGGAAACAAAATGACTCTCCATTTAAAGTACAAACCTATCAAATACTTTATTACTTGTATTACTACTACTATTAGTGCTACTACTGACCCTACTACTACTACAAATAATATATATTACAAAGCACCAACAAATGTTATCTAGTGTGTAAAAGTGAATGCAATTTCTCAACAAAAAAATCGAATGATTTATATGTAAACTATAAAATAACATATTTACCCTGAAATGTTAATATACATAATATTTATATATTATTCCATAGTGATTAATAAGGCTGGGCATTGCATGGACAGATACCCCAATTGGTGGATGCTATTAAAATCCCACCCAGTTGTTGTAATTTTACTGTAATTTTACTATGACTTTATAAGGGAGGCTTTACTATCCAACTTCCAACTGAGATAGCATCAACTTGTATTATTATTCATCATAAATCACTTGTAACAGGGCAACACAGGGCTTTATTAATTACCCTGGAAGATGAAGCCCCATCAGCTATCACCTGACAATGTCACATATTCTGAGTTTTGAGACAATTAATTGTGATATGGTTTGCTCCGTCCTTTTAAGTAATCACAACCCACACAAGTCTACCACACTACGTACAACTCCATTACATTTAGCTTGATTTAATTAATACAATCAGATAGAATATCTGCATCTTTAATACACAGAGTACACTTTTTAGCCAACAAAAATAATGCAGATATTACAATTTCCTAGTTTAAATATTATATTGCATATGACTTTAAAATCACTTTTTTTTTAGATAAGCTAATGTCCCTTTATGACATGGATGTAAAAACTCGACAAAACTAACTGCAGCTCAGTGAGTCTTACAGAAATCAATGCAAGTGGATGGATCTGCACTGATGAAATGTGATGCTAAATGAAAATTATTTTTTTACTACCTTGCCTATTTGTAACCCCTAAGGTACTTTGCAATGCTCTGCCAGCTCCCAAAGCAGCCATGGTGCTAAATCAAACTTAGACAAGGCTGAATTCCTTTATGGTTTGGAAAAAAAAGTTCCTTAGTCAATATATGAAGAGCTGTATCACTCAGAACATATGAGCTATACTTATTCTAAGTGCTTTCAGAAGCTGTCGCAGCAATAAACAGATAACTGTGTCATTACCATTGCGTTACCATTGGGTAATTTGTGGCCATGGTCCAAGTTCTCAGTCTTGATTATACTAAGTTTAAGTAAGCATGGCCACGACTTCTTAAATAGCTACCCATTGGCCCCCTCCTTTCAGCACTTTTCAGATGATCCCTTGGCTCAGAGCCTCATACAGTAGATATCAACGAAAAAAAACATTAGAAGACTTGAGGACACTCATGGTTTGATCCTCAGACTTTTAACTGAAATTTCAATGTCTCAGCAGAGATGTATCTTTAGGCCCACTTGGATAAGCCCCCTTGCAATCTCCTCTAGTGACATCTCCTCATATTTGTCTTCTCTCTCCCTTCTTCTTTGTTACTCTTGTTTTTTCATACATGCTAATGATAGTCTTAAATGTTTCTCATTCACTTGTTTTGTTGCTCCCCTTTTATGCATCGGCTGACAAAATCACAGCCATAGCTGAATGCCTGCCTCTTCTGGAAACGCACGTCTCGAGACCTGTGCCAAGTTGGTCTGTGGTGATATAAAGTACTTAATTCTCAGGATATGGCAGCACTGGATGTTAACCATTAGAGCACTCCTGCTTGGAATTGTATTTCATTTTGAGAGGTACTTCCTCCCTTTATCAAGTCATAAGCAATACTGACAGCTAATTAGAAATTTCAAGCTTAAAGATACTATATTAAAATGCATAGATGGAAATAATATGTAATAGAAAAAAAGGAAACATGATCTATTATGAAGTTTGGATATTGTCCCCAAATGTATTCCTGAATACTTGATTTTAATAAAGGTAGTTATGTTAATTTTAAATGTTTTAATTTCCTGCATGTTCCTGAACTTTTCTTCAAGTGTTTCAATGGGAAGTTTTTTATAGTGTGAGCTTTTTAGTAATATGGTGTCCATTACTTGGTGCAGTAGTTAATTTCATTATGAAATGTTATGAGGTTTCATCTAGAGATCTAGTTTTGGGCTGGTAATAGAGAGAAATAAAACAGATAAACTTTAATAGTTTCCAGGACAGTTACAGTTTCCAGGTCACATTAGGTAACAAGATGGTAGAACATACTGTAAGCTGATCCTATTTTATATGGGTACACAATGATCTACTTCCTTTACACAAAGGAATCTGATGTATAAGAACTGCTTATTTTGGATAATGTTACCTAAGATCCTAATATTTGATGTTCTCACATGTACCATCTGAGCTGGCTTAGTTTTGTTCCCTATACAGATCCCTGGTGTTCATTTATGCTGGCATCTGATATTCTGCTTTGCAAAATACTTTTTCATCTTTATTCCATTTTTAAAATGTCATACCAAACATGTGAAAACTATGAAAAATCCATCATAAAACAGTAAAACTATGTAAGGCTGGTTAAATGTGTACTTAGAATTTGCTAGATATAAGGAGGTATATAGAAATAACTGTATACAAATAGAAGAAACATTGGAAGTCTTAACATTGTGTTCCATACAATTATTGTTTTGACCAAATTATTCTTCTTTCATGCCATCCTCAGTCTAAGGGAATTAGCACTGGGCCAATATGGCACAAGCTTGGTGGAGTAGCCAGCTGTAGTAATTTCTGTTTGGCCTGTTGCCACTCTGGTGAGGTTGATATAGTTATCTCCCGTATCTCCCTGTGAAGAGAGCAATAGGTCTTGCTCTGCAAAAAGCAGTAAATGATTAGCCAAACATGGTTCACCAGGACTTTTATTGTATAGTTGTCTGGAAGGTAATCCTAATGTTAAGCCCCAGCTCATTACTGCATTATTACTGTAACATCCATGCATCCATACTGTGTCAGTATTACAACTGAATGGAAACGTCCAACACACCATGAAAGTGAGTCGATCGTGGTCACTGTTATCTGATACCAGCAATTCATGATGCTCTCTGATAGACATATGGGCATACAAGTTCTCCCATGCGTCATGAATTCTTGCTGTGTGAACTATGGATAAGAATTGACTCTTTGGCATGGCGGAGTTACCTATATTTGGTGAAGTCTATATGGATGCCAAATTATATGATTCTCTCATGCAGAACTCAATTACCTGAAAGCCCAAAGACAGGCTGATATATTACAGAATAGTAACATTTAATTAGTAACTAACACTTATTTTCTCTAGAAAAAAAGGTGTCTAAGATGGGATTTGGTTATATTGGTTATGTAAATACATTCAGGGTGAATATAAGGCTTTGTCAAGTGAACTTCTTGTGCCAAGAGGTTTTCAACTGACAAGAGGACATCCCTTGAGGTTAGAATAATACAGCTTTCATCATAAAGAAAGAAAATGGTTCTTCATAGTAAGGGTGGTTAAACTTTGGCATTCTCTGCCAAAGGAGATTGTGACAGCCGACTCAAAAGATATCTTTAAAAAGGGGTTGGATATATGTTTGAATAAAAAGGGCAATGAGGGATACCCTGGATAACTAGAAAAGGAGTATTGATCCAGGGAGGAATCTGATTGCCTGTATCTGGGATCAGGAAGGATTTGTTTTCCTAAGCAGACTATTGACAATGCTTCAATGTTTTTTTTTTCTATTTGCCTTCCTCTGGAACAATAAAAAAATATACGCAAGGATCAGAGGAAATTTAAAAAGGTCAAACTTGATGGTCTTAAAGTATTTTTTCCAACCTCAATTAGGCCCTCATTCAATTGCAATTTTGCCAATTGAATAAGGCTCTAAATAAGCACATAACATATTTTTTTTAAATATGTTTTTGGTTAGTAAACATCTATCCAAAAGCAAGGTCTTCACTAACTAAAAACTTCTTTAAAAAAAATATGCTATGTGCTTATTTAGAGCGCTATTCAATTGGCAAAATCGCAATTGAATGAGGCCCTTAGTATGTAACTATGTAATTCACCAGCATTATCACTTCATGTGGGAGTCACAATGTGGGCACATGCAGAACACAGCAATACAGTCTCACATGCAATTGAATGAATCACTATGGTCATTTGCTAACCCTTTGTTATTTAAACTGCTTATCTTGGGTTGTCCTGCAAAACTTATTGAATTTTGACCATTCTCTGTGCATCACAAATTATCCTATAAAGTTATTTCCTCTGCATATGCTGAGACGTGATTACGATAGAACCTCACTTTTGCAGTGTTATATATACAGTAAATGAAGTGAAATATGCAAAACTTAGCAAATTTAACATTGTTATTGATAGGTTAGTCTTGCTCATAGCTGCACTATAATAGGATCAAAAATTTCACTGATATACAAGGCACAGTATAATTCATTTTGGAGGAATGGAAACAAATAAAAAACCTACAGGGCTATGTATCAATCTTAAAAACTGCATTGTTTGTTTTTCCATTAAACTGGTTCTAAGAAATATCTTTTTCGTATGTCAATATATCTCTCCAGAAACCTCTGATTATGTTAGCTGGTCCTGCACCAGTTTATAACTCTTTGCTATGTTATTCTTAAACTCCAATAAAAATTGGGAAAGGTGACATAAACTGGGTAAATCTCATTAGTGATGATTGAAGGCGTCTTAAAAATGTTGTATTTGTGGGAAATAGTAAAACTAGTTATCTAAAACTATGTCATTGCTATATTTCCAATGGGATATATCTTATTTCTCAAATCCAATGACACCTTTCCCTTCAATAAATTGCAGATGGCTTTTGTAGTCACAGATCCAATTATAAACCTGAACTTGCTGGTGTTTGCTACATTTCCGCAAGGTTACTGTAGTGAGCTATGCTGAAATACTTCCCTCCATCCAATTTCCCTCTGCATGTGTTCCTCCTGACTGTCCTTGATCGGTTTCCTTTCTTTAAGGTACAAAAGCCCAATGTCACAAATAAGCTGCTGAAATCAACTCCTCCTCCTCTTTGTGCAACTTTGGCTAACCAAGATTCAAAAAATATCCTAAACTCATTGAAAAGTAATAATGGAAACGGGGAACAAAAACAGCATTTATCTGTTCGGGTTGGTACATGAATCAAAACTAGATAATATGTGGTTGGGTGAAAAGCAAGAATTCAGGTAATCTGAGGATACTCTCAGGTGCAAGTTGTACTCTAAGTGACACAGCAGAGGTCCCAGTTATAAATATAATTGGAGTTGGTTGTCGTTCAATTTTTTGAGTGGAAGTGTTACATTCTTATATTGAAAGTTAGGTATTTAAACATACAATAACCAAATATCACTATTTCCAAGGTTCTTAACACTAGTCTAGTGAAAATTATATCCAAATATTGGAAACTTTATTGATCAAAAGAACAATGCTGATTAAAACCAGTAGGAATCCAGGTGGGTGTTGGGGGGGGGGGGCAAACAAAATGGGAAAAAAATATTGGGGGAATACTAGCACTGTACAATACAGTACTGGGGCTTCTAACAAGTAGAGCCCTTCAGCTAGGAGGATCTTTTAGGATAACAGTTTTCTATTAGTTGTTATGTATGTTCTTGGGCATATGGAGACCAGCAGGATTGATATTTAGGACACAGCGTTGTACCCAAGATTATTTTCCCCATTTTGGTCCCCTCCAACACCCACCTGGATTCCTTCTTGTTTTAATTAGCGTTGTCCTTTTGATCAATAAAGTTTCCAATATTTGTAAATGATAGTGAAATCCTTCTCTGTTGGTTCCTTTATTTAAAAACATTAATTAACAATTAAATTGGGGATGGTACGGAACAGGGGTGTTAACTCTAAGTTAATGGAAAAGCGAGGTCATACAGCTCATTGTATACACAGGCCATAAAATAGCTTATATATACATACAAACAAACATAGAAAAGTCTGGGGGGAGGGGGGATTTGTCCCCCCACATCCCCCAAGTTCCTACTCCCATGCATCGGAAGAAAAGCATGTCCATTTGTAGGAGAAATAATAATTATACTACTACTATAGGTCTCTTTGGCTAGTATTTGTTTACCAACTGGGCATACTCTTCTTCTTTATCAACCCCCACTCTGAGAGTTAAATAATTTAATGGATAAAGGGACCTATGGAGATGAAGGACCTTTTTAGATGATTTACACTTAAAATATCTAACTTTCAAATTAAATTATCTAATACTTCTAACAATAACCTATTGCACACATACTTTTCATTTGTGCAGCTGGGACCTTTATTGCATCACATTCACCAGCAACTTCTTATTGATTTTAAACTCTTCAAAATAGAGAACTCACCACCCTTGAATCAGTATGTCAAATGCCTTATTGTATAGTCTTCTGTATTACTGTACACCTTATAATTTGTAGTATTTACTGTGCACTTTGAAAAAAAATCAAATGAGCCACATCAGTAAGTGATTCAAACCAGCTTATTAACCAGTCACATATTTTTGTTTCCTGAAAAATGTATTAGACAGAATCAACTGAGAGAAGAAAAAAAAACCTGTATTAAATAATAATTACATATAAAAGAGAAAAATGTAAAGGTTGTTTTAATTTATTTATTTATTGCTTTTAAAAAATAAGTTACACATCCATTTAAGTCCAAATTGAAGAGTTTAGAGACCCGAAAATCACCTAAGCAAGAGAAAAAATGGCCATCGGAAAAAACGAAAATGAGGCTACAGGACCCTAAAGATGCAAAACACTACCAAACACATATGGATTTTACGAAAAAGCCGGACGAGGTCCTAAATCACCAACAGCCGCGTACCACACATTAGGCGCCATTTTACAACAGTAACTTACAGAATGCAGAAGTACACAGCTACCCTAACGGATTTTATTCGTGCACGCACACTATTTACACTACACACTACACACATTGATCACACTTACACAGCAGCTCCACAGCACTCACTGTATGCTGCAGCAACATGAAAACAGATTGTCAGCTCTTCAGCATAATGCTTCCTGCATTTATTACTTCAAAATAGGTAAAGTATATTCCTTTATTAATGTATTTATACATTACCATACACCAAACAGCATTAGCTCACTTACAATTTGATTCACGTCATTTTTTGACGGCCAATATTCTAGTTATTATTATGTTTAGCTACTCAAAAGACTATCTAACAAAAATATAACCACTTCTGCACTTCTAGGTAACCACGTTTCCAAAACAATTCAAGACAAAATGGCTGCACCAGCCAAAAAATCACTCCCTAAGATTTGTTAACAAAATGTTCCTAGGTAGCTGCTTCAGAATAAAAAGAAGATACTTAGCAAAAGTTATATTCTGTTTTCATTTCAATAAAAAAATGCCTATTTTTCCTCAGATCCAAGGAAGATGGTTTTGTGGAATACAAATGCAGGGTCTTTCAGATTAAATTAGGGCTCTATTACACCTGCGCTCTGAAATGAGAGCGGGCTTTATCTCGACATACTCGGTACATCTGTATTCACACAAACAAAGCTGCCAGCATAAGGTTCTAATCCACTGCATAAACCACCCTGATGGAGAGGACTTAGAATCTACAAAGTTAGAGAAGCTAAGAAATAATCCTCACCATGCAGCGGCTCCAAATGAAGAAAAGAGGTGGAGGAAGGGGGTGGGAGTGAGCGTGAAAGGGAGCCTTCTCACAGAAATCAATTTAGTCTCGTAGGGGAAAAAATGTAGGAAGGAAAAAAAAGGCATCATATAACTCCTAAATCAATACGAAGCTGTGTATAAAGAAATAACACGTTGCACAATAAGCCAAGCAGACAGAGATGTAATGCAGCTGTACCCTGGAGAAGACAGGCTGACTCCTGGTTGGTGGCTGCACAAAAGGTGCCCCTAGAATAGGCCAATCTACAGGAAATATGCTATTGTGATCCAGCACATATAAATAGTTATGCAGAAATTTGATGACCTCAAAAAGTCTATTTAGGTGTAATAATATTTACTCAGAATATAACATACCTAAGGGAGACATAAAGTTTCTATAATGAATTTAAAAGAACTTAGTTTAAATATAAAAATATAGAGTTCTGAAGTGTAGCAATCTTACTTATCCTGCAGAACAAGCAGTCAGTGGCGCCACCCTCCCTCATTTTGACAATGTGTATTATAAAAACAGTTGTTTTTATTATCCTTTATTTGTAACGTGGCAACATATTCCATAGCGCTATACATGGGTTTAGTACAAGGCGAAAACAATATTAATACAATGCAAAAGAATGGAAGGCCCTGTTTTTGAGCTTAAAATCAAACATATATAGAGCTTGTTTCTAAAGGATTTTCCAACCAATCACAACATACTGGGGCATCTGTGCTGTGGCAGCCTATATACTGAAGAAAACTTTTGGTCAACACCCCCAGTCTACCTTGACAGTTGTTGACATTCCAAAAATCTTAAAAAAATGCCCCAAAACTTATTTTTTTACGTTCCATATTCCCATCTATCTCTCCTACCACACTGTATCCCTGGCAGTGGCAGAGCTAGGGAATTGAGGGCCCTGGTGCAAAAAAAGAATCCCCCCCCCCCCCCACCAATTTTTTTTTTTTTAACTCATCCAGGGTCAAAATATATTTATATATTATAAATAATATATATCACATTATAATAATAAAAAAAAAAAATATATATATATATATATATATATATATATAATGTTGTCTTGAACTGAAGAACATGGAGAGCCTTGTTTTCAGTTTAGAATCTTTGTAGAAAATGCTTTTTTCCAAAGCACCCTATAAGATTAGAACCAATCGCTACTTACAATCTAAAGGGAATATAGACCTCTCATGTGGCTTTACAAATATAATCACACCCATAGACCTCACATGGCGTACACGCACAAACACACCTATAGATCATGGCTTACATACACACCTATAGATCATGGCTTACATACACACCTAAAGACCTATGGACCCCTTGCATGTTTTAACACACCCAAACACACTTATAGACCATGGCTTACACACCAAAACACACCTATATGTCAATGATTTACATTAACACAAACATACTTATAGACACCATGCAAATAATCTCAGGCTTTGGAGGGGTTAATCCCTTTGTCCCCCAAACACCCCCCTCCCTGAATCCTCTATCTTGGCAATGCCAGCCCCCCATGGCTCTGCATGCAGTGATTATGCACCACATATACCCATCCATGGGCTAATGACACTCACGTACCTTGATCAGGAGTTGCTTTCTCTTCCTCCATGTCTCCTCTGCCTGCGTGTTTCTGCAATGGCAGGGGCTTCCTGAATGACATCACTTGTCTGTGACCTCATTCAGGAAGTTCCTGCCTCTGCAGAAACACACAGGCAGGCAGGGGAGACATGGCATGAAGAGAAATCAGTTACCTGATCAATGTAAGAGGGTACTGATGAGGGCGAGGGTGCTGATGAGGCTGGGGGGAGTGGGGCATGGGCTGGGGCCCTGCACTATGGAAAAAAAGCTTGCATTGGGGCCCCTGCACACAAGGGCCTGCACCGGCGTTAGCTCCGCCACTGATCCCTGGTATACTATTGCCCTTCTTTTTTCCTCTCCCTGTGCTCTTTCTTATTGTCTAATATAAAACTAATGGAAATCCACACTAGATATATTTGTTAGAACAACCAAATTTATACAAATGCAGTGCACTACTCACAGTTACATATATAGTCCAAACTTGAAGAGAAAGAAGTGTCAATTATGCACTCAATGATTTAATCAATATTCATCTTAAAGGGGTATGTAAGTGAGCTGGATTATGAGTGCATATGATAGAGGAGAATTAGTAGTGTATTTAAACTTTTTTTTGCATTAAAAAAAACAAACAAATAAGCATTTAAACATTTCCTTGAAGTTAGCAAAATATATTTTAATTTATTTCAGTTGAAATTTAGGGTTAACACCCTCCAAACCCAGGCTAAATTGGTATACAATTTGAAAAATAGTTTTGGACAATCAGGAGGAAGAAAAGACTGAAACATTTGTATCAAAATCTGGCAGTTGCTGTCTGTTTTTTGTTTCTCTCTGCCTATCTCCTTATGGGCAATTTCAGCTGTGACCCCAGCAACCATCATTTCCTTTAGAGGCCACACACTCTACCCTGTAGGGTACACTTTATGTAAGCTTCCTAGGGGTGTGCACATCCACATATCAGTATCTAGCATATAGATATGTAAGTACATTCAACTTTTCAATAAAATACATATTGTTGAGTAGCTGTTTATTAGGAAACATTTGATCCAAGGAAACTTACATATACCTTTAAATATGGCCCAACTACTCAGGATGCCTATATACTCATTGTGGTTTGTCAGATTCAAAAAATTTTAATAGTAGACTATACAGTTGAATAATTTTAGTGACAATAATAAATAGTGTTTAGTGTTTGTGCAGTAACCAAATGTGATAAGATACTATAATGTAAATGAACTATAAATATAAGTGAACTATAAATAATATTTGTTTTAATCCAAAAAGAAAAGCTCATAAGTGATTATATGTGCTACTAAATACAATTTATTATTGCTAATAAAAATAATAATGATAAACGAGATGCTGTGTCAAAAATATAAGTGCAAAGAAAAAATAAATGAGAATTGTTTTATCAGTTTTATCAGATCCTTTGCCGAAGCGTGATCAGTTTTATTTTCTAGTAATGTGAAAGTTTGTAATTATATGCTGTATCATCTAGAAATCCTTGAACATTATAAATCAATATTGGAGTTATACTATTTGTATCTTATATTGAAAATAACCACAAATTTCAGAGTGAAATTGCAACTATGTCCAAAATTGTAAATGAACCAATAAAATGAATCTCTAGTTATTGTGTTACACTCTTGAGTTAAACAAAGCCAGACTATATTACATAGCAGTTTGCAACTATGGAAGAGAACAGTTGGGTTCCTTGGTGGCATAGTGGTTAGGATGCAAGTGCTTTCACCTCAGCATCCTCGATTCAAATCCAGCCAGGGAACCAAGAAGTCACACTGTTCAGTACTTGGATGGGAGAGTAATCTTGAATTAGTAGATATTCTGAGTGTAGAAAAAAGAGAACAGCTTAAAAATTGGTTATTCTCAGTACAGCACCTGCCATATAGTTTATAATACATTAAATAAGAGTAGAAAGTAAGTACCAGCTACTTCACATAGTACTAATGTTTATTTACTATATGGGTAACAGTCTAGTTGAGATCTTAATTAAGTACCTAGTATTGTTATTCTGTAGGTACTCAATTATATATAAAAAGATTGCCAAGATAATAATATATATAAAGTTATAATACTTAGATATAAACAGATCCTGGAAACAACTACAGGAAGACCCTGTTTAGCGTGATATATGGGTTCCTGCATGAAGGAGCTCTATCCGAAAAGCACAAAGCCAAAGCGGCGATATGGTGAAAAAAGTGTGCTATGCAGGAATTTAAATGCCCACAATGTGATTTTGAGCACTATCGTGAGATTTAGCACTCTACAGGGACTGGGAGCAGAAGGAGCGCTATCGCAAAACAGAACTCAGAGGGGTAGTTCAAGCCAGGGTTTCCTTGTAATGTATTGTGAGTACACTTAAGTAAATGTAGCGTAACTATAAAGAATTGTTCAGGCCCAAATGTCTTTCTTAATTCAAACATGAGGTCCTATATTGGTGAGCCAAATGCTCTCCTAAGCTGTAGAGATAATCGGAGCTGAAACTAATATGGCGTCAAAATAAAAAATATAATGCCCATCTTCCTAACAAGTGACTAAATGTATAGTGAGCAGAGTAACATCGTGGCGATACAAGAGAACTATGCTAAATTAACGACTTCCTGTAACAATGATATATAGCTGCCAATGTTCTTATTGTGTTATAGTTCACAAATATACTTTTTTTTTCCAATCTACAGTTAGCTTTTAATTTAATTTTACATTTTCACCAAAAACACAGTTTGGAGACCAACGTTACTCTGATCTGTGCTATCAGGATTTTGTTTTGCAGCAGTGAAAGCACCGAATCCTACCCACTTGACCACCAGGGAACCAGCTAGGATTAATGGACCGTTATAATGTCATGATAGGAGAACTTACTTGTTTTAATAATGCATTTATATTTAATAACATTATGTTTTAATAATTTATATTTCTGTATTGAAGTGACTACAATAAAAGCCTTCAGTTGAGTCATTTTTTTTCCACCCTGATAACAGCATCAAAAGACGTGTGTGTGTGTGTGTGCTAATATCAGAAACATACATTACATTGATTTAAGATTAAATAAGAGGCCACAAACTCATCCATACATTGCCTCCAGATCAAAGCTCATTGCCAAGGGAAACCACTTTAACACAGCAATTCTTCAAAACCTGTACAGTATTGCATTGAAATAACTTTGTGATTGACAATTTAGCATTGTTTGTTACCCAAAGCTGCTTCCATTGCCCTTATAGTTTATTGACACCGGCAGTAGTTTGATGTTTGAAAGTAAGTTTAATATTGCTCTTTTTATATCATTGCATATGAATTTTAGTAAAGGTGTATGGAAATTTGCCTGTTTGAAACTTTTTCTAAATTAACACCTACTGCTAATATCAAAAACATACATTACATTGATTCATTCTATACACATACATATTTATTTTATTTAAAAAAAAATGGTTTCCACACCCCCATAGGTGCCTACATAGGTACCTGGTACTAACCAATAGAAACACTGCATTCCGGTATACCTATTAAGCCTATACTAACCTTCAAGCCAACAGCAGCACATTGCAGAGTGCCTGAAGCTGCTTCCTTGTGGTGGGAACAAAGACTACACAAAATATAATGTTTTGTTGTAGAGATTGATCCCCAGATATTGCAACAAAGTTTTAGCTGCCTCAGATTAGCCAAAATGAATTATGAATTTTATGCTAATTTACAGCCTTATTAAATTGGTATTCGGCCAATTGAAAAGGCTCTATATAAGCACATAGAATATTTTTTTACAGAAGTTTTTAGTTAGTGAACTTCTATCCAAAAGCAAGGTCTTCACTAACTAAAAACTTCTGTAAAAAAAATATGCTCTGTGCTTATATAGAGCCCTATTCAATTGTCCGAATCGCAATTTAATAAGGCTGTTAGCCTGGGTTTTACCTGTCAGGATTTTTTCATACAAAACATGTTTTATACACTACTGATTCTCCTCTATCAGATGCATTCGTAATCCATGAAACTTCTCTATACCTTTAATAATAATAATGCTAAATTAAAACATATAACTCCAATTATTAGGTCATTAAAGTGTCCTTTAAAATCTTATTTAGGGCCAATGTCAAAAGACAAGTTGATTGCAGACTCTGCTTCTATTTCAAGAAGCTAACACAGTGCCTACCAAAAAATGAAATGTCAGTTTCCCTTTACAATCTTTAAATGCCATAGCGTCTGTGATTGAAAGCAGCTATCCTGCACTAAATTATTCCTCCGAAACAGCATCAGAATAAAGCAAGAAAGAGGGGGCAAGGAGGTACACAGAGTCGGACACAAGCTCTGCCATTTAAAGAAATGTCATTATTAAAAAGTATATAGAAGGTTGCAGAGAAGGGGGACTCAGCCAAGGAAATCATCTGATATCAACAGTTTAAAGCCGGAAGAGTGTTTCAGGTTATAGCAGCAAATGGAGAGAGGATTAATAGGGAAAGGACTGGAGAGATGGGAAATGGGTGTTATAAAGGACATTGGGAAGAAAGATGATTATATGCTGAGTTATCCTCTAGAGACGCTTACGGCTACTGGATATTCTCAGATACTTTAGCTTAATGTGCAAATCATGTCATACAGTATTGCCAACCCTGACCCAAAGCTATTCTTTAAATTAAAACCTGAGCAACATAAATTACCAATTATTATTTTATTTCTATGGATAATAGAACTGACAAAGACAGGAACAACAGTACAATCCATTGTACTCTAAGAGGAAATCACATACTTGGGCAGTATAACACATTTTGTACTTAAATAACATTGTTAAATTAGGAAAAACTTCACGTTTGTAAAGTATGTAACAAACTAACAGCATTGGCGGCGGCGTAAGCCACAGACATAAATTAGATTCCAGACAAAAGCTTTATTTCAGCACTCTGCTAGTGCATAGAAGCTGCCATGATAGTAATTCTTCCTTACCAAGTGATGGGCTTGCAAGTTTATTTTTCACTACATTTTAGTGAGCATGTTACAAACACTAAAAGCTGATTTGAATCAATCAGAGTATCAACAAACCCTGCTATCTTTACCTTCCTCTGAATAGATAATAAAAATGCAGATGATTAGTCATGTCTGACTCTCCATGACTCTATGGAAGGCAACACGCCAGACATTTTGGAGAGTGAAGTGAGATGGGCCCTAGGAAGCCTTTGCTAATAACAAGGCTGCAGGAGTTGATGGAATCCCAGCTGAAAAAACCTGTTCAAAATCCTACAAGATGATGCTGTGAAAGTGTGACTTGCCTTATGGCAATCAGTTTGTAAAAATCAACAATAGCATGTAGACTGAAAAAGAACAGTCTATATACCAATCCCACAAAAGGCAGTGCCAAAGAGTGCTACAATTATCAAACAATTGCACTAATTTCTCATGCCAGCAAGGTAATGCTTAAGATCCTGAAAGCTCTTCTCCAACAATAAATGCAATGAGAACTACCAGATGTGGAAGTCAGGTTTCGCAGAGGCTCAAGAGGTCAATTTCTTAGCAATATCCGCTGGATCATAGAGACAGCAAGAGAGTTTCAGAAAAACATTTACCACTCATTTATGAACTATTCTAAAGCTTTTGACTGTGTGGATCACAACAAAATGTGGCAAGTTCTTAAAGGGATAGGGGTACCTACAGATTCCCCCTCCTGCTGAATCTGTAGGAGGACCAAAAAGCCACAGTCAGAACCAAACATGGTACAAACAAATGGTTGTAAATCAGGAAGGGACTGTGACAAGGTAAAAGCCTCATAATCATACATTCCAGTGAATAGTTGGCCACATTGTGATGAGACAGGATTACCTAGAGAAGACCCTCATGCTGGGAAAGAATGAATGCACACGAAGAAAGGGACGGCAAAGGCAGAGATGGATAGATGAGATAATTGAAGCAATCAACATAAGCTTGATGGAACTCAGAAGTGCAGTGGTTGACAGATGTGTCTAGCGTGCTGCGGCCCATATAGTCATGGAAGAGTCGGACACGACTGGATGACTAAACAACAACAACAGAGCTGCTCCATCTTTTGATTTCTATTTTGTTCATATGTTGATGTCCATGTATAGAGTAATCTCTGAGGCTATTGGAAGAGGGTGTTTACTATGTCTAGAAAAATCTACTAATCTCTGACCTGCTTCATTTTGTACTTCATGGCCAAATTTGCCAGTTTTTCCAGGTGTCCTATGATGAGAATATTTTCTTGGTGTTATATATATGATGTGATGAATATCCTTGTAAAACTGGATAACTTCGGCCTCCTCAGCATCTGTGATTGGAGCATAGATTTGGATCACTGTGATGTTAAATGGCTTGCCTTGAATTCAAATTGAAATCATTCTGTCATTTATCGGGTTGTAACCAAGTACTGCTTTGGCCCCTCTTTGATTGACTGTGAGGGCTACTCCATTTCTTCTACACAATTCTTGACCACAGTAAATTATCTGGTGGTTATTTGATATGGAATGTCCTATTCCAGATCATTTTAGTTCACAAATTCCCAGGATATCAATAATACAATAACAAATCAATAATATAATAAAAATGTGTAGGCCCCAAGTCAGCAGGAAGTGTGGAAGGCTTCAACATGGATTTCGTCAGGCAAATTGATTATTATATGCAATTAAATACAAAAGGCAATCATTGTCTGGTTTAAGTTGCCTAATTGAGTAGTTTACTTAACATGGATGGATTATGTATACTAATGAAATTTCCACGAGTCCTATTTAAAATAATGACACTTAGTATTTCTATTTTCAATCAAAGCAGGTATATATATCAGTTATATTGTTCACTTTCTAAATACATTTTGCACTTAATTAGTTTATTCAAAGAGCATACTAAAAACATGGGGTTATAGTAGTCATCTTCTCTTTATGGTCCGATTTATCCCAGCCTGATAAATAGGCTCGTACAAAACATAGGAAATGGGGGTATTTTATGTGTTAACTCAATGTAACTCGACTTTGCTTATCACCACTTTTAATCCATTTGATATGCCCATAAATCTCTATACATTTATGTATTACTGGTCTAAGCTCTATCCCACTGGGTATCTGAATCACTCACATCATTCTAATTACACATGTGCCCTTCTTATCAAGAGGGTGGTTTTAAATCATAAGATATCAAGACGTCAATTGTATTTCTTAATAGAAAAGCAGGATGTAATTAAGATGAGACCAAGAGCCTAGTCTGGGAAGGGAGCAATGTCCTAATTATTCTTTGCAAATTTAGCTTTATAGTGAAGTTGTACAATTAATTAGGATGATTTTAATTAATTGGAAGGCAACAGTTCCTACATTGTAAATACACTATTAAAAATATGTGTAATACATTATAAAGCTGTTATTTAGTATCTGTTTTAGTTTATAACTGTGGGTATATAATATAAAATGTAGCAATCAGTGCAGCTGCAAATACAAGGGATATAAGGTAAGAGCTTTCCAGTAATATATAGGATTTTCATTCCCTATATTATTCTGCAGAGCCTTATTTCCAAGTGGGAGAAATGCATTCAAACTTTGGTGAATAGATTCTGTAGAATAACCTAGGCAACAGGAAAGATCTCATCTCATTGGCTAGAAAGCTTTCACCATAGTGCTTATAGCCATATAAGGGCTTTGCTCAAAATGTTTTAATCTAAAGTAGTGGTGGGTACTATGTGGCCCTGTGCCACATAGGCCCTCAGAGATTTTGCATGCAACCCCAAGGTTGTTCTTTATAATTGTAAAGTGTATCTACCTAAACCTACCTACCCATCTATTCATGTGACACTTGGGATACATTTAGCAAACTTGGGATAAAGTGGTGTCAAAACTGAATTTCACTTGATGGAGAGAATTAACTAAAAGATCACTGGTATGTTAGTTATCATTTTGACCAAATAGAATCAGGGAAAATAGAGCCATCCAATTGGCTAACATCTAACCAATAGGAATGCACAGATTTTACCCAATGAGAAATGGGATGGGAGCAAATAAAATACTACATTCTGATTGGCTGGAATATGATAGACACTTATTTAACCCAATTACAAGTCATAAAGGTAGTGTGTAAGATGAGAGAGTGGGTAGAAAGACAATTGTCAACTGGGGAGCTCCCCAGAGGAGGAGTTCTGTTAGTTAGTGTTTTTTTTAGAATGATGCAATTGTTTAGATGGATGCCTTTTCAGTAGACCGAAGATGAAGATCAAGGTCCTTCATTCAACAAAGAAGAGGACCATTGTCTTCTACCAACATAGAAGTGCCCTTCATCCAGGGCTGACAAGTGAGGCCCCTGGCATTGCTGATCATCACTGGAGGATCATTAAAGTGTGGGTAAGTAAGTGGGGATTCCTACTGGGGGATCCAAAATGACCCCTAATGTAGTAGTTAGGGTCCCATGGGGGTCTGTAGATTCCCTATGGAAGGGGCAAGCTTTAGGTATTATGTGGTCTATAAGAACTGTCATGGTAATAGTATAGTATACCATGGGGTTCCATAGGGACCCCAGTGGTAATGTGTTTATGTTAAGTGATAGATTAGATTAGCATGGGGGTTCATAGGGACCCCTGTGGTAAATGGTTAAAGGTTTAAGGACCTGCATGGTTATACTTGGAGGCCCCAAAGGAACCTCAATGTAATTAAAGTGCCTCTCACCCCAGAGCACGAGGGGTTGGGGGAAGGGGGCACAATGCCCCCCTCAGTGTGTTGAGTGGAGGTGCCAGGGAATACCAGGTTTGTTTATATATGTCATTATATGTATTGTCAACCATTGCAGGTTTGCCAACCAATATGGTGCCTGCACAGATGGACAGAGTAGCACATGCCTGACCCCTAAAACACGCATGTGATACTGGAATCGTGATGTTTGAAAGAGTGGATAGAAGGTGTAAAAGTAGTGCTGCATTGGGCACTACAGAGGCTCAACACGGACTTAATTATAATACCAGATACGTAGTAAATTGCACAAAGACCCTAGTAGCACTGATGCAGGAAGAGCCAAGTTAGATTGGAGCTCAATGCGCATCCTCTCAGTAAATTCCTCCCACTTTTGTTTATGTAGATGCATTTTATCCACTTGATAAACTTTAACATCTCTCATAGTATTATTATAGAAAAATATTCTAAGAAAATAGTTAAAGTAAATCACTAATATTTATAGATTTTTTAAATGTATGCTTGTAAAAACTTACAACTAACAATTATTATTATTATTATCTAGTAGTTATAATTGTCTCAAAAAGTATTTGATCCCCTGCTGATTTTGAATGTTTGTCCCTGACAAAGAAATAAACAGTCTATAATTTTAATGTTAGGTGTATTTTAACAGTGAGAGACAGAATAAAAAAATTAAAAAAACAAGAAAAACGCATGTCAAAAAAGCTATAAATTGATTTGAAGTTCAATGAGGGAAGTATTTGACCCCTTCGTCTTAGTACTTGGTGGCAAAACCCCTGTTGGCAATCACAGACATTTCTTGTAGTTGGCCACCAGGTCTGCACAAATCTCAGGAGAGATTTTGTCCCACTCCTCTTTGCAGATCCTCATTAAGGTTTCGAGGCTGATGTTTGGCAACTTGAACCTTCAGCTCCCTCCACAGATTTTCTATGGGATTAAGGTCTGAACACTGGCTAGGCCATTCCAGGACCTTAATGTGCTTCTTTTTGAGCCACTCCTTTGTTGACTTGGCTGTGTGTTTCAGGTCATTGTCATGCTGGAATACCCATCCATGACTCATTTTCAATGCCCTGGCTGAGGGAAGGAGGTTCTCTCCCAAGATTTGACGGTAAATGGCCCCGTCCATTGTCCCTTTCATGCTGTGCAGTTGTCCTGTCCCCTTAGCAGAAAAACATCCCCAAAGCATAATGTTTCCACCTCCATGTTTGATGGTGGAGATGGTGTTCTTGGGGTCATAGGTAGCATTCCTCCTCCTCCAAACACAGCGAGTATAGTTGATGAAAAGGAGCTCGATTTTGGTCTCATCTGACAACAACATTTTCACCCAGTACTCCTCTGAATCATTCAGATGTTCATTGGCAAACTTCAGACGGGCCTGTACAAGTGCTTTCTTGAGCAGAGGGACCTTGCGGGCGTTGCAGGATTTCAGTCCTTCACGGTTTAATGTGTTACCAATTGATTTATCTGTGACTATGGTCCCAGCTGCCTTGAGATCATTAACAAGATCCTCCTGTGTAGTTCTGGGCTGATTCCTCACTGTTCTCATGATCATTGAGACTTCGCGAGGTGAGATCTTGCATGGAGCATCAGACCGAGGGAGACTGGCAGTTATTTTGTGTTTCTTCCATTTGCAAATAATCGCACCAACTGTTGTCACCTTCTCACCAAGCTGCTTGGCGATGGTCTTGTAGCCCATTCCAGCCTTGTGTAGGTCTACAATCTTATCCCTGACATCCTTGGACAGCTCTTTGGTCTTGGCCATGGTGGAGAGTTTGGAATCTGATTGATTGCTTCTGTGGACAGATGTCTTTTATACAGGTAACGAGCTGAATGCTCCTAATCTCAGCTCGTTACCTGTATAAAAGACAGCTGGGAGCCAGAAATCTTGCTGATTGATAGGGGGTCAAATACTTATTTCCCTCACTGCAAATCAATTTATAACCTTTTTGACATGCCTACCATTAAAATTATAGATTGATCATTTCTTTGTCAGTGGTCAAACGTTCAAAATCAGCAGGGGATCAAATACTACCCCCCCCACCCCCCACCCACTGTATGTCTGTGCGTCTTCATGTTGGGGATATGGTATTTATATGCATAGATCTATCTACAAGCAACTCTTAAGATTCTTTCCTGGCAAATACTGCGGGCAGATGATCCAGCATGTGTGAAACTGAAAGTATACATAATACATTCTATTATTAGATTCATTTTTTGTATAAAAATGTAATATATGCACTTTGGTTGCATTTTTATATTATGCATCATGTGTGTTAAAGTAACATAGTGTTCTTATATTTTCTATAACGTATTTAAAGGAATGTTCTTTTTTGTATTATTTAACAGATCAGGTCAAGGGGGAAAGTTGGAGAAAACCATGGCAAGAAATCATAAACTGATATAACTGTGGTTTGTTAGTCAACATGTCGGTATTGATCTTTTGAAAGATTTCTGGTGATGGTGATGTATTAAGGACACTATTTCAGTATGAATATGTCATGTTGCTTTGTGAGTGTCCAAAATACTTAAAATCCACTCCAACTGAGTTTATACATCTAAAAAAAAGTAATTTTTCTTAATTTCACCCCCCATATATTATACGTAGCTGAGTGCAAGGAGATAGATATATTAAACCAATTTGGCACTAAGCACAATTTTTTTTTAAAAGACATATTACTAATAGTCTTTATTTGTTGAGCGACAACATATTCAATAAAGCTATACAGAGGTTAAGTACAAAGTAAAATATAATATTAACACATGGCAAGAGAACGGAGAACTCTATCT
The DNA here is from genome assembly GCA_027410445.1 of Discoglossus pictus. Lineage (NCBI taxonomy): Eukaryota > Metazoa > Chordata > Amphibia > Anura > Alytidae > Discoglossus > Discoglossus pictus. The sequence goes on along the minus strand of CM050164.1, from coordinate 79,029,670 downwards.
ATGAGCTTAAAATCTTATATATAGTGCTTTTTCCCAAAGCACCTTACAAGATTGAAAACTCACACATTTACAATGTAAACTGGAAGAGAGAGAGGCAGAAACCTGGGTAAGAATAAAAAAATAAGTTGTCGGATGGGCCAGGAATGGAGTGAAAGTATAACCCAATCATTAGTTAATAATCCAATCATTAGTTAACCACACATCTATGTAGAAAATTCGAATTCTATATGTGTTTGAGTATATTTGAGTCTGTTTAAGTATATAGTCACAAAGACACAAAGACAGAATATTCTCTGCATATAGACATTCTTCATGCAGCATGCTGCCTCCTGAAAATGTGCTTCCATAGGCCCAGGCCTCATAGGCCTAGGCTGAAACATCCAGTTTAGACTGCTAACATCATAGCTGGTGACATTAGCACTGTAGTTGTGCTCTCCATGATACATAGTTATGCAGCTCATTAGATAGGAATGTGAGCAGCAGATAACATAGCAGCACAGAGTGCTTATTAAATATTGCTAACAGATAGATGTTATTACTGATACTCAAAAATATCCTCTTACTTTGTAAAGAGAACATATTATTCTTTTTAGCATCACGTGTATTATGTATTTTGGTACCATATGGTTAAATTAATAAAAAAGAAAAAGAGAAATAACATTTGATTCTGTTTTGGTGTGAGATTGTTTTTTAATTGTAATTGTAAATTTAATTGTAATTGATTTTTAGTTTCCTTCAGAGTACTCCTATTTTTTTATCTGCAAATCTAGTTATGTTAATGAAATGTTATTATATTTTATTGAAGGAAAAAATTAAAAAAAACAGTACAAAATGTAACTATTTCCTAAAACGTGCTCATTTTATGCAATTGATAATAATAAAATCAAATTCCTACTTATCATGAATTTAATATATATATATATATACACACATATAATAGTTGTCAATCTGCGAGTGGTCATCACGCTTACAGCCCATAGGGCCGCAACTGTCAGCCTCGCGAGGTGATCAGTTGAGGCACGGGGGGCTTAGGCTGCAATGAGCTGGCACTCATCCCAAGACACGCAGGACTTGGCAAAAATTACAGCTTGTATGTCTTAGGACCCGAAGCACGTAGAGGGACTGCGGGGCTCACAAAAATACAACTTTAACACCCGAACCACTAAACTGGAAAAACATGCAAAAACACACAAATATGCCTTGAATTTACTTACACACTCACACACAGTACAGGGGGAGAGCCAGGGAGCCTGTGAGTGAGGTTGAAAGTTAATTTGAGGCATATTTTGTCTTTTTTTCAAGATTGAAAATTGCTGCAGCAAGAAAAAAGATGGTTGCCGAGAAAACGCAAACACAACGAAAATGAGGGTGAAGGACGTAAAACTAGCCCTAAGCACTAGACTAAATGCAATCCAGTAACACTTAATACAAGGCAGTAACATTTAACTCAAGCCAGTAACACTTAACCCAAGGCAGTAGGCCCCTAAACTACACAGGCATTTAAAGTACACAGGAGGAGAGGCTCACAATGATCGCTGAAGGCGTTCATTGCGAACCACACAATGAGCGCTGAAGGGGGTCACAATGAGCGCTGAAGAGTATCATTGCAAAGCAAGAAAGGTGTGGCTTGGCAAAAACGGCAATGAGTGGCAAAGCCTGTAAAGTAGATGGGGAAAGAGGGAGTTCCGCACGGGGGTGCTCAGAGGGGCCATATCCTCGCATTTTGTGGCAAACAGCATTGCGAGGCTTCACATTTTATTGCCATCATTTTTGACGGGCAAGTCGCTTATATATATATATATATATATATATATATATATATATATATATATATACATATATATATATATATATATATGTATATATACACACTCTCAAATCAATAAAAGACAAAATACAATATCCAACACAGAAAACAACCACAGGACAAATCCTTCTCAGAACTGTCCAACATGTTTTGTCTATTCAGACTTCTTCAGACTATACGTATTTTTTATCTGCAGATCTAGTCTAGTACATGTTATTGTATGTTATTATATTATTACTATTATATATATATTGTACCTCTAGTGCCAGGGAACCTGCTGGTGGCTCTGTAAATAAAATAGAATAATAATAGCTTATTGTAAACTAACACTAGTGCAACAAGCCAGTTCCGTATTTCTGAAATGTTTTCCTTAGATTGTTACAGGCATGAGAACAGAAGCAATTTATTTGTGGTGTTTACTTCCACCAAATAAGAGGATGAAATGTCATCTTCAGTCTGCCCACCAAAAATCGCAGTACAGAAAGAAAGGATTATGAAAGTATTTTGCGTTCAAAGACTTAGTTCACTAGAGGTCCCTACATGTAAGGAGGATTATCTGATGGTCATCCAGCTGCTACCATTGCACATCTGAAAGTCTTCTAAAGACGAAGGATGTAATCACACAGAACTTGCAAATTCTGCCACCAAAGCCTCTCTCAGGGGTGAAGGTGTTAAGGCAATTTATATCTGCGAGTGTCCGGCTTCTCTCTGCGGACTGCGGCTGCTTATCTGCCTCATGCAGCCTCACTGCAGGCCTGGCAGAGCTGTCTTTAACTCTCTCTCCAAGGACCCTTTGACTCAAGTACCCAGCACCGCCAGCCACGTGACCAACTTCAAGGAGCTTGGGGATTTCACTACAAATAGAAGCAGTTACACACTTTGTCTGAGGCTGTCTGCAGGAAAACGCTTCCATACAAACACAGCCAGTCATTTTGTTTAAGGACGACTAGGTCTAGAGATTGCTTTGGGATTGTATTTGGTGGTACAAACAATTTATCATTTCCCTCCTTTTGGGAAGGAAAATTAAATATTTGTATTAAATATAACTTTGTTTCCTAGATATGATTGAGTCATACAAGAGGGAAGCAAATATAAAAAAAGGAAGGTTAGATCAACAGCCACGGCTTAGATATAATATTGAAGTATTATTTTACTGAAAGTATAAGGGGTACATGGAATAATCTCACAGAAGAATCAGTAAATAAAATAAGGCAACTTAAACGTGTTTGTGACAGGTATAATCTTAAATATAGGACATGGTCTTAATAATAATTAAAATGAACAATAGATTATTTTGTTAGTTGGGATAAACTGGTGTAATCAGTTTGCTAATAATATAGCATATATCCATGGCGAGAGCTTTCTTACTAGTGAGGCTAGTGAGTTTACTAGAGATCACGGATCTTTCCTGTTGGGTGGCCGGGAGTAGTGCCGGTAGCAGCGCTGTGGACATTTTACACAATTTCTAATTTTCAACTGTTAACCCTTACCCTAATTCTAACCCTAATACTTATCCTAACCCTAATCTTAACCCTAACACTATGAAATTCAGAGAAATCAATAGTGAAAGTGCCATCTAGCAGCCGCTCGCCACCACTGAGGCCGCCACTGCTAGCGGCCACCCAACAGGAAAGGTCTCCAATTCTTATGTGAATAGGCATAATAAAGTAACATAGGAAATTGACACAACACAACTTAAAAACAAAGCTCATATTTTAGTGAATATGGCCCTCATTTTGTTTGTTACCAGCTCATAATCTTTAAAGGGATTCCAATATAATATTTGGTTGATAAAGTTTAATATTTTAGATTTTAACTTTTGTCAGTAAATACATCAGCCCATCTGAGCATTCCCTTTAAATATTTTTGCTTCTATTCAATAGGCATGATCTGGCATATGGTAAAGTCACTGGCTCCGTAACTAAGCAGTGCCAAATTTTACCACCACCACTCCCACCAAAAAACGGCCATGTAAAATTACTGGAGAAATTAGGCTACAGCCACTTTATTAGCTTTTTGTCAACTGGAGAGAGGCATCACTTCACCTAATAGCCATAAAAGGGACTGAGTCCAGCCCACTTAAGCCATAGGCACACCCAAGTCCTCCGGTCATCCTCCCTAACTGGGCAGCCTGCGGTAAAACTCCCGTCACAAGCTGTGACTAGCAATTGCTTAGATGAACATCATTGCAAAAAAAAAACAGGGATGGTGAGGGGGGTTTTATTGTTTCAAATATTCTCTGGAGGGGAAAGAAAGAGTGGAGGGGGAGGCTATGGTCCTCATATAACCTCTCCCAGCTCCTCCCTAACTGCCTCCCCCTTGCTCCACCTCCATGCCACGGTAATGCCCCCTTTCCTTGAAATCTCCTCCCGGGACTGTTGTCATCCAGTCAGAAGCACTTGCTAGGTCTCTGCTGCATCAGTTGTAGCTTGAAGCCCTATGCCCATGAGAAACTTCATGGCAGTTATAAAAACAAGTGGATCATATTCAGGCTGAATTTTGTTGATAACATGTATGTTATTTAAAAATATTAAAGAACCCCTGATGTGTCATATTTATAGTATACCCTTATGAAGAACTTGATTTGATGGTGTGTCAATTTTTTTATACGGCTTAAAATAAACACAGTCTTTATTTTACAGCCTCTATTGTGCTCAATGCTGTTTTGCAGCAGGTATATATATATGTTGATTTTGGGGCTAATTGGATTAGAGACCTGAAAGAAATAGGACAGACTGTGTTAAGATCTCTATTCAGTTATATTGAATAGGCACTTGATAACAGCACTGAATAGAAAAGTAACCAGCAGTAGGCATGGCCGGATTACCCATTAGGCCAACTAGGCAGCCGGCAGGGGCGCCTTTCTGTAAGGGGTGCCACTTCTTTAAAAAAATGGTTCCTGGCAAAAAATGAAATGTTGCAGTTCATAGACTTGCTACTAGGGGGTAACCACCTAGAACAATACATAAAAAAAGAAAAGGGAACTTACACATACAGAAAAGGTAAAAATGGGTCTGTGCATACCTTGCATACTCACTCGCAGGGGCTCCTCCACTTCACTTCCTAGGGGCTTCAAAAAGTTAAAAACGGCCCTGCCAGTAGAATAACCCTCTCTCTCAAGCTTACTGGTTAAACAAACAGCCTAATACAAATTCCCCAATCACATAAGCAGTGTCAGCTAAATTTAAAATTCTTTAAAAATACTTTTATGCACAAGGCTTACATACATAGTAATATTGTTAAATATTAATTTGACATTATTTTCCCCCCAAAATACAGTGGTCCTTTAACCATGTTTTCCATCTATAACACACTATGACCTGTTAATATGCAGAGCCCCAAATAATCCAATGTGTGCATTTTCCTCTAAAATTGTTTTTTAATAACTCTTTTCTATAAAAGCTACCTTTGTGACCATTTTCTTGTAATATTTGCTAACGCTCTCAGTCTGGAATTACATTTTCTAAGAATTTAGACAAGCACAGAATGAAAAGTGTCTTATTCGCTCTCTTGACTTTGTGACATCATCAGACTTCAGAGAAACTGATTAAAATAAACAGGAGAGTAGCCAAGGGAACACACTACAGCATGCACTAAGGCTCCAAATAAATCATAATTAAAATAAAAAACAGCTAGGTAGAAATACATAAATAAGCCTGTAATCTCCTCTGGACATAACATTAGCTGACTTAAGTGCAGGCCATCACATAATTGTTGTTACCATATAAACAGTGGTATGCGTGCTTTGAAAGATAATTGTGGTCCATAAAAGGCACATTACCTGCCAAATGGGGGTTAGAAAAAACATTGCACTACACTGAGTCACTGCTTCCTCTTGTTATGTAAAGGCTAAACATAGTAATAGAGTTTATTACAAAATTAAATGAAAATTTGAAGTGATTAGTACACTACAATTGTATCTCTCTCACATTAACATTTTTCCTAAAAAACAAGAGAAAAAAATGCATCTTATAAGTGAGATATGATTAACAGTTTCACATAAGCGCAAGAGAGTAACTCTGATCAATTTGGTGTATTAAGTAATTACATTTACAGATTCTCTCTGATGAAGCCCAGACTCCTAAGGGGGGAAACACATAAACAGCATCATTCTTCTGGTTTCCTTGCTATAGTCTTTAAAGCAAGACATTCCCAATGTACACTTTTGGACAATGAGAAAATCATCACACCTTTGAGACCAGGAGCAATTTCAGTGGGTTATATTGTGAGATTGGCATTCTCATTGCATTTTAATAGGTGTAATGTGGGAAGACCATAGGGCAAGCTATACAATGGTATTGCTAAACGATCCAAGCATCTAAACGCAAAGGAAGAAACATATCGAACTACATCCTAAAGGATGCCAGCATCCAAACGCAAAGGAGGAAACATATCGAACTACATCCTAAAGGATCCAAGCATTCAAACGCAAAGGAGGAAACAAATCGAACTACATCCTAAAGGATCCGAGCACCCATATGCAAAGGAGGAAACATATCGAACTACATCCTAAAGGATCCAAGTATCCAAAAGCAAAGGAGGAAACATATCGAACTACATCCTAAAGGATCCAAGCATCCAAAAGCAAAGGAGGAAACATATCAAACTACATCCTAAAGGATCCGAGCACCCAAAAGCAAAGGAGGAAACATATCGAACTACATCCTAAAGGATCCAAGCATCCAAACGCAAAGGAGGAAACATATCGAACTACATCCTAAAGGATCCGAGCACCCATATGCAAAGGAGGAAACATATCAAACTGCATCCTAAAGGATCCAAGTATCAAAAAGCAAAGGAGGAAACATATCAAACTACATCCTAAAGTGATTGACATCCTCATTAATTATATCAGAGATTGTTTCAATGGAATAAAGGACTTGTAATAGTTGATTCCCCTCCTGGATCGCTACAATGTCATGCTGAAGGGGCTTGTATACTTCAATGACACTGTGAGCTAAACCATGTAAGGTCACCCAAGATAGGCAGCTCATAGCAGCAAAGTCAGACAAATCGCAGTCCACTGGAGAAGGAAATGGCAACTCGCTCCAGTATCTTTGCCATGAAAACCTTATGGATTAGCACAACCAGACACAATATGTGCCCGAAGTGCTGTGGTCCATAGGGTCACGGAGAGTAAGACATGACTGAGAGGCTAAACAACAACAATAAATAGTTGATTGGACTTTGTGAACAGTACAGCATAACTGGTTTTCATTGGTAGTTCTGTCTCCAGAGTATTTACATTTGGTGTAAATCTTTGTGAAAAGCTTAGGTCTGACTCTATGCCTGAAAAGCTGTACAGGTGGTCCCCGGGTTAAGCATGAGATATGTTCCTGAGAACGTCTTTGGGTCAGATTTGTATGTAACTCAGATCCCTTAATAATAATAATAATAATAATAATACCATATTGGCTCATATGTGGTATTAATAATACAGTGCAATATTGTAATAATAGTAATAATAATACCTCTGTACTGTAATAATAAGTTACTTTGTGCTCTCTTTTAATTGAAGCAAACAGATGGAGCATAAAAACAAACTCATCCAAAAAAGCCTTGGGAGCCCATTCTTAAGTAGGGGTGTCTGTAACCTCCTGTATATATGGGTTCCAGCTTTATTTTTTTTCCAAAACTGCTTTGAAATCTTGCTGTGTTACTTTTTTAAATTTTGCGTTATTAAGTCGTTCCTGACTCTTTGTGACCAAATAGAATGTAACACACCAGGACATCTTTATGTCTATGGTCATGCTGATCCTCTTGGTATTTATGACAGGGATACTGGAGTAGGTTGCCAGTTCCTTCTCCAGTAGGCCACAGCATACAGCTAGGTGGTCTCCCATCCATGTACTGACCGGGCCCAACCCTGCTTGGCTTCAGGGTGGTGTGACCTCTTGGTTCCCTGACTTGAAATCAAACCTAGGTCACAGTGATTAAAGCACCAAATCCTAACCGCTGGACCACCAGGGAACCTTATCTTACCCTAAAAGCTATAATACCTACTCACCCTGTTTATTGTTTTTCTTTTGCCAAGACATCACTACTGTCATTTATGGATCTACATGCAATATATGTATATTTTTATGGATTGGTTTTGGAAGTTTTATTTGAAACCCTCTGTGAGACATATATTTCATACCCATCTTTACCACTTTGCTTCAGCCCAGACAGGTATCCTCACCACTGATTGGTAAAAAAAAAAAAATCACTGTTGATTTAAGAAGCTGAGATGAGCTTATCAGATGCAGACGTTTCCCGTGTGCTGCATTTACACCCTTTTCTCTCACCTTCCCATCCTCTCCTCTCTGGAACAGATGCTTTCCTGATTGCCTCATTTTCAGTGTGCCTCTGGTGTTAGCGCAGAGGTTAACGATCTCTGATTGGCAGAGGCACTTGGCTGCTAGGCCCAGCTAAAGCTTTGAAGCCAATTAAGCAAGAAACTGTACCCAACTCTTAAGGGTTTAACCATTTCAGTACACTGAGGTCTCTGGGATGGCTTGCTTTACATTCAAGGCCCCAGTAGATGGATATACTGGAGGGGGGGTATTTATTACACATCGGGGGTGCAGTTCATGCTAGGGTAGGTCAACAGCCGACATTACAACAGTCATTACTCTGTGTGAGCCACTCTGACTTCCTATCGATCGTGTTTTTGAACAATGGGAACTCCATGCTAGCTGAAAAGATTTGTTTCAATTCACTGCCCTTTTATTGTAATCACTTGGCTGCCATGGAAACCATTTTGTTACCACTAAAACATGGCACTGTCATGGTAACCACTGTACTGTCACTTTATCTCCTGAGTGGCCTATATAAGCATCAAATTGTGCCATTGCAATTGAGCTGAAGACATTGTCATTCTTAACCAGCAGCAAGCCAGCCATTTTATTCTATTAATCTATGCTGTAGTAGCAGCCACCATCATTGTTATTGTCCCTTTACACTAGGGGGACCAAATTTCCCCCTTTAATTTAAACGGAGTACCTATATAAATGCATTACAGAAGGCATGCATTCAGTATGCGAAAACCATTAGCCCCAAATCCGACCAGCAGCATATATTTTTCATGTGCATATTCCCTTACGTGGAGGCATTTTCAAAGCACCTTTTATTGGGTGGATCATTCCTGTGTTGTATAATAAACATTGCATCATGGCTGGCTCACTCAATGCAAGTGCTTTTTCAATGTTATCTTTGCAATGTAACCACATAAAAGGCTGCCAATTGTTTGTTCATTGAGAGCTAATTCTGATAAGTAAAACTACTGCAAATTACAAAGCAGACATTCATTTGAAGACTTAAAAGTGGGCAAGCTCTTTTACCAAAATTATTATCGTTTATTTGTAACGCGCCAACATATTCCGTAGCGCTATACATACGTTAAGTTACAGACAATAACAAGTTCAAGATTCACACATTGCAATGAATGGATGGCTCTGTGTTTGAGCTTGGAATCCGGTGTCCATAGCGCTTTCCCTAAAGCACAGCGCAGGATTGAAACTCGCAGACTTACAATCTAAAGGTTTATAACGTCAATCACCATTATTATTATTATTCTTTATTTGTAACGCGCCAACATATTCTCTAGCGCTATACAGGGGTTAAGTACACTGCAAAACCAAATTAACACAGTGCAAAAGAATGGAGAAGCCTGTTTATGAGCTTAAAATTCAAACATACGAAGTGCTTGTTTCCAAAGCGCTGACACCAGATTGAAAACTTACAATGTAAAAGGTTTGGGTGTGATACAGGAGGGTGATAGATGCAAGATGGCAGTGTGAAGGTAATAGGCTCAAGAGGAGGTGGCTATGTGTTGCACTGTAGGTCATTAGCAGAGTGAAGAGAACAGTTGGGGGAGTATTTTGAGAAAGAGCAGAGATAAAAGGGGTGCATTGTTGTTGAGGGATTTATATGTTAGGGTCATGATTAGAATGGTAATAAGCTTCTTTGGTGCTCTAAATTATGACAATATATTTATTAAGTGGAGCTTAAAGTGGGGATAAACAAGGATATTTGAAATAAAAAACAAAAATATCCATATATGTTTTCTCTGGGAATTATTTATCAAGTGGTACAAACTTTAAAGGACAACTTTAGTTTGTGCCACCACACATATAGACAAGCAAGCTTTAATTCTAAATAGCACTTCAAAGCAGCTAATTAGTATTTAGGATCAGCTCATTTGAGTAAGAATATTCAAAAACAGTGTTATTTATCTTAAAATCTTAAAAACAAATGGCTTTTACAATGTACAGCTAGTTTTGTTATGCTCTTTGAAAATCAGAGTAACTTTAAATGAAGTTATGAGAATTTGATTGTTTCTTATTAACTTTCAAATACACAGGAGATTACAATCTAAGAAGATGTGGGAGAACTGATAAGACTCGAGGTAAGTTATTTGTTCGGATACGGAAACAGACTTTATTGCTGGATCACTTGACCTCCTTTCCATACTTGCTATCCTACATTTTTTAGTTTTATTTGATTGTTAGAAAGCAGTTTCTTACGGTGATAGTAATGTGCCTATAAATCCTGGGTACGTCAGTGTATCTTGTCAATAATATATACAAAAATAAATGATTACACTGCCTGCCTCGGCACAGTTTAATTTCCCCGATTTGCTTGCCCTATCCACCACTTTCATTATGAGGTTATAAAATTGATTCTGTGTTACTTTTTTAGAGCCACCCCATAAATTGCTTAGTGGGCTGGTGATGTAGTTCCTGAGTGTCACAGCATATTGCAGTATCTGCTAGACCTGGTGAAGCCAGTGTGACAGGTGCCTGACACTTATCACTGTGTGCTCAGTGCACTGGTTACCAATTTACCGCTGAGCTGCCAAGCTCTTACCCTAATGGATGTATACGCAGCATCCTTGCTCTGCGGGCATCTCATTGTGTTACACATACAATAATGATCATTCTCATGCCCGGGCAGTATTTGGAGTATGTATTTGTTTACTGAAAGTCTCCTGAGAAATTGTTAAGATTTAAATCAGAAAAATATTATACGAAGTGAAAAAAACAGATATGTTGCATTGCTGTTGCAGAGTTTATAATTGTAGTCCTATATTTAAACTGTATTTTTGACGGACTACACTTGAAAATATTGGGATAAGGGAGGTGCAGCATGAGAAAGAACTCCAAGAATTTTTTTAATAGACTTTATTAAAATGAAAAATTACATAAGTATGGAGGTGGAAATGGTATATACCAAACACGTTCCATGACCACGGACCTTTGCTGTTTTGTCGTGCAGCAGCCAGTAGGAGACGCGCCCAGACTTTGTTCAAATTGTTCTTAGGCTTAGGGTTAGAGTTAGGGTTTAGGGTTAGGGTAGTGTTGGGATGACCCTAATCCTAACCTATAACCCTAAACTCTAACTCTAGCCCTCACTCTATGGACAAATTTAACAAAGTTTTGGCGTTCTATCGTCGTGCCACCTACTGGCCGCTGCACACCACTGCTATGTTGGGACAAAACAGGAAAGATCCAGAGGTAAGTCATCAGAGCTTCAGTCCTCTTTATTTCTCACTCATAAAGGGATTTCCCTATCCAATTATCCTCAATAATGATGGCGTCAGCTATGGAGTTGAAGCAGCACAGCATGCAAAACAAGGAGACGCAGGAGCCCTTCTGTAAAGGGGTAGTAGATACTGGAACATTACATTACATCAATAAAAGATAACAAAATAAAGTCTCTAATTGATCACCTTTTATATACAATTATGCAACTGTGAAGTCTACCATTTATGTTTTTGCTGATTATCTTGCTGAAGTGGGAGAAGCCTTCGAAAGCAGATGAAGCTTCTGTTTGCACAATGAGATTATGGCAGCTAAACGTGCTAGTGGATAATCTAAATCTCAATGGTTTACACAGATACATCTAAATTCTTCTCCATTCAAAGTCTCTCAGCTCAAGAAGTTAATCTGCTGAAACCAAAATGGCGATATAACATGGCAATATAATTGCATATAAAATATAATACATTAGATGCTGTATTTTTGTTTTGGGTTCTAAAAACATGTAGCATAATTTCAAGTGTAGTTCAATATAGTACATTTAAAAAAAATATGACTAGAGTTGTCTATTAATGTATTTGCACTAATCATGGTGGGAGAAACTATATTTTTCTTTAAGATCCATATTTTATTGTAGCTAGAGAGGGAATGCACTCATAAAGACACATTATACACTTACTAAATATTTAGGTGCCAGGAATAAAAGTTTTGGTGCTCTTTGGGGGTTTTAACACATGTACATGCATGCACACAGTTATATATATGGTACGACATACAGTAAGTGGCTTGGTTTATTGTGCATTAGTACGTTCCTAGTTTGCCTATGCTTTTCCATTTACTGTTCTGGTGGTAAGGCTGTAACTCTATAGAGGTGTGCGCCGCTCCACGCTCTTGGCTATGCCTTTTATGCTTTTTGATTTCAGGGCCAGCAGGTCGTGACAGCGTGTGCCCTTTAATTCTTTTTATGTTTTGTTGAAGTTTGACTTGTTATTTAGTGGTTTATGGTTTTACTTAGCTGTTTTATTGGTCCTGTTGTAGCTGCGAGTTACTCCCTTGTTCTGTGCTGTTTTATTACCATTGTAAAGAGTTCCAGGAGATGTAGAACAAGTTTTATTGTTCTAGTGACTTGCAAAGAATGAGCCTGCAAAATTGTGAAGCATTAACTAAGCCACAGAAAGCTATTACTGAGGAAATGTTGGACCAGTAACAACTGTATAACGAGTATACAAAACGGATAGCAGGATCATTATATTCGCATTCATTATGCAGCTGCCTATACAGAACACTTTATATCTGCAGATTTTGAAGGTAAGAAGACTGGTCAGATATAGTCACTTCGAACTGATGATAGTTGTTTATATGATTTATCTACGGTTGAGCAGTAGGTACAAGCTGGGTTACTCATGATTTTGATTTGAACTTTTTCAGACACGTTTTAGTTGTTCAACTGCTATAACTGGCCTGGCTAATACAACAAAGAGAGGGAAAAATTGATTGATCAAAAAAATAAAGAGTAAACAGTTTTCAGCCAGGCATTTATAGGAATATTACTAGGAAGACTTTCCATAGCACAATTAGATATTACCTGTTGTGGTGGTGCTTTAAATTGTATGATGTGTGCAAAAAAACGTCCTTGATTTTGGTCAACTATATTTCTAAGTGGTTCCCAACCCAAGGCACATTATAGGCTTGGCCTTATTACACCAAATCACTCTTTGAGACAATTGGATGTTGCCAAATGCTGGCCTGCTTGTGTGACAAGGACACAATAGTTTGAGCACTGCGCTATAATATTACTATTCTTGTTTTTCTTTGGTATTTGCCAACAAGGGTGAGGCCTCAGTAGGCAAATTTAAGGATGGTGCTCTGCAATATTTCCCAATAACGCATAGATTGTGTGTATTGTAACTAAGAACAGAATGTAACCATGGAGTGATATAGGTAGATAGGCTTAAATTGGGCTGGACTTAATGCAGCAATAAGCCCAAATAAATCAGCGATTACATTAAAAAACATATATTATCATCTTATACAATTGTTCTGATATACTACATTAGGAATAATGATAAAAAATTGGTAGGAAGTGTATAACTATAGGGACTAAGAGGAAGACAAGAGAAATGAAAAAAAGCCAAAGAAATGAGTTATGTACAGAGTGTCTTCCACTAAGGCTTGAAACTAGTACTAAATGGATGCAGGGTGTGGAAATAGCTGTTAATATTCATAGAGGAGCTGATGGCAAAGTGTCTGACCTTGTGTGTTTTGCAATTCTCCTTCAGCTGTACAACCATTTACTCACTGACACATGTCACACGTCATCTATATCCGCTCCCCCAAGCATCAAGGGAAATGGACGGATGACAAATGACGCCGGGCACATCAGACAGTGTTTTAGAAGTGCCAGCAAGGTGGAGAGAACGGGCAGCCTTTATATTCTGTAAATGAGCAGCATCCAAATGCACAATGCAAAACAGGAGAGCAACAGACCGTGCTTTCTACAAACACTTCATTTTAAGATGCCTGGGAGGTACAAACGAGGACCATTAGTACAGAAGCTTTCCTCTGGGAGTGAAAGGATTAAGGGATTCAAGTAAGAATATGTGGGAGTATGTTGATTAGTAGCAATATGTTGAAGATCTTTCCAATACTAAAGGCGATAATAACTTTGTTACTTTCACCAGATTTTATTTCTTACCTTAGCTACATTAAAGTAAACATTAGCAATTAGCTGACCCGTATAGTCATTCACAACTTCAAATCATCAAAATACAATATAAACCATTAATCAGTTGGAGTGAGTGCATGTAACATATGTTTCCTACCATCTGTGCTGCTACATTAAGCATGAAGAAGAGACCGGTGAGGACTTGGAAGCTCTACACAGATACACAAAGAACTCTCTTGCTGGCCCATTAAAATACATCACAAATGCAACACATGCCAATAAACCATGCATGTCGGAGGCAGTGGTCAGAGCAACTTATGACATGAAAAGGGAAATAAGCCAACATAGAGCATCCTATCCCCCTCACCAATACTCAACAAGATTGCTTTCTTAAAAGAAAGACATATTTATTTATTTTCTTAAAATTTTAGTTTTAATTGCGTGAAAATGAAATAGGTGGGCTTATATTATTGCAAATCACAGGTCATATACCAGCACAAAATGAGAATTAAGACTTGTTTGTAATATTTAAAAAAAAAATGTTTTTTTTTTCTTTAACATTTTATTTTTATTAGGTACAAAAAATAAAAATTAATCACGTCACGTGACAAGAAAAAGCTCAAAATAAGATTTGTTCATTATAAAAAAAAATATTTATTTTAACTTAAATTTTAGATCTTATTGCGTACAAAAATAAGATGACTTAATTTATTAATTATACAGTTCAAAAATAAGGCTACCTCATAATGGTAGCATAATAACTTTCTTTTAATTTCATTTATTTTATTTATGTTTTAGTTTGTATTGTTTAGCAAAATAAAATTAGATAACTTTAATTGCAAAGAAGGTCACAAAAATGACAGGCCTGGAAACATAGATGAAAATTAAGGCTGGTTCATCATGGCAGTATAATAAAACAATATTTATTTTCTTTCCATTTTTAATTTTTAATTGTAGTTGGCTACAAAAATTAAAAATAACTTAAATTACTCAGATAAATAACTGGTTATATGTCAACAAAAGCAACAAATCAGGAGATATAGATAAATAAACTAAAATATTATTAATAATGGCGGTAT
Organism: Discoglossus pictus; assembly: GCA_027410445.1. Classification (NCBI taxonomy): domain Eukaryota; kingdom Metazoa; phylum Chordata; class Amphibia; order Anura; family Alytidae; genus Discoglossus; species Discoglossus pictus. Next base: position 79,014,598 of record CM050164.1, on the reverse strand, counting down.
AATGAAATGGCTTTTTTTTCCAGGAAAACAATGTGTCAGAAAAAACAAACTACAGTTCTTTAATTCTACACATTATCCCAGTGCGATTCTGCTACGCACCAATGTCTCTGCATTATTTGGGTACTTTCACTGCACATTAAGGATTATTGGGAACATTACTTGCAGTATTTGTTTTATCTCCTTTTTAATTATATTATATTTGTTTTATGAACAACACAGAATGCTAAATGGCAAAAATAAGTGACTTTTGCATCTGTTAATATATGGATATGATTGCACTATAAAATTAGTGTTTAATTCATTTTTTAAAGTGTTGAAAAGGGAAATGTATGTGACATGTTTTAGAAAGCATGTGCATCATTTGTACTGTGCTAAATGCAATTAGTCAACAAAAACAGATGTCAACAAGTTAAATGATTATATTAAACAAACAACTAAATGGCATTGCTTAATGCATAAAAGGTAACTGTTGTTACCAAAATGAGTCATTTTACCTTATTCACCTTGTTTGTTGACTATGAATGTTTGATCTGCTCTAAAAAAGGGTATTAATGAACGTATCTTTGGGTTCATATTATTTGTATGGAACTTCAACAAAGATATATTCAAACCTATAACTTCATTTTTGTGGTTCTAGCTGGTTTCATGGTCACGAGTATGAAATTAATGAAAAGAGACACCAATGCTTGCAAACCATATAGACCTGCAATTGATTAGACCAAACTTAGGAATCCTCTCCGAGAGGCATAAACCTACTTTGTGGTTATAATACGGAACAGCTTTAAACCTACATTATTCCAACTGGGAACAATCTGTAATGGCCTTGCTAAACAACAGAACACTAAACTAGAATAACACCTCAGGATTCTCCTTCACTCTCTACTACTTAGTTCACATACTCTAAAATAGCCTAGTGCAGAGAAACACAGAAATCATTAGGTGGTCCACCAACACCCTTAGAAATAATCAGGTGGTTCACCAAGAACATCAACTATTTGTAAGTGGTAACTACTGCCTTAAACTATTTCACAAAGGACACTTAATTACCCTAATATGAATATTATATGACGTACAGAATAGTTAAATAGCAGTATAACATATGCTAACTTCTTCAGACACAGATCCCCAGAATTGACTGAAACATTTTATGGATAACAACAGAAATCTGGATTTTGATATTACCCGAATAATGTTGATATTATACAATTTCTAATTGAACTATTTATTTTACCATCAATCACACACATAAAGTGGGAGTCTTTCCTTTAAAAAATATTTGTCATCAGAAGAGAATTAGCAAAGAAGACTATACCGTTAGCCCAGTCTTGATATATATTTAGAGCATTACCGCTTTTACCCTGAATATTGTGCAATACATATCGAAGCCTGCTATGACAGCAATAATTAACAATTTATGTCAATAAAAATGGAACAATTCTTATGCAAATAATTTAGATTCTAAGCGTTAACAACAGCAGGGCCCTTATCTCATCCTGTACCCAATATATGTGGACAAGTATGTTGTCTTGTCTTATTTATACTGTATTCAAATATATGTTCAAATGATATGTGTTTAATGCACCCCTGGAGCTATAGATTATGCTAGACCTCTATAAATAAATATAATATATGAAATATATATATTTATATATGAAAAGGGGTAAAAGGGTTGGAGAAGTAATTTCATTTTCTATGTTATTATTGAAAGACTATTTTTCAAATTGTCTAACCTTTTACAGTTTCTTAACTCCAATGGTCTAGATTTGGGGAACAAATGATTAGGTGTGCATGTTTTGCTGATGTTATTCACATTCAGTAGCTCAGCAGACAATGTAGTAGATGTATAAATACACGGCTAAAGATAATACTTTCTGCTTCTCCTTGAAAAACATTTGGCCTCTGCTTACAGATAAGGATAGAAGATGGCGTTTAATATGTTGCACTTGTGCTTCCCTTCTCAGTAAGAGGTAAGAAACAATATTTGTTCTGGATCCTACAGGTCTTAGTTGAAAAATGGGGCATTATAAAAGTCTTCTTGTGTTTTGTGGGGCCATTAACTAAGTTCGAGTTTACAGCCCTGGTGCCCCAAGTCACAGATTTCTATGCCTTCTTCCCAACAATTTTTCGACCTTATATTCTGTAACACAACCTTTTCTACATAAAAGACTAAAAATAACCCAGTTAATGGTCTTTTTGGATGTACCAGGTAGCTATATTTAACAGCACATAGAGTGTGAATGAGAAGAAGGAGGGCACTGCAATGATGTTTCACAGCCAAACTCATACCAAGCTCTGGAGTGAGGTGCCCTTGATTAGTTCGGATTTTCTTTTACTTTAAATTATTTTGATTGTGTTATTTTAATCGTTTATAGCTTTGCTATTTGAAAACAAACTTTTGACAAGTTATTGGTGATATATCGGCCAATGTATACAAGTCTGATTGGTGTTAAATGTACTCTCAGTATTGAAATTACAAGGCAACAAATGATTAAAATAACCTAATAAAAATATTTAAAACAAAAATAATCCTTACTCATAGAACCTCTTTAAACTAAAGCTACATTGTTTTGATAGACAAGTCACTTGCCTGATGCCGTTTCATAGTTTGTAGAAATCTAAAGAGAAATAAAGAATATTTTTTTTATAACATATAGGGAGCAAGGTGTGAGTGCACTAATTGAGACATTCCTAAAATATAAACTGTCCCTCGTGCCTTTTGTCACATTATATTGATATGCACAAAGGAGAGTAGTATGAAGGACTATCTCCCATATGAAGATCACGGTGTAAGGATTTTCTCCTACATTTGCCATTTACGGGTGTGAAACCATTTGTGGGCTTGAGGAATTGTAGCAAATGAATAGCGATTTTCGATTTTAGCGGACAGAAAAGATCAAAGGCTTTGGAAGGCTGTAAGTTCCGGGTTTAACAACCGTAGAGATTTAAAGGCCGTAACCTGTAAACCGCTTGGAGCCCGCAAAAAGATGCCAATTTAATAGCAAATTAACTTACGGCCTCAATTACGGGCTCCAGTAACTTACAATTGCTCAATTGAATCAGGCTCTATGTCCTTCTATGCCCACAGTACTGTATTATGAATATTTTGTTTAAATGTAATATTAATGCTTTGTTAATTTTAAGAGTGTGCAATTTCTTATATTTAAGATGACTTATCAGAGTATTGGCAAGCCGTCTAGAGCTGTTCCTCTCTTTATCAAGCTTGCCATTCTTACTATAATGTTTGTCCAATAAAAAAAGGTAATACTATATCCTGCAATACTCTGATTATTCATCTTGATACTGGACACTCACAGCCACCTCACTCTTTATATTCTAGAGTGGTTTAAATATTTGTAGTTATCATGGTCCAATAACGTAAGATGAGTGCATTCATGAACAGTACCCAGTAAGAGTATAAACTAACGTATTAGCTGACTGCAACTATTACAGAGCAGAATACTCCTGTAGTGTATTAGACTGGCTCTAGAGTCAAGGATAGGCCAGTACCAAAATTCCAGGCATATCCCTCCTATCCCATAAGACTCATGGGTGCCTTAAATGGACTCTGTCACCTCAAAATCAAGTAATTTTTTTAGGTTATTCGCAAAGAGCATAAAAAAATGTCTATATGTAGTGTTAACCATTTTTCAGCAATCCTGAGAAATTCCATGTTGTTGCTGCTGCATGTATATGGAAATTAGTGGTTTATGCATATTAATTAGCCATTTTGAGACACTAATTAGGATAACAGTCTGCTCTCTTGCCTTTGTAGTGACAAAATAAAGATCTAGCTGGCAGTTAGACCCCTCTACATCTCTTACCAAGTACTGTTAGCCACACATTGACATTATGTGCGGCACATTACCATATGGGAGCTGCAAAATCAATTCTAAATATTTCATAAATTATTTATTGTAGAGAAAAGACTGCTAGTACAATGAATAACCAGTTTTAAGGTTCTTTAAAATGAAATCAACTTCCTGTTTGAGTGACAGATTCCCTTTGGACATCACATGACAGCAATACACATGCTTTTAATCTGTCATTTGTCTTTTTTTAATTATCATAATCTGTTTTGTTTCGTAATCCTAAATTATATTATATACTAACCTGGTACATTCTCTATAGGATCTAGTCTCAATAAAATAAATAACATTTATAAAAATAATAGTATTTGTATTTCAGTCGCATATTTTCCTCTATAGCATGCAGATTAAAGGATATTATTTTTGCGCAGCTAACCTACCCTATCCTATTGTTATTATCTAGTTTCTGGTGCTGTGCTGGAAAATGAAATGAAGAAGGAAAATGGCTCAGTGTCAAACCAGTGCCACTAAATTCAGACAATACCTCCTTCTTTAGTCACTCGCTTAGCACCTTTTGTTTTTAGAAACTACTTTAGAAAATTCTTTTTATGGCCTTTAAATCATAAATGCTGCAAAACTATAACTTCTGTGGGAGGAAACTGCAGTCACATGTCTGGAAAAGATTCCCATGAATATATGGTAAGTGAATAAAAAGGAAATTTACTAATGGATCTGAACCTTTTTTTATTCTTTAAAATGCAGAGAAAAGAAGAAAAACAGCAGTATAATTGGTTTCCATAACTATTGCAACCATGCTTAAAGAGAAAAAATATTAAATTTGTCAGAATATGCTTTTTTTGGAATGCAATCCTTTTTCTATTAAACATTTACCGGCAAGTATTTTTTTATCTGCCTATATTAAGCTATTTAGTTCATTTTCTATGAATGAGAATCTTGTATAAAAAGAGTCAGCAGTAGGTGTCTGAAAATGGCATAGGTAACTCATGTTGGGACAAGAAAGTGCCACTGCAACAGGTGGATTTATAATTCTCATTGTGTAGAAGGTTCCAAATAATACTTTACAACTTTAATAATGTGAGAGTTGGTTTTGCTTCATATCTGCGGTCATAGGTCTGACTGAGTCTCTCTTCTTCTGTACATTTGTCTATATCTTAGTTGTCCTGGATGTCTCTCTCTTCATTCGCCTTGCCATCTGTCTCTCGTGCTTTGTCGGTCCCTTTCCTCCCTTTGCCCTGGCAATCTATCTGATGTCTACTCATTGGACCTGGTTGTATCTCTGCTCTTTTGTCCTAGTTGTGTCTCTTACTATCTCCCACCTTACTGTCTCTCACCTAGGCTGGCTTTCTCTCTATTTCCTTGTCCAGTCATTTTCTTCCCTTGCCCAGACCTTGTCTCACTACTCACTTGTCTTGGCTATTTCTGTCCTCCCTTCTCATATCTTTCTCTCTTTTATGCTATATCCAGGTTTAGGGGTGGAACTACGGTAGGTTCAGTGCAGCAGGTGCAAAGCAACAACATGGAGTAAATTGACATATGGGACAGTTGCGAGGGGGACCACAAAATTATTTTCCTCCATTCATAAACTCCTTCACTGTCTTGGTTGCCCTCTTTCTCCTTGCCCCCACTGCATACTACCTTTTGTTTGTCCTGAGTCCAGGCTTTTTCTCAGATTCCTTGCCTTGACTGTAACTCTCATCCCTTACACACAATGCCTCCCTGCTACTTGGCTATCTTAAAGAGTCGCTTTCAATGGCTCTTTGGTTTGCTTTTTCTTTTGTTCCCCTATATCAATATATGTCTTTATTATTTTGTCAGACATTCCACAAATAACTAGATTTATAAAAATATTTATATTGTTATATTAGATTGTATTACATTTCTTTAAATAAAGTGACTGGCTCTTTCAATGCATAAGCAAAGGGGTTTATATTTTTAAACCATTTCTTGGAAAGAGTTAAAATCACAGGGAAACTAGCAGTAAAGGCATTCAGTGTATATATTTCAGAGTTAGTTTACAGGTATTGCTCACATGCATGAGTTCTTCTTCAGACATTTCTATTGGAGATTGAAAACTAGAACCGGCTCCACAGACGCTTTTGATCTGGAGTCAGGGGTCACCTTGGGCCAAGTTATATTGCTGGATTTAATCACTCCTCTTTCTTCCTTTCATTTTCAGGTACTCAATTGGAAATTCTCTGTAATTCCCTAGAGGGAAATGTCATTTTCACCTTTCAAAAGAGAAAAAAAACACTCACAGGCCCAAAAGTTCCTACATCAAAAGTCCAATCACTAGAGAAATGATGGGATGGAGAGACTGTGTGTGCAGTTGTGAGGGTGTGTGGGAGGGAGGGATTTAGTAGAGAAAGAGAAGGGATTTCGAATGAACAGAGGTAGTGAAAAGAAAAAGAGAAATAATGTCCAGTTAGGGTATATAAAGGAGGGAGAAAGGGGGTTATATTTTGGAGTCAGAAGGCATGAATACAAATAGTGTGAAGGATAGAGAAAAATATTGGTTTTAGGCAATATGAGGGTTAGAGATGTAGAATCTAATGAAAACAGCAGAATAAAAGAGAGTTGTATATTTTCCAATGCTTTAAAACCACACATAGTAGAAATCATATTTAAACATTTCACAGATTTAACCAAAGGTTCAGCGACTAAATAAACTAGTTTGATGGGTATGTTCCTGTCATTCAATTAGTATATATAGGAATATATGATATATAAGTTTCAGCTAAAGACATAACATTCAGTCTTATGACCTGTGGACAGCATTTCTTACAAGTTGAAAAAAGTTTTCTTTGTAATGTTTAGAACATGCTCTTTTAAATGTGCAATAGACTATTCTTTAAGTGTGAATGAGACAGCGAGTGTAAAGAAAAGACATTTAACAGTGAAATGAAGAAAGATATGCTACAATAAACATAAAAACATTTCTGAGAAAATCTTAAATTTGGATGACTCAGATTGTATCATGGGGAACTCCATTTTTGATTGGCAGTGTGTAGTTTGTGAGGGTGGGTTGTCCTATGGAGCCTTACTCTGCATTCATATTGTCCTTACTGCTTCTTCAATTGGGCTCAACCAGAACCTAGTTCTGACGCACCCAGCAATACGTGATGGTTCTTTATTTTCCCTGCTAGCAGAGATCAAACCAGGCCATTCAAGGACCATCAAGACAATCACAGGGGCACAGGAATTATCAGGTAGAGCAGCAGAGTTATTGGCTGTAAATCTTATTTTAGGCAGGAGTAGAATTATTAACCCCTATGATCAGAGTTAATCCTTGCCTCAATAATGAGCACACACTTAAATTATGTATGACCACCTGAGCACCATTTTCTAGTCAAAAATGTAACAATCTTATACACATTGGTTACCCCTCACCATCAAACACAACTCTTAGCAACAGTCCTCTTAACTATTCCCCAACACTTCTCCTTCTATCCATGTGACCCCCTGTCAATCACTTGATGTCAGCCTTTCTAACCGCCCCCTGTGGTGCTGGGTAGGGGATTCACACTTTAAGTTTCCCCTGTCAGGAAGCTAGCTGTCCAGGGGACCATAATGGCTAATTAGATCTTCCTCACCCCTCCTGGCTCCTCCATGTCTGATTTCTGAAATCTTCCCAAACCCGCTCAGCCAGTTACCCCATAATTCTGACTCTATCCCCCGAAGATTCAGGTGACATGCTTTAGTACATTCCTTGGGGAAGACCGGTCATTTTGATGCCAAACATGATATGGAGATTCTCATACATAATAATAAATATATAAGTCATCTATATTATACTTATACCACAGGCAATATTAAAATACACATGCCAGCAGGGCAACCCTAAACCATACATCCATGGGGTAACACAATTATGATTCTTACAGGGAAATAAAAGTCCCGATAAAGTCTGCAATCCTGCAATCCGTGCAATGTTTGCTCTGGAAGGCGATCCTTGTCCCACGCACCCCATGCCCTCCCAGGACAGGCTGATTGAACCACTCTCCTAGTTACAGGTAAGATGACATTATGACAGTGCATATAGCATGATGTAGTAACCCCACAATTAATGGCCCTCACTAAAGTCACTGTCCCCACAACACATTTCAGGTCCATTGTAATAGCCCCTGACATTAGCACCCAATGTGCCAGAGTTCAAATAGCAGAGTTACTTGTGGGGTGCAGGGGGGCCCATCATGGTCCCCAAATCATCCCAGGACACAGGCTGATTGAACCACTCCCCAGAGACCACAGTGGCCCCTGGGCATGACACATATGTTTTTTTAAGGGGCTAGTTTTAAGAAGACCATTTTAACAGTAGGATATGCAGACCTTATCTGCATGTACAATACCTCCTTCTTTTCTCCGGCTTTTAATCTTTGCAAAAACAAAGACAAAGTATATGTCGTCATTAAAAAAAAATTGAATACTAAAAGGCTGTAATTATATAATTGTGTAAAAACATATTTTTCACATTATCAAGTTAAGTTTCTAAAATAACATATTGTAAATATGATACTGCAGTGGTCCTTTAATTAATACAAAGACACAGTAAGTAAAACAAAAGACATTTCTGCCCTGTATACATTTAACGCCTCTCCTTGCTTCTTTCTTTTCCTCTCTCTCTCACTCTTCCTGGCACCTCTCTTGTAAATCACGAATTGATAGAGTCCAGATCAGAAGGTGCTTGCCTCTTACAGCATCGTCAAGAGGAATTACTGCTGTCATCCCTGACAAAAGAGCACCCGTTATTCTGCTCACGCAATGCTTTCACTCCCTCCGTGTTGTCAAACCACCTCGTTATTAAAGTGATGAATTAAAAGCTTGTGTATTTTTTAATCAGACCATGATGAAAGCGGCCGGGAACTGGCTCCTCTCTCATTTTGCTTTTCCTTTTCTCTCTTTTTTTTAAAGCTATATTTTTTGGCAGAAGTTTAATGGCTCTTTAGATCTGTAGCTTCCAACACAGTATTTGTGGACTGGGCATATTTCATATTTTTCTATAATAGGAAGGAATAACTATTCAAATAAATATACCACATGACATTTTGTTGTTGTTGATTTATGGCAGTGGTTTTTAGATAAAAAAAAATACATTTTCAACAGGTTGTCTTTTAAAGGGGTAATATCTCCAACATTAATCATGCATTGTATGTGTGAGGGATAAGGTATAATGTATGTGCCAAAAACAAACAGACCAAGCAGAAAGTATGTTATGGTGAGTAAAAAGGTTATAGGAATAATATTCACAGAAAGATCATTTTAAAGGGCCACTGAATGCATTTTTCTTTGTTTCATCTGAAAGAGGACAAATGACAATTATGAACAGTATGTTTTTTTTTTTTTTAAATGAAGCTCATGGAGCAGAACATACTGATTTGAATATATGACTGTCTTTGGAGCTTTGTCCCTGTCAGCCAATGTGCAGCAATACAGCTGTATGAGTCTGCCAATGGGTCTGCCAATGAGATGCAAAATGTGACTCAAAACATACTACCATGTTGTAGTCTCCAGTCTCATTTTTCAGTTGCCATGACTAGCCAAGTCAAATTAAAGGATAAAATGGCTGCCTGTTAGAGGGTTCCTTCCATTGTGCCCAATCTAATGTGATGTTCTCAGCCTCAGAGTAAATATGCCGAAAGTAACCATGTTTAAAGTTGGTAAAGTAACAGAAGTTGTATGTTTTGACAATAGAGAAATTCGATCTTCTGGAATTTCAGGGAACACATCAGAAGGAACCAGAAAAGTGTGGCATGGTAAGGACTGGAAAACAGGGATTTGCCCTGAAAAGTGTGACCTTACTTTAAAAGAGGGACATTTGGAAGGCTAAGATGGACTGTGGGAATTCCCATGAAAAGAGAGGCTGTTGCTCCAAAAGAGGGACAGTTGGGCGTCAGGCCACAATTTATCAACATTTGGATATTTTACTTTATGACACTGCAAAGCAGATAGGGACTGGCAGCTGCCTCCTTGAAATGTGCTGTGTTAGGCATAGGCCTTGTTGGCCTAAGCAGAAATATTTCACTGGTCATGTCTCACATATTTTCTGTACTCATTATACAGAGCTGGAAAAAAAATGGCATTTTATAGATATAGAGACATACAGAGAAATAATAATAGTCAGTAGCCAATAACACTTATCAGAAATGAATACAGTCAAAACCTGGCACGTTCTAATACAATTATATGTCTAAACACCTCACTAAATCATCTTTAAAAAGAAAGATGAAAAAAAGGACGGAACAGTCAATAAAGCACAAAACAGTTATAAACATCTCATAATATCTATTGAATGTCAAGAAATACAGTTGTGCCAGTGTTTATAATCTGTGAATCAAAGGCAGGAAAACCAGTAAAAATGAAAACGTTCAGATTGCTGTATTGATTATATGGCTGTAAATAGATATACTAAACAGACTTTGGGGGAGCAACACATTTACTTACATAGAGGTATAGTGATTTCAGTGGGGTCTTTGATGTTGTTACAAAACATACACATAGATTTTATTTAAAGAAATCACTTTAACATTAATGTTTTCTACTAAGTGTTATGAACCACAGATTACAGGGCCACATGCATCTCACTTTTTTGGTTGTCTCTTTTGTTGTTCAGATCTCAGCACTTAGGAGAACTCAGGACATCAGATATTGTCCCCAGAAGAAGACACAGACAGACATTCCTTTAGAATGTTCCACTGAGACTCCGACACCACCTTTATTTTGTGTGTCCAAAATCAGACTGGCACTTCTTTATTTTCAAGACACATTTTCAGATAACACAAAACACTAAATACTTTCCCCCCAGTTCTTGCCCATCCTCCTGGGCAAAATAGGGCCTGCTATACCCCCCACCCGCATGATTTCCAGATGTATAGAGGTGTCTGGCTTTCTTGTTATCATTACACATTTTCTATCAATACTGCTTATCTCTTAGTCCTTTTGGACAACTTCAGACAGGACAATAACTATCCAGGGTTATCTGTTTAGGTCCCTAATAACCAAGGCCTGTGTTTTGCTCTCCTCTTACAGAGGACCTTAAAACTAGCTTTCCCCTTCATGACTAAAGCCAGAGGATTCACGCCTAGCCGCTCTCAGAAGTCGCAAATCCATATACATTCCTATAGAATCTTTAACCCTTTGTTGTCCCACTAACAATCATGGCAGAAACAGTATCTCCCCTAGTTACAGGTAAGATGACATTATGAAGTGCATAGATGTAGTAACCCCACAATTAATTACTGTGGCCCTCACTACACTACACACATAAAAATAATCAAGTCACTGTCCCCACAACACATTTCAGGTCCATTGTAATAGCCCCTGACATTACCACCCAATGTGCCAGAGTTCCAAATAGCAGAGTTACTTGTGGGGTGCAGGGGGACCCATCATGGTCCCCAAATCGTTCATGACACTAAGCCAATATAGGTTGTAGCAAAAGCATGACATCGAGCCACGTATCTTAATCCCAAAAAAGATTAAGGTCTGCAGTCCATGGACTGATACATACATAGGGAGAATCCTGAGAAGAGGTCCAGAGGCAAAATAATGTTCAGTCAGCCGGGTCATGGGCAGGCAGTGAAGGCACCAGGGTCGTACAGGAAGCAGGGGCATCAACAGGGAGGCAAGGAGAAGTTTTCAACAACTCTGGCTGAGCAGGCTAGTACAGCAGCACAGTTTGACTATACATCAAATCAGGCATTATCAGATGGTATAGTGGTAATGAGGTACTTGATAATTCTGGCACTGGCAGTGTGACATGGCAAGTCAGACAAGGATCACTGGTAGAAAGGAATCTGAAGGATGTAAACCACGAACATAACACTAGAACAGACTGGATCATGTAGGATGTTTTTATGCTTCCCTAGACTAAAAGTTGCAAGCCAGCATTTGGGGTCAATAGTAGTAGTGTGCTGAGTCGGGACAAGAACAATAGATCAAAAAGACATTTGCTCAGTTATGATAAATTATTATTATTATCTTTATTTATATCGCGCCAACATATTCCGTAGCACTGTACAGGGGTTGAGTACATGGCAAAAAACAAACTTAACATCTTGTAAAGAATGGAGGGCCTGTTTTTGAGCATAAAATCAAATGTACTGTACATAGAGCTTGTTTCCAAGGCACTAACACAAGATTGAAAACTCACAAATTTACAATCTAAGGGTATGTGCACTGATATAAACAATGGCTTATGTGAATTTGGAATTTATTCTGGTGAAGGTGGCTTGAGATAGTTTGGCAACATTGTAGCAGATATTGGTAGATTAAAAAAGCATTGTAGCAAGTGATGTTACCTTACAGTCCCATTAAATTAGAAGCCCGTATCGGAACACCCGCAAATGCTGCGGGCTTGCAATTCGGCTGCGTTACAGAGCTGTTAAATTGAACCATGCCGCGATTTACGGGCCGTATACGCAAACCCGTAAACCATTCTTGCGCACGTTGGATGTGCGGCTGTGAACATGATTAATTAGTCAAATCCATAATTATGGGTTTAGATGGAGCCAATAGCAAATGAGATCGTCATCATTACGTCACTGAAAAATGGAGGTTAGATTTCAAAGCCTTATGGGTTTCAATTGGACCCGCATTCCAGAAATAATGCAATATTAATAAATTAGTAAATATGATATTCTAGTCCATGGGAGTTCCATTATATTTATTAACACATTGATTGCCAGGATCAATATAACATGGAAATTAAACAGAAATATTATATTGCAGATTTGCGAGCTTGAGAATGTTGTGCTATTTATTTTAATACCTAACATCACTTTCCCTTTAATTGAAAATACAGTAGTGTGTGTATATTTGCATTTACAGTGCTACGGATAGGATTTTAACCTCCGTTGGCTTTTTGGCTCCATTTGCGGGTTACGGGGTTGAACGCCAGTGGATCTGTAGCAATTTAATAGCGATTTTCGAGCGTTACAGTTACTGGCTTTCCAGTTCAAATGTCGATGTCCCATTGGGTTTTTCCGCTTGTAAATTGCTTTGCTGGGCCAATTTAATAGCCGTAAGTCTTGCGGGCTACGTTACGAGCTACGGTTTTAAACGTTAAGGGGCTGTTAGACTAGGAAACTGAAAAATAATCAAGAACTATAACAGTAAATTGCAATGCTGCTTTTTGAGTGTAGCAGGAGCTGCACTGACTCAAACCAAGCTGTTCATAAACATAAGTACAGGGTACGTATATTAAAAACTTTCTTATAACTTCAGGTAAGAACATGTAATCCTGTAGCAGTTTCCTACATACAGCACTGACATAACAATTTGAGTTTTATCTTTAAAACTACTGGACGCAAGGTGTGATTAATGTAACTGCGCCGTTACAGTTGTGCTGTTACAGCAGAAAGATGTCTATACTGTATGAAGGATATATGCAGAATTCCTACCTGTGTAATTATGGGTCTGCACATTGGAGCTCTGTATCCCTACAGTGGCCTTCAGGTTGCTCCATGATAAATGGTATTATATATCCAAATGATTGGAACATGAGCTTAAAGTAATTCCTACACTGCAGCTCTCTAGAGGACCATTAAAAGTCTAAGCTTTTGCTCCCAACCTCCCTGTCAGTCATACACTTATCTCAGGCACACAGAGGACAAAGCTGTCTCTAATTCCTATTTCCAATTTGTATTTCAGGGTTTGTTTATAAAATGGCTGCCATTGGTTGGGATTAAAAACAGTAACAGGTAAAAACCAGAGAGAGCTTTTAGTGTTTAATAAATTCTATATTAAATTAAAATGCTCATGCTGTTTCAAGCAGTCTGTTCAAATTGCATTCAAAGGCAAACAAAAAGCTGACAGGAACGCCTAGTGAAACTGCCCCAGAAACATTGAAAACATGCTGTGATTATTATCTTCTAAAAGGAGGAATAATAAGTGTCTCTCATTTTGCTCTTCACCTCTTGTTCACCTGTTGTGGGGCTCCCATAATTATGAAATGATAAAGAAAAGATTTGTATGCTTCTAGTCATGATCACAGGGATGCAATGTTAATATAGTCAGCTGTGTAAAATATTACACAAATGTGGGATTCAATTATGTCTAATTGCATTTAGTAGAAAGACCTTCATTAGAGATATTGGATGAGCAGAAACTTACAAGCATATTGGTTTTATTTTACTATTTTCTCTTCAGTAACCTTCCTGGGGTAGTGATCAGAACAAGGTACTTGCAGGGTGGATATAGGATCAGTATCGCAGCAACCAGGAGCAACTAAGATAACATACCATTTCTATATGTCTCAGCAGTGAACTAATTTATTTTTGGAAAGTTAACTATATTTATAGGGTTTCAATACAGAGTGGGTGTATACAACACAACAATCACAGGGAGTGGAAGACAAACACAGGAGATTGACTCCACATGTGGTTTAATAGTCTGGCATCCTGTCTGGCATCTGTGAACAATAGGCCAACCTCCTGACAGACACACATCAATCTAAGTGCCTAATGACATAGGTGTGTTTAAAGCCCAACACTGAAAGCTTCTAATGTCTTTAAAGTCACAGTATAATATTGTATCCAATCTACTATAGTTTTATTACTAACATTAATATAGATCAAAAACACATCAGCAATATGTTATCCCAGATATCAATCATCCTTCATGTAGTTGAGTAGAATTTTTTTTATATATTTAATTATCTCCCACATTGTCTTAAAATTGAGTCATGCTGTATTGGGTTTAAGAACACACTTGACGCCCAAACCTCTCAAACAACCAGTGTGTATCAAAAAACTTAAGAGAATTTTAAGTACTGTGCAGCATTGTGTTTCATCTTGTGAGGCTGCATAGGGATGCAGGGTGTTTATTGTTTTATACATGTTATATGTATTTTTTAACTAGTATTAACTGTATTCATACAACTGCTATGTTAGTGGTATTTATATGTATTGAGCTATCGGTTAGGTAGCTGAGGTTTCTTGAAATCTCCAATTACTTTTACCTTTGTATTCTTGAACAATAAGTCTGGTGTTGGTGTTGCAGATGAAGAAATTGTCAATGTTAGTGAAAATATATTTTTTACACAGTATGTTGTAGCTGATTTTGCTCATAGTACACTGATTTCTTCATCTATAAGGTTTTTGATCTTCTATTTCCATCATACTCATTAGTCATGGAAGAGAGCATCTGAAATTTATTATGAGACACATAATTTTCTCTCTCGGAATCCAGTCCTCATCTATGATTAATATCATATCTAGAGCTTTATGATTTATTATAATGAGGCATATCCTATTATTTAATGGTCTGTTTATTATATGCAGAACCTCTATAAAGAGTTATTATAGGCTGTGTTTGTTCTAATTTCTTTTGTTGGATTAATCTGAAACTTTTTTTTATTGAAGGACACTTTGAGGTCGTAAAACTGGAGACATACACTACAAAAGATTCACAGTTAGTGAAAATGGCATATACAAATATGTCAACCAAAAACAATGTAAAATCTTCAAATTCCTATGTAATCACACAAATTAAGATTCCAGATGCTCAGTATTATCAACCTAAGAGTTCAGGTTTGTACTAGGGATGAATAGGGAAGCATTTTCATAAAAATAGGCAGCAATAAAAGCTTATACTTGTCTGACAACATAATGTTTAGATGTCACTTTATATATGTACATCAGTGAAAACATCAGTTTGATTTAATTTGAGCTAATAAATGTAATCAAATTGACAGTTTTGCTTTGCAGGGAAAGATGACTATATTTTCTTTTTGGGAAATAAATCACATGCTTGTGGAGCATGCAACAAAGTAACAACAATAACAGCTTTAAAGTACATGAGCATAAAAACATTTGTAGAGAAAATCTATAATTTAGCAACATTATTTGTGTCATGGACACTTCTATCTCAGACAACTGATAGGCTTGGAGCCCATGAGGTGGTTATTCTACGGAGACTTGTATTTAGTTTGATTGATCAGTGGCTGATCACAGTGACATTATTTAAACTGAGCAGAAGAGTGATCTTTCTTAATCTAATGTTCCTCCCACTTTCCAAAGTGTCTACTCCTGTTAGGATCAAAAGTAAATGTCCACTGTTATCAAGGCAAAATCAATAAAATCATTCAAATCATAGGCTGTATTTATTTCAAGTTTTCTATAAACATTTTGCAGGTTCTTCATAAGATAATCCTCATAAAATATCTTAAGAACTTCTAGCATACTATTACTAAAAACACTACAAATACCACATCAGCTTTAATGTTTGATCCTATCTCTTTGGTTTCCCAGAGCTGCTGAAGCCAGAATCACTGTGACTGTCCACTGTGACTGTATGGAGGAACAGAAGACGGCTTGGTTCTCTTATGGACATATTACATTCCTTTGTATTCATGTATTATAAAATATGAATGAAAATACTCTCTTTTGGGGTAAACCTGTTGATAAATATATACTGATCAATGTGATCTGGCTATAAGTGAAGTGGCTATTTTTTTTTATTTATTTATAGGTTTTAGGAGATAAGGAATTGTATAGGAATAAGGTATAGGAATAAGCTTGCAAATAAAGCATCCATGCATATTCAGATTCACTTTTCTATCCTTTGCTTCACACCTTGTTTTTACAACACCGCTCCCAACTCAGACTTACCACTTTCTTATACTTTTACCTTTCCTCTCAAAATTCCCAGACTCCCTATCTTGCTAGAATATAATGGGATTAAATGGTATAAGGGGATAGAAGGAGTGCATATGGAAAATGTAATTTGGAGGGAAAGATCATTTGAAGTTGATGGCTATGTGTGTGGAGACAGAGGGGTGCAAGTAATAAAGGGAAAGCAAAGAATGGAGATTATAATAGGTACAAAACGGGTAGAGAGAGAGAAAACAGGCAAACATACTGGGTGCAAAACAGGTAGAGAGAGAAAACAAGCAAACATACTGGGTGCAAAACAGGTAGAGAGAGAAAACAAGCAAACATTCTGGGTGCAAAACAGGTAGAGAGAGAGAACAAGCAAACATACTGGGTGCAAAACAGGTAGAGAGAGAAAACAAGCAAACATTCTGGGTGCAAAACAGGTAGAGAGAGAAAACAAGCAAACATACTGGGTGCAAAACAGGTAGAGAGAGAAAACAAGCAAACATACTGGGTGCAAAACAGGTAGAGAGACAAAACAAGCAAACATACTGGGTGCAAACAGATAGAGAGACAAAACAAGCAAACATACTGGGTGCAAAACAGGTAGAGAGACAAAACAAGCAAACATAATGGGTGCAAAACAGGTAGAGAGACAAAACGAGCAAACATACTGGGTTCAAAACAGGTAGAGAGAGAAAACAAGCAAACATACTGGGTGCAAAACAGGTAGAGAGACAAAACGAGCAAACATACTGGGTTCAAAACAGGTAGAGAGACAAAACAAGCAAACATACTGGGTGCAAAACAGGTAGAGAGAGAAAACAATCAAACATACTGGGTGCAAAACAGGTAGAGAGACAAAACAAGCAAACATACTGGGTTCAAAACAGGTAGAGAGACAAAACGAGCAAACATACTGGGTTCAAAACAGGTAGAGAGAGAGAAAACAAGCAAACATACTGGGTTCAAAACAGGTAGAGAGAGAGAAAACAAGCAAACATACTGGGTTCAAAACAGGTAGAGAGACAAGACAAGCAAAAATACTGGGTTCAAAACAGGTAGAGAGCGAACACAAGCAAACATTCTGTGCTCAAAACAGGTAGAGAGCAAAAACAAGCAAACATACTGGGTTCAAAACAGGTAGAGAGAGAAAACAAGCAAACATACTGGGTTCAAAACAGGTAGAGAGACAAAACAAGCAAACATACTGGGTTCAAAACAGGTAAAGACAAAACAAGCAAACATACTGGGTGCAAAACAAGTAGAGAGAGAGAGAAAACAAGCAAACATACTGGGTTCAAAACAGGTAGAGAGAGAGAAAACAAGCAAACATACTTGGTGCAAAACAGATAGAGAGAGAAAACAAGCAAACATACTGGGTTCAAAACAGGTAGAGAGACAAAACAAGCAAACACACTGGATTCAAAACAGGTAAAGACAAAACAAGCAAACATACTGGGTGCAAAACAAGTAGAGAGAGAAAACAAGCAAACACTGGATTCAAAACAGGTAAAGACAAAACAAGCAAACATTCTGGGTCAAAACAGGTAGAGAGACAAAACAAGCAAACATACTGGGTGCAAAACAGGTAGAGAGAGAAAACAAGCAAACATACTGGGTGCAAAACAGGTAAAGACAAAACAAGCAAACATTCTGGGTCAAAACAGGTAGAGAGACAAAACAAGCAAACATACTGGGAGCAAAACAGGTAGAGAGAGAAAACAAGCAAATATACTGGGTTCAAAACAGGTAAACATAGTGGGTGCAAAACAGGGAGATAGAGAAAACAGGCAAACACAGTCGGTGCAAAATGGAGAGAGCGAAAAAAGCTAAACATAGTGACTGAAGAGAGAAAGATAAAAACATGCAAATATAGTGGGTGCAAGGTAGGAAGAGAGAAATCAGACAAACTGGGCACAAGTGGGCACAAGATATGGAAAGAGAGAGAAAACAGGCCAACATAGTGGGTACAAGAAATAAAGAGAGAAAAAACACACAAAAATAATGTGTACCAGGCAGGAAGAGAGAAAACAGTGGGTGCAAGACATGGAAAGAGAGTGAAATAGGCAAACATATTGGGCTCAAAACAGAAAGGGAGAATCAGACAAACATAGTGGGTGCAAGTCAGGAAGAGAGAGTAAACAGTCAAACACAATAGGTGCAAGATAAGAAAAGGGAGGAAAACAGGCACACATAGTAGGCTCAAGACAGGGAGAGAGAAAAAAGGAAGGCACAAAACATGCAGAGGCAGAGGTGCTGAGTATAAGAGCCAGGCAATGAGACAGAGGGAGTTGGAGCTACTGATCTAAGCTTCACGACTGCTAGAAATACACAGAGCAGGATACCGCTCCCAGCTCAGCTTTTCCTGATAGCTCTCTTGTACTCATCAGACGCCAGCTGAGAAGATTTAGCCAGAATTAATCCCTTCCTGTTTTCTTTATCTTTGACTATATTTATTATTCTCGTTTGTGATGCAGTGACAAAAAAGTAGAATTAACACAATTATTTATTGTACTACTACTTGGATATTGAATTTAGAAAAAAAGACATACATATTTTATGCTTAGAAGTTAAATATGTAGAACCATTTCATTATTTTCTATAAAAAAAACATGCAAAACATATGTTTCTTCAGAAACGTTACTGAATCAAAGCCAAACAAAGCTAAGACTCACTATACAAAGGTTACCAGAGGATTAGCTTTGAGTGGATCCTGAAACCTCTTCACTTTGTTAGTATAAAAGACCCAGTCAAGTGTTACCATATCTGTATATAGTCAAGTACTTCATTTGCTTCTTCACAACAGATTTGTAAGTTTGTAGCCACCTATGTTGTTTGTAACCACTGTCTGCTGCTACTCAAATCAGTTTGTGCTTAAAAGATTACTGTAGTCATATGCAGTGGTACCTCGGCACTCATCTGCTTCAAAACTCATCGAATTTGGTATTCATCGTATTTCAGGGAGGAAAAAATGCTTCATCACTCAACTCCTGCTTGGCACTTGTTGCACTTGCTAAGACTTGTACAAGTCAATTTACATTGACCTTATGGGAACTCCTTATCATTTGGTAATCATCGATTTCACCACTTGTTGTGTCTTCTAGAATCAATTACCGACCAGTATCACATTATTTAAAAAGGACACTTACAAAACCTGTACTTAATGGACTGCTGTAGAGGTATATTTTAAAACACCAGCAAAGCTAGGAAGCTTATTTGTGCAAAATGGGAATGTAGCATCTTGAACTGCCAGTGCTTTCAAGAGGACTAATGAAAAGCCCACACCTTTCTGAGAAATCCACAATCATGCTATACCTTCTATATTCCATAGTATGGTTGAAAAGTTACAAAAATACCTTTTATTCTGTTTAACCTGAAACAAAGTCAGGACATCATTTGGATTCTTAATTCCGCAGAGCTCCATAATTCCACAGAGCTCCGTAATTCCACAGAGCTCCGTAATTCCACAGAGCTCCGTAATTCCACAGAGTTCCATAATTTCACAGAGCTCCATAATTCCACAGAGCTCCGTAATTCCACAGAGTTCCATAATTCCACAGAGTTCCATAATTCCACAGAGCTCCATAATTCCACAGAGCTCCATAATTCCACAGAGCTCCGTAATTCCACAGAGTTCCATAATTCCACAGAGCTCCATAATTCCACAGAGTTCCATAATTCCACAGAGCTCCATAATTCCACAGAGCTCCATAATTCCACAGAGCTCCGTAATTCCACAGAGTTCCATAATTCCACAGAGTTCCATAATTCCACTGATGCAGTGTCCCAACATAGCCAAACTAGACTTATTTAGAAGGAGGTTTATACATGAAATAAAATAATATTCAACCCTCCCAGTATTCATTTCCATGAAAGCAATGCTATTTGTAATACTTAACCATGTCATATTAACTGCATGATAGCAAACTGGTATCTGTTTAAACTCCCAAGCAAATGTCCACAGGATGCATCTATCTAGGAAATGAAATTGTTGCATTTTAAACTCCCATTATTACTGCTCATTTATTTACAAGGGAAACACACTCCTGAGACAGAAGCTGAAAGAAACATCTTTCCTGATCTTTTCTGTTTTCCCCCGCCAGCAATGACATGCAGCGCCGGTGGCGGGCAACATTTTTGTTCAATTTGTTTTTAGAGTGAGGGCTAGATTTAGGGTTGAGGTTCAGGGTTAGGTAAGAGGCAGATGATAAGCACAGTGTGCCACTACTTTATAGTGTAAAGCTTATCATCTGCCACTACCCCAACTCTAACCCCTAACTATAACCCTAAACCTAACCCTGACCCTAACTCTAAAAACAAATTGAACAAAGTCTTGGTGTGCCACCATTGCGCATTTTACTTGCCACTGCACTCCAAAACAGGAAATATCCAATAATTGTATATAAAAGTGAAAATGTAAAAGTTGTGTTTATTTTATTTTTACTTTCCCAAAACATTTCCCTATTACTAATTTTAGTTATTGAAAGAACCACGTAGAAAAGTGTTGCCATATATATATATATATATTTAGCTCCACTTACTGAGCCTGGTTTTCTTTTTTACGTTTTGTTTTTTTATATTTAAGGAGGCTCAATAAAGCTACCCAGGCTGCTGGCTTATAAACATAACTTTCTCAGCTGGACTTCCCATAATGCTGTTCACTGCCCTCACGTTGAAGAATTCTCCTGATGTCAAGTCAGATAATGTATTCCTGCAGCCATTTAAACTGGGCGCACCAAGATAAATTACATGTCTATAGTTATTTCCCAGGTGATGGCTGAACAGAAGTGACAAGCACAATCTCTTTTGCTTTACCTCTCTCTCTCTCTCACACAGACACACACATATTGGAAGCTCTAGCTAGACACACACAGGTGTAGCAGAGCTGTGTCAGGCACGTTCCCTTGGGGTAATGTTATGCATTGCTGAGAGCTCTTGTACGGCCTTCACAGTCAGGAGATCACCTGATCCTCATTCCCACCGACATGATAAGCCATTCTAGGTTTTGCATGCTTCATTCCTTAAAAATCTGTGTTTAGTGAAATCTGCTAAAGTAGTAGCAGAAATGCAGGGACTTATTCCAAATCCCACAGTTCCTACCATATGGAAGTCAAAACATGATACACTTTGTTGTCTTACTCCAATATCTTCAAGATGCAAAGCAATCTGATACATATCGTTACAAACCTTTCATGCAGTCTCTTAAATCAAGAATAATATTTGAAGTACCTTTCATAAATGTGTAAAAGATCAAGGGCGTAGCATAAACCCATATTTTAAATAAAAATGAAAGAAAATGGTCTTTGTCAGATTTGTACATTTATACACACTTAGCTACTCGCAATCAGATTCCGAGTTACCCGCCCACAATCATTACAGGCCAGCCAAAGACACAAAACCTTAGAACTCCATTGGTTTTAGCACAGCTCGAACATTACGAGCTCTCAATAATTAAAGTTACACAAAATCAATATTCTATTAGATCCATAGCACTAGATCATAAACAAAAGTCTAACAGGCAAAAAAAATATCACTTTTCTGTCAAAAATATTATGAGTACTAAATTGGACTCGCAAAGGCTTTTTCAAACACTTATTAAAGCTGTAGCAGCAGTTAAACATACAATACTATTCGTTGAAAGCATGGGAAGGTATGAAAAGACATTAGAATTAGTTGCTCAACCCCACAAATATGCAATCAAAAAATATTATTTTTAACTGTTTTTTCTGAGTAATATCGGTCCCAGGACTCAAGGGGTTAATACATATAATGAAACCCACATGGACTAGAACAGATGATCTTATACATTTTATAGAGTGCTAGATTGCTTGATTGCAAGCCTGATATGCAAATATTACTTATTGGCACTAATTAATTCGTAGCCTCCGATTGCAGTTTACGTGTAACTTCGATGATGATGGTCTCATTTACTATTGCATAAGTTTAAGAAGTAAATTACGGGCTTGCTTAAATATTGTCAGATCATATGATCACTCCCCCTGAAATCCTACTTAAAAAGGAAAAGTTTACGAGTTTAGGGTTAAGAAGGTAAATTGCAGGCTTGAGTCAATAGAATACATCTTAACAGTTAGAGAAATAAACACTGGAGCCAAAATTACAGGTTAGAGGCATTTGTGGGCTTCTAATAGAATAGGGTTCATTGTAATCTAATAAACTTTAATTGAGTGACCTAAGTTAATATGACATATGGTGAACATACAACACTGGCCTAAGGAGTACAAGGGGCCATGAGGTGTTCTGCTAACACTCAGGTACTGCTACTCACTTTCTATCCACTAGGGTCCAATTCCAACTAACCGAGAAGGTCCATGGACACTGCCTTACATGTTTCTCTGTACTGAAAGCTGCTTCTTCATAGGCATACATATTTTATAGAAATACAGTAAGATTTTTAATCCCCTTCTGGATCACTACCTTGTCGTTGTGAAGGGGCTTTTCATACTTTAATAAAGCTGTGAGCTATACCATGTAGGGTCACCTAAGATGGGCAGCACATAGCAGAGAGGTCAGAAAAATCTCAGTCCACTGGAGAAGGAACTGGCAAAACTATCCAGTATATTTGCCAAGATAACCTTATGTATAAGCACAACCAAGATGTGCCTGGCATGCTGCGGTCCAGAGGGTCACGGAGAGTCTGACACGAATGAACAACTAAACAACAACAACAACAAAGGCTTTTGATATCTAGATATTTTATTTTATTCAATTCTCTTTTATTCACATCTCACGTTGTGCACTATTATGTAGTTTGTGCAATTTCTCTGGAAACTATGTTCAAATCATTTTTTTTTCTCTCATTTCTGACAGTTTGAGATCTGCTATATTACAAATATATGTTTAGCTCTCTCCCTCACAAAACCCATGTTGAAAACAAAACAATAACAGCCCTATTAAATTCCTCTAACGTGAAAACCCGCAGCCCCTTACCGGAGCCTGCTAGACTTACGGCAATTAAATTGTCCTCTTAAAGCTACCCTTAAACGATCTGCGGGTTACAGGCGGAAAAACCCTACAGGCTGTCAAAATCGGAACTCCGTTGCCATAAAGCCTTTGATCTGTCAAGCCTGTAAATGTTATGTTCGCAGATCGCTATTAAATTGCTACAAATCCACTGGCGTTCAAACCGGTAACACGCAAATGGTGGCAAAAATATTACGGCCTCCAAACAAGTTCTCAACACTGAAACAGACAATATAAATACACCAGTGGACTTTAAAATATGGGTAAAGCATTGCAAGGCATTACAATTACTTGCACAACAATCCCCAAATACAAAATAGGCATTTAAAATAATTATTTCATCATATATTGGAATGGTCATGCATATGGCAATATGAAAAGCCCAGAAAGCAATTAAAGAGATTCTGCCTGATTAAATAGAAACTCAGAAACATGAGACTAATGCCATATTAACCCTTTCTAACTCACAGAGTCTTTAATGTGTACCCTGGAATATATATATGATTGCATATACATCTCGCTCATAACATCTACATTGGGAAAACAAATAGTGGCCAAATTACACCACCACATCACATATATCAAATACCAGGGGAACATTTTATTATTTGTTGTTCAGTACTCTTGTGTAGTCAAGCATTTCGCTGACGATTGATAGTGCTTACTTTCCAATTATATTGAAGGGGGAAGGCTTTATTACACAAACCATTATGGCATGTGTTAACCCAAGTGATATATGCTATTGCCCATTATTATTATTATCTCTTATTTATACAGCATCAGCATATTTCATAGCACTGAACAAATATGTGGACTGTGATCTGTCTGACCTCTCTGCTATGACTTGCCCACCTACAGTGACCCTACATGGTATAGCTCACAGCTTTATTCAAGTACATAAGCCCCTTCACCACCACCACTTAGCAATCCACAACACACAACAGATGTAGCTGACGCTGGACCCAGACCTACTGGACCCAGACCTCCTTGATGCTGAAAGAGAGAAAATAAAGTTATATGTCATTATTATGATGAATCATACATTGTTTTGTGTGCATTCTTAACTATCTGATATCTAGGCTTGATCCTGGATGATTCTCCTTATTGCAACTCAGATTAGCTATCATTTGCTAGATATGATCTATTCTTTGGCTCTTAGTCTTGATTGTTCTTGGCTCCTAACGCTATCTTGATTCCAGCTTCGGTCTGTAACTGCATAGGCTGTAGAGGGAACACCAATACATGGACTATCTATTGGTTGATCTATTGATTACAGTTGTTGTGCCCAGGAATGACAGTGATTTGTCAGCTTCATGGATTTAATGACACATTCATCTATCCCTTGTTAATTCCATTGAGCTGTCATGTCAGTGTCCTTGTTGGAGATCATGTACATGTGTAGTGTGTGTAATGTACATATGGTGGCATGTAGGTATATGTGATATTCACCTGACATGGAGGCTGGGTCCTGCTGGGCCACCAGGCCTGAAGCTCCAGCGGCTGGCACCTGGCTCAGAAGGTCCTTTGCAACCTCTCTGACTCATTAAAGCTCACTGTGACGTTCTTCTCTTCCTTGGCCATCATCCTCCTCACAGTGGCCCTGATGTCGTCAAAACGGTGCTTGATGAACCTCACATCCCTTTTAGCTGTGCCCACTGCTGTAAACTCAGCCGCTACCTCCGTCCAGGCCTGAGCCCGAGGCCCTGGCCTAACTTCCCTCCCCCTGCAGGGATCACAGGGCAGTCACAGATGGCACCAAGGGCCTGTCCCTCCCCCGAACAACCACCCCCCTGGGATCAGGCCCCTCCCCCTCTGTCCCTCGTCTGTGTGTGTCTGGTGCTAGGGCTACTCTGCCACCACCCACCTCCTCCTCTGCACTCTCCTCCTCCTGCTCCTCCTCTGCCACTCCCAACCTCCTCTGCACTCTCCTCCTCCTGCTCCTCCTCTGCCACTCCCAACCTCCTCCTCTCCACCACTCCTCTCCTCCTCTCCACCAATCTGTAAATATGTGTAATCAAGGATTAAGTGTCAAATCGTAAATAGTATAATAGAAATAAACAAAACTTCAAATTACTGCTCTCAAAATACTCCTACTCTTTCTCTATCTAGAACCAACCACCAACTCCGGGACCTGTGTGCTACTTTGTCAGAAAATACAACACAGTCAACGCATGGGCGGGTGGAATGCAAATTTATAATCTCCTTCTGTCATCTGCAGCTAGACAGCTTTCTATTGGCTGAAAGGCCTGTGTCTCACTACGTTATACCGCAATTGGATCGTAACAGCTTGCGTGTGCGGAAAGGGTTTACTGGCTTGCATCGAGGCATGGTTGAATGTAATAGCTCTGTAACTACGCAGTTACGGGCCGCTACAGGCTTAGAATTTAATATGGCCCTATGTTTTTTTTTTATTTACTGGGGTGTCTGATACTGCCACAATTTTTAAATAGGGGAGTCGGGTCTTTGATCTTTTTTCAATATTGAGCATTGAATATGGAATATGGTCCAAATGCAAAACTGTTAAGTTTTCTTTTGAGAAGGAATAAATACGGAAAGAAAAGCTGTGTTTCCCTTTTAAATAAAAAAAACACATGGATTGCCAGGATGGCTAGCGACAATTTTTAGATCCCACTGGTACTGACAGAGTAAGTCAGCTGTCTTGAAGTGCTTCCAGCTAGATTTCTAATTCCGGAGCACAGATAGTCTCTATTTCCCAAGTGGGAGTGCCTCAATATGAAAAGAGTATCACAGGACATCTTTGGCTAACACCAAAACTGTATGTATGATTAATACAAACTGTTGTTAATAATATACACATGTTAAATAGATTAATTACTCTAAAAACCCACTGGCTTTCCTTTAAAACCATTTTTGTGATGTACAAAAAAATTAAATAAATGGTAACCATTGCTGGATTTACATCTCTGGAGCCCCTAGTCATCACTGTAGTTTGCATGTTGGACTTCCTCAATGTATGTTCACTGATAGAAAAATGCATTTGATTATATGGCATTCAATTGATAAAGTACTTGTTAATACCTATAGTTTTGAATTATTTTGTTGTTCAGGCCTTCTGTCATGTCCGACTCTTGGTCGCAGCATGCCAGGCACATCTGTTTGTGTTTTGTGTTTTGCTTACCCATATGGTTTTCTTGGCACAGATACTGGAGGGGTTTGCCAGTTCCTTCTGCAGTGCACCACGATTTGTCTGACGTCTGCTATGACCTGCCCACTTTCGGTGAGCCTATAATGTGTAGCTCACAGCTTCACTGAGGTACACAAGCGACAAGGTAGCGACCCAGAAGGGAATTTTTACATTCCACCATATTTTTAGCCCCTGCTGTCCTTTTAAGGTCTATTTATTCATTGGTCCATATTTGTTTAGTGCTATGAAATATGCTGATGCTGTATAAATAAGAGATAATAATAATAATGGGCAATAGCATATATCACTTGGGTTAACACATGCCATAATGGTTTGTGTAATAAAGCCTTCCCCCTTCAATATAATTGGAAAGTAAGCACTATCAATCGTCAGCGAAAGGCTTGACTACACTAGAGATACTGTGCTGATCCTTTGGGAAATGTTCAACAAACAATGTACATAGATGATCTCAGGCAATAAAAAACTCTATTATACATGGACTTCATGATAAGAGGCATCTACTGTATGCTTGAGGGTTAGCGCTCGGAGTGACATGCAGAATCTGACTGATGTTGGTATGAATGGTCAGTGTAGCAGCCTAGAGGCATTGAAACATGGAGGCACGGGCTGAAAATGAATTATTGTCAGTCTTTGGTTTCCAGTAACATAATGCATTTGTTTAAAGAGACTGTTGACCCAGATTTTCTAACATACATTTAAAAGAGCATGGTGCATCCACAACGATTTTTGCATGGAAAAATATATTATACTAACAGTAAATCAACCAATGTTGGGATAAGTGGGGTTAAAAAAAGTTAATTATCCCGACTTCTTGTTTTTGTAATTTATCAAATAGAATTCAAATTTATCCATACTAGCAGACTTATTAAATTGTGATACGGTTAATTGAATAGGGCTCTATATAAGCACAGAGCATATTTTTTTACCGAAGTTTTTAGTTAGTGAAGACCTTGCTTTTGGATAGAAGTTCACTAACTAAAAACTTCTGTAAAAAAAATATGCTCTGTGCTTATATAGAGCCCTATTCAATTGGCCGAATCACAATTTAATAAAGCTGTCAGTCTGTAGAAAACATAGAAGGTGGAGATATGTTTTGTTTTAATTCCACTTAACTCCTTTTATCCCTGCTTGATAAACATATACTGTACCCCAATGTATTTGATCTGCCTGAATTTGGGACTATTTGG
Organism: Discoglossus pictus; assembly: GCA_027410445.1. Taxonomy (NCBI): domain Eukaryota; kingdom Metazoa; phylum Chordata; class Amphibia; order Anura; family Alytidae; genus Discoglossus; species Discoglossus pictus. The sequence goes on along the minus strand of CM050164.1, from coordinate 78,986,844 downwards.
GACGATGGGTCATATAATATCCTACAATTTTCTTTTTCTTTGTCTGCATATTGTTATATTTAAGAGGATAATAAAATAAACACAGGATACACAAAACAGATTCCCAATTCTCTCTGCCCCAATGTCATAATAAGTCCCACTCATGTCTCGCGTTACTGTTATTTTTATACATTATAGGCCACTCATTTTTCATATCAAGGATTTGTTGTAATGTTTAACTATAATGTTTTAAATAAGAGAAGGAAAATGTGGCACTGCAATGTCCGTTGAAAGGGAATTTACAGTTTTGAAAAGCTAAAATTGATAAATGGAAAATAATTTTATAGTGGTGGATGTAGCAGATGGAGGCCCACCAAGCAAAATATTTTTGGGTCCGGTCTTACAACATCTCTATACAAGGTGCTGTGGTGGTCAATAAAAAGCCACAAAAATATTTAGGTGGTCAGATCACTCATGGTGTGATCAGATAACCTTTCTCTAAAAATAAAGTTCTGCGCCTCTCCTCCTTCTTCACAGAGGGCCCCTACGGTTATGGGCCGGGATGCTTTGATCTGTGGCTCCGGCAATAGCTCCTCCACTGGTGAAATATGTTAGATAGATCATCTGATCCAGTTTCTGTGTAGCCCATTTCAATTCAGTATAATACACTGGATAATGTTTTAATTATTTTTGACTTGGTTGGCTGATTTTTTATTTTATTTAGCTCATGTGTTGAATCACCCATTGTATGCAGAGCAAAAAATAAGTTCAGACTAAAAAACGGATGATATAGAAGTGAGAAAATAGTAATAATGAAAGACACAAAGACAAAATAGGAGTGTAGAGAAGTGAGAGAGAGAGAAATTGAGTTTTAGTCGTTAATATTATCGAGAGAAAATAAAAGTGGCGATAAAATCGCCATTATCTATAGGAGCTATTCATCAAGTTGGGTTAAAGTTTTTTTTTATCCTTGCTAGATAAGTAGCTCCCACGGAGCAGGGAGTGGAGGTGTTTTATATTTTATCATAGCTTAAATGGACTATGAAACATTTTCTCTTTGTTGCATCTTAAAGGGGACATTTAATAATGTACCATTGGGTGTTTTCTTTTTTGTCAAATGATGTGGAAGAAAACTTATTCAAGCAATTAACCAATTCGGAGGCTTGCCCCTGTTAGCCAATGCAAAGTTATAGAGATGTATGGACCATACTTGTCTGTCAATTGAATGTACAGATGTAAAAATTTTGAGCACTTCCTATGAAAAAGAGAATTGTGTTCCATGTCCTTTAATGCCGCTAGTGCCGACTTTTATCCCTACTTGATAAATATACCACACTGAAAAAGGCTGAAAGAAAGAGAGACGTGGAAGAAATTGAGAGAAAGAAAGAAATTAAGAGAAGAAAATGGAGACAGGTTGTGAGAAAGGGGAAAGTATAAAGAGAGGGGGGATAAGATAGAGAGAGTGGAGAAAAGCTGGTAAAATAGAAGACAGATAAATTGATACAAATGGTGAAACACAGGCAGACTGACAAAGAGAGAAGATAGCTCGAGGGAATAAAGAAGTCTTCTACAGAAACGAGCACATTGTAAATGAGGAATGTAAAAGGTATAGATCTATAGGAAGAAAGAGGGAAGATGGTTTTTAGTTTCTGCAAAGTGAGCAAAGACAGAATCACAATGTGCTGACAGTACAATGCCTCGTCTCATTTTTGCAGAACTGCACCAAATGAGATCAGTCAGGGATATATCGTCCAAGCCAATGGGGGTCAACAAAGGGAGAGCCGTTTGCTGAGTTCAAAGACGCAGCATTATCTGAGCTAATCAGACCAAGTGGTGACAGCTTCTGTGTGACTGTGTGCCAATTTTATAGTTATACAACTGCAGCAAAATTATCCATAGCTGACAGTCCAAGGGCCACTCCAAAGTATTCTGACAGCTGGGTTTGGGCTCATGGCCAAGCAATGAACCTTGTTATAGGATGAACAAGTGCTGATGTGTGAAACTGATGGGTACTAACCACATATATGCAGTGGAACCAACACAGCTTTCCATAATGTAATTTAACTAATCTGAAGGTGATGTCTGTGACAAAGAAATGACTTAGGAAATATCCAGGTAGTAGGCTTATTTTAGATGAGGATACATTTGTTAAAGGACCACAGAATCATTTTATATATATATATATATATATATATATATATATATATATATATATTAGTTTTTTTTACATTTTGAGTCTAATCAAGACCATAATTAAACAGGAAAAATGACATGGATGTCATTAGTTGCAAAAAAAGGTTAAGGTCATTGGAAACTGTTGACACCTATGATACTTTTGGGAATGCTTTGTGTGTGATAGAGGCATTTCCATTTCCATTCCAGGGTTGCATTTATTGTTCTCATTTTGAAAGGGAATATGACACAGAAATGCATTGAGCGTGATTTTTTGGGGTGTTTTCCTCTCAAAAATACCCTTTTTGTGTTATTTTAGCTTGACAGTTTTTCCATTGTCCAGGCACTTACGCATCCAAAACTTGATCTGCAGTTTGGACTGTTTTCGTTTGGATTGTTCGCCCATTGCTGCTATGGTGATGCTAATTGGAGATATGTCTTTTGGACTAGTTATGTTATTATGTGCCTTATTTGTGCAGTAATATATTATAAGTGTGAACATTCCTCCTAGTTACAAATATATTTGGTTTTATACTCTTACTTGTCATGGTGCTACACTTTCTTATTTTATTTTTCTTTATTGCCATTGCTGCAAGTTGCCTATGTCTGGGTAAATTTGGAGAAAGGGTGTAGTTATGACATGCCAAAGGTATCAAAAATGTAACCAATTTCCTCCCTTCCTTACTACAAAAACACCCACTCATGCTCCAGCTAGCAGCAAGTGCACAAGTTAGACAAGATGGAAACTTAACAAGAGGTTTTTCTAAAATATAGTGTTTTTTATAGGTGAAATAAAGAGTATTGCTGGCTGATTACTACCTGTTCAATATCTTTGGGGTTTGCTATTTGAAGAACAATGCCAGCGATTTCTCTCACTGTATTCATTAAATGTTGAATCCTACTCAACAGCCTCACCATCTTATTACTTATTGAGAGTTAACATTGGAACCATAAGGACACAATATATTAAAACACAAATGCATAATAGAATGCAGATTTTCTAAGTTTGTACACCATTTGGACCCTTGATGTGTATTATAAAAGAAGTACTGATTTATGAAGAAACACAATGGAATCCCAGGCTATTGGTTATGGTTGCCCTGACAATGATCATATCAGCGAGCACTGCTATGGCCCTAGCAAGGAGCTGGAGTGGAGAAAGCCAGTAACCACTGGAGTTGAGAGGTGGATCTTTGGGGTACTCCCGGATTTGAGGGCCATTTGAGACTTATAGATATAAGTCATATAGTTTTCTGAGAAAATTTTATTTATCAGATTCATATAATATTCTCATGTTTTATATAACTAAACAGTACCTCTTGTGGTACAAAATCTGTTGGTGCTCTACAAATAAAATATAGTGACAATATAACAATAATAATAAATATAATAATAATAATAATAATAATAATAATAATAAACATGCTACACTGAGAGATGCATGTGTTCTATCTTTATGATGAATGTACCAAGCTAACATTTGCAGCTGTGTAAACCATGGACATAAAATATTTTAAGAGAAAATTAGAATTTTGAAAACGCTGCTTATGAATAGAGCAATCCATCTTGTCTTTTAGACATCACTCCCAGAGTGGATCCTGAGGGTGTGTTTCTTTTCCATCAATTGAGGAAGGGGTTTGGGGATAATTGGATGGGATTAAAATTTATAGTACAAGCCTTCCCCTCATAGGGCAAGGAGTGGATATCTTTCATAAAACAGATGCAAACTCAGCTCTATATATTGTTAACACCTTTCTCAAATACCTTCCACTAAAGTATCATGGATGTCTCCAAGGTCCAGCAGAAAAACCAAAAATGTCTTTTAAAAAATGACCTTTTTCATCCTGATATAAATTGGTTAGAATATAATACTTTGATAAGCAAAATTATGAAATCTGAATATAGTACGAGAGGAGACCGAGAAGAGAAAAAATTCACAATATCCCAAATGCTACAAATTAATAAGAGATAAATCCCAAAAAGAGAAAACCTCTAGAATGGAAAAATGGGAAGAGGACTTAGAAGAAGTATGGGAAAGATTTGAATGGTTCCAGGCATGTGAATTAACACATACATTTGTAAAATGCTCAACTTATTTAGAAATACAATTTAAACTAATCCACAGGTAGTATAGGGTCCCTGCTATAATAGCAAAAATATTTCCGGGTAACCAATCAGATAAATGTTGGAGAGACTGTGGGTCAAAAGGGACACACTCCCATATATGGTGGACATGTCCTAAAATACAAAAGTTATGGTCTTTGGGTATAAAACATATTTCAAGTAAACTGGATCCCAAATCGATATGTCTCCTCAGTTAATATTGTTCCATTTATTCCCAAAATAAATAAAATACTTAGTTAAATGTTTGATCATTCAAATTTTATTAGCAGTTAAATGGATGATACAAAAAATTGGAAAACAGATACAATCTCCACTTTCAATAAAATTGTAATTGTGGTAGATAGAAATAGACAATTGGAAAGAGATTTTCAAAAATCCGAAAATAGTATGAATAAATAGGTAAATACCCCACAAGTAAAGTTCTGGGTAATTTGAATATATGGGATCAATATATGACTAAAAATAGAACTGTGTGCTAACTCAACTTTGTGTGTTATGTTTTTGAATGTATGTGTTAGTATTTTTATGGTGTTGTAAATAATACAACTTATTTATAATATATGATATCTACTATTATGTATCTGCTTTCATATATGTATCTGATATAATATATGTACCATATATATTTTTTTAAATTACTTTTTCCCTGCTTATGCTCTTAAGCTCAATATATATATATATATATATATATATATATATATATATTTATTTATATATATTTTTTTAATTGTACAGTAGGACTTTAATTTAGAATACTTAAGCTAAACTACATATTACAAAATACTATTTATGTTTCTCTGTCCTAATTCAGTCCTCACTGCATCTAGGCCAATGTTGGTTTATTTACATGTTTATTTCTCTCTTACTACCCCAATTTATCCACACATGACATATTTAGGATTTTTACTACATATGTGACAGATGATTTATTGTGGTTAAAGGACCATTGCAGCCCTATATAATTGTTTTCCTTTTGAAGAACTATGCTTGATAATGGGCAAACTGTTATTAGAATGTAAAACAGAATCACAGACCTTTAACACACACACACACACACACATATATATATATATATATATATATATATATATATATATATATATACAGTATATATATATATATATATATATATATATATATATACAGTATATATATATATATATATATATATATATATTTATATATATATATATATATATATATATATATATATATATATAATTATGCTGCAGTGGAATCTAAAATGTTGTTTTCTGAGGATTTGCCTCCAGAAGATGGGACGAGACTTTGACTGTGAAGGAAGCTTCCATCTGCTACAATGATATCTGGCTGCAAAAAATACCAGTGCTTTCAAAATAACTTATAGAAAGCTTTCTTGTTTACAAGAATACACCCTGCTAAAAAATTATAACTAAGTAAAAACATTACATATAACAAGAAGGTTGTGTTTTTCTTATTTTTGTTTTCTGAAAACATTTTCTCATTATCAAATTTAGATATTAATAATGTAAATAAAAATTGAACCATCATTGTTGTTTAATGTTTTTCCTCTATATTAGAACTTTTTCTGCCCCACTCCCAATAGGCCTTCCAAGGAAGTGGTCTAAATTCAATCCTATTTACAGGAGCACCTTGAGTTTACTCCTCTTTAGTTTGGTGAGTACATCTTGATTTGTATATATGGGTAGAATTTATATCATTTTTCACTTTTGATTTTCCACAAAATGTAACCACAAGTGATAAATGGTAAGAAGGCTGCATTTACATTTCAGCAAGTAGAGACAGAGCTGTGTGCAGTCAGATTAATTCCCCCATCTCTTGTAGGGGACAAGCATCTCAATCTCTCCTGCTGCCTGGTGTATGGCGTTGTCTTTCTCATTGTGCCACACTGAACTAATGATCCTTCTCTGTTCATAATGAGAAGCTCTTATCGCTTCTCCCAGTAGTGCCCCATGGCTTCTTTACTTGTAATCCTACAAGCTGATGAATGACCATGAGCACAGAGGTATATATAACCTGTGGCCCATTTACAGGCCTGACATGTATAAATGGCTAGGAGAAAGCTTGTTCCATAAGTTCTGTAGTCTACAAAGGCATCATTCCTGGAGGACACCAAAGGCTGTTTCCTTGTTTACTTAAATATTTTTTTTCTATGCACAAGTATGTATAAACCAATTGAGCATCAAGGTTAAGCATCAGAACAGGACCAGTGAAAAGCTTCAACTACAGTAAAATACATTCCTAATACATGTACAATTCTCTTAGTGAAATCTTATTTGTAACATTAATTTTATCTCTGATCAAAGGTGTTTCCACAGCCACTAAAATATAAAGTTTGTTTCAGAGAGCCATAATATCCGTAGAGGTTCTGTGTGATGGCCAAGGACAACTGGGGTCTCTAGAGGTTGATTCAACCAGTCTGTGCCCTGGGAGGGCATGGGGTCCGTGGCACAAGGAACCCCTTCAAGGGCAAACATTGCACGGATTGCATAGATGAATGGAAAAAAGTTACAATCGGTAATTCTGTTACTCTGACTGGTGATTTTGGAATTCTTGTGGTGATTCTGAGGGTCCAATACTCATCTGGTTGTATCTCTGCTGGCAGGGATAATAACAAGGACCATCACGTATCACTGGGTGGGTCACAACTAGGTTTTGGGCGAGCCCAATTGAAGAAGCGGTCGTGACATTCAGTTAGCAAATTACTCTGACTAGTGCATGGTGGCCTTTGTCATTTAACTGAAATAACAACATTTAATATTATTGACAGGACAATAACAAAACTGTTGATAAAACGTTTACACAGCCCAGTCTACTAGACAATGACAATGATTTTGTATAGCCAACAACATAAGCCATGATGCTAAATGATGAGTAAAAACAATGACCTGTGAAAGTCATTAGGCTGAGTTCTTATGGGTCAGTCTTAAGTTGAGTCTAGGACTATAATTTCCTTGTTTTTGCTGATTTTAAGGTAAAACATTTCAAATGTGGTAAAACTAAGACTTTCTATAAAACATATTATCTGTTTTTAGTTTGTTATGTAATTACATTTTCCTAGTGTTTAGATGAATATTCCAAAAGACTAAAAATAATTATACACTTAAATTTGACCACTAGTCCAATTAGCGTCATATTAGCCATCCGAGCTGTACGAAACATTGATGAGATAAGAAAATTGGACTATGGCTAGAAGGAGCCCTAATATCTAAACCTGATTAACATTCAATACAACCCTACAAAAAAAAGCCAGATCCTGACAGCTGTAACTGGGGCAATGAAAAAGATGCATAGTTGAGGGAATCAGAGGAGAGCCAGGAATATAACCCAAGAGAAACACAAGTCAAAATGAAGAAAGGAGTGTTTAATTGTAATTGTGTAAAAATAATTTATGATGTATTAAACATGCACACTTTAATGACCCTCATATTATCTCAAACCTCTTGCGTACATGCAAAGCGCATACTAATAAGCAAAATTTCCCTATTGCAAAAAATACTATGACAAGAAAATATCAGAAGTACATCCTTCATTTTTACTGCAAAAGCCGTGCGGCTCGAATAGAATAGGTGAATAGAGAGAGGTTTTTTTTTAATAAGGAGACTGTGATAAGTGGGGTCATTGGCATGGACTCTGACCAACTAACTAACTAACTAACTAATGTACTAAGCAAGAATAAAACAGCAGCAGTAACAGTCTCTTTGAACCAGCATTTAAAAACATTTAATGTGCCAAAACCTTAGTTTGTGCGCTTAGCATAGAACACTTGTGTATTCTTTTATTTTAAATACAGAAACAATGTAACAGACTTTGACAGTAGATAAGACCCAACAGGTTCCCTGGTGATCCAGTGGTTGGAATGTGGTGCTTTCAATGCTGCAACCTGGGTTTGATTTTCAGTCAGGAAACCAAGAGGTCACACCACCCACCGCCCAATGCAGGGTTGGGCCTGGTCAGTACTTGGATGGGAGGCTACCTAGGAATACCAGGAGCTGTATGCTGTGGCCCACTGGAGAAGGAACTAGAAACTCACTCCAGTATCTGTGTCATGAATACCAAGAAGATCAGCATGGGCACAAGGTGATAGGCCAGGTAGGGAAGAATAACTCCATGTCGAGCTTTCTAGCTTTCTAGATAGTATCACCCTGTCTGTAGAAAAAAAATGTGTCACAAATTATACTGCAATGTTCCATTCACTAACTTCAAGTCGAAAACACCTAGTTCTAGTTCTAATCTCATTTTGAAATACGTTCCGACTATAGATTTTATTTTTCCATCCCTTAATATATTTTAAGGATATCTAAAAATAAGTTAATAAAACTATTTCCAGCTCCTTTTGTCAAACAATACAATTCATGCACTGCACTCTGGGAAACTAGATGGGGGCACCCAAATGAGACCAACAAAGCATTTCACTCGTTAATCCAAAAGCATTTTTGACTCCTTGACAGAACACACTGATTGATTTCCAAAAGATCGGACTTTATATCTGTGGGAACGTTACCTGACTGATGCTTAGCCGTCATATTCTTTGCTCAAAAGCTGTGTTATAATGGCAGGCATATGCTGTAAATGAGTCATATTTAGAATGGTATTGGATTAATGAGTGAAAATGCATTGTGGCATCATTTGCATGCCTTGGCCCAGTTTCCCAGAGAGTAGTGCAAACACTATATTTCTTGAGATTCTAAGCAGGTATTAAGTTTATTAACTTACAGTATTTGTAGACATGTACTCTTTTTCTTGCTGTACTCTATAGGGTGGAGGGCTTCTCTCACTCTTTTGCCCATCATAATTTAGATAATATTACAAATATTACATTCTTGAACTTATTTGTTCAATTTTATCTTAATGGATCATTTAGTTTTGTTCATTCACATTGTTTCCATTTGGTTTGATCATTTTCCAGATATGTTCTAAGAACACCATGACATGTACTTTAAATGACCAAGCACCACCCAATGCAGTAGAAATAAATAACCCTATGGAAGTAGAAACAAAATATCCAAGGGGTGCTGAATGAAACACAAGTGATTGTTTTCTTCTCCATTGAAAAATGTATATATTAATGAGATATATTTTTAAATATTATATATTCTACTTCTAAAACTGTTCAATTACCAAATCACCACTGATTTTTTTCCAGGATTTAAAAGAGTATATTTTAAATATCACAAAAGTTATTTTGCATGAAAAATATTAAGTAAAGCCTGTTGCAACAAACAGGAAATACAGAGAGCATACTTTAGTCAATAGATCCCATTGGCTGACAGAGGCCAAGCCCCCAAGAGCAGTTACAATACTGAATAAGATTTTTGTGCTGTGAAACCTTTATTTGAACAAAGAAAGCACACTGTAACACATTATCAAATATCCTCTGACGCAACAAAGAAACAATTATTTCCATGTCCATTTAACTTTTTTGTTGGTGTCGTTTAGTCGTGTTTTATTCTTTATGACCTCATGGACCGTAACACACCATGCAAATCTTTATGTCCATGATCATACTGATCCACTTGGTTTTCATGGCAGAGATACTGTAGTGGGTTGCCAGTTACTTCTCCAGTGGTCCACAGCATACAGCTCCTGGTATTCCTATGTGGTCTTACATCCAAATACTGACCAGGCCCAAACCTGCTCAGCTTCAGGGGGTCTGATCTCTTGTTCCCTGATTGGAATCAAACCCAGGTCGCAGCAGTGAAAGCACCAAAACCTAAACACTGGACCACCAGGGAACCCTTTCCATTTAAATTAGTTCTATGTAAATTATAATAATTTAATTTACTGTCACTGCCCTTTCTTTTCATAATTTAGTTGAAAATACACTTATTTTAAAATAATAGCATGCAAACTAAAAATATTTTTTTGTTGTACATTTATTTTTAATTTTACATTCTGAACTGCTCATTCATCTATTTTTTTTAATAAGAATGATGGCCTGTAAAGGGCAAATTTGTAACCTCTGCCTCCTATCCAGAGGGATTTTCTCACATAATTATTATAAAAAGATAAACTGTTTAAATAAAACCTGGTAGAATAACAATATTCTGCAATAATTACAAATATAAAAAAATAAAAGGCTAATTGAGAAAATTAATTTTGAGTTTTAGTAAGCAGGGATACTGTCCCAAAGGATGTTTTCTCTCTAAAAGCTGTACTCCCAGTGCTAGGAGGATTTTCTAGCTTATATCATTACATATTGTTTTCCTTTCAAGCTAAGAATATACTTCCAGCTGTGTGAATGCAATCCCTAGTTTCAAGAGAACACTTTATTATATTACTTATCTCTTTCCTATGCACTGACAAAAGCTTCTAGCCTAGCACGCACAGGCCTAAAAAAGTGTTTGCCTTTTAAATTGCTTGGAGTCAGGGTTTTTAATAATTCTTCTGATGTATAAAACAACCCTTCAGGCCAAACTATATCAGAAGATACCACTGTGTTATTATCCAGGCCTCGATATAACAAGGTGTCGGCCATCTTGTAATTTCTGTGGAGAAAGGCACATTCAGTGTCCCTGTGTTTTTTCAGCTCCAGTGTGTTCCTATGCTCAGAGGTGTAGGTGATAACTGTACAGTAATACCTTTGTCAGGAAAGACATAAGGACTAATACATCAAAGCTTCCTCGGCGCAAATAAAGCAGCACTCATAAAAAGCACTCATGCATATAACAACTTATGTGCCATATTGAACGTGTGTTCCATAATGTAATATATCAGGAAATTTAGCTGCAACAGCATAACTTTAAAAAGACTATTTATTATTCTCTAGTAGGGTCATATACCCAAAGGAAATGAGAGAGACATCTTTTCTAGCGGAAGAGTAATGAAAGGAAAGGAGACAGGGATGTTTTTTTCAACTATACATAGGCAATAACTATCGAGCTAGTGATAAAGATGCTTTTCCAGAATACATCTGTTTAGAAGATTACTCTAAGAACCCACGTCCGCACGCAGTTAAGTTTGACCAGGCTAGTCATGGGATGGACATGGGAGTTAAGGGGTTTAGGTGGAAAAGCTGGTTATGACATCAGGGTAGTGGTATATAGTGCGGGGATAGCCATTCTAGGTAGTTGATCTTCAGACTGTATCCCCTCTCCCTCGCACCCGCCCTTAGGTTTTAGGGATGAGGTATTAGTTCAATTAGGAGGAGGTTTTGTCACAGCTGGTGGGTTGGTGGGGGTGCTTGACGACAGCGGGATATAACCGCCGGATAAGGTATTGCTGTAGGAGCAATCAGGGGGCACGGGGCCATTTGGTGGTGAGTCGTGCAAGCACCTCTTTGTTATTGGTTATTATGTTATTGGTTATTAAAACATTTAAGTATGTAGTCAATAAAGAAGCCGTGTAGTGTCTTTATTACAGGGTTGCATTACTGGGAATCCATATTGACTATGCTTAGGTCAAATATGCAGACCAGATTTTCCGAAATACTGACTGCAGACCACTAGCACTCAATGATCTTTATGCAGCTGGTCTACAATACACAATAATAAGATTAATAAAGACCATAAATCAGTGGTACATCTGTTATGTCTGTTCCATGTCTGATTCTCTATAATACCATTCATAAGATAAGTGTTTCCCTACAAGTGAGGTGAGATTACTATCATTTTATTGTTATTTTAGGGAACCTATTCAATACAACATGACCTCTCCACCTTGAGAACAGTGACGTAGGGGTTGGTTACAACTCGCTTCACTGCCCATTTCAACGGAGAGCTATTTTACTTTTGAAGTGGCATATTTATGTTATGCTCTTGAACAACCTGATTTGAAAATGGGCACAATGTTTTTATAAGTTTAAATTAAACTTTAATATAAATAAATACAATTCAATTATTGTATTCAGTGCTTCATTAATGTTAGCAGATATTTATTCCTATCAGGTATAGACACCTGAGAAGAATGGGAGAAGCTGTGGCTTCATGCTATATTTCTATTTAGCTCTATTCAAAGACTGCCAGTGTAAACTGGTGTTTGACAAAGAATGACACATCAAAGCAATCACCAGTAGGATAAACCTCTCCCTCTGGCTATAGACCAACCAAAATGGAAGAGCTCATGACACCACCAGTAGAGATACTAGAGATATTCTCCCAACCATCCTCTTCGCTCTGCTAATGACCTTCTTCTTTCCTCCTCTCTTATCACCTCCTCTTCAGGACTTTTCTCTTGCTGCCCCTATTCTATGGAACTCCTTGCGTTGCTCCACTAGACTATCCTCCTGCCTCAAATCCTTCAAAACCTCACTAAAAATACATCTATTTAAAGAAGTGTATCACCTTCAGCCTTAATTTACGCAATATATTGTACCTCACCTTTCTGTACCTCACCCATATCCTTCAGAATGCAAGTTTGCAAGTTTTCAGTCTTATTGGGTGCTTTAGAGTAAGCACTTTGTACGCTTGACTTTAAACTCAATAACAGGGCCCTTCATTCTTTTGTAATTTGTTAAGTTTGTTTTTGACTTGTATCTACCCTGTTTAGAGCTACAAAATATATCGGCACATAACAAATAAAGGTTTATAATAATAATAATAATAATTTGTATATGTAACATTTTCTCTCAAATGTGATTGTAATGTAATGGTTTACATAGCTGCTAATGTTTATTACATACTTCACATATATATGACGTTTTTTTCAAACTACAGTGGCCGTCCTCTATTTCTAGGGCACTCTCTGGCAGTCTCTTGCTGCAGAAAGCCTTTCTGAGCTACCTGCTCTTTGAGCTCCTTGATATTATGGAAGGCATTGGCCTATAAGTTCTTGGCAATATTCAAAAGGCAAACAAGTTATACCCATTTTTCGACCTTTCTCTAAGGAAATTAATTGGCAAACAAGTAGGAAAGGTTTTAATTAACTTGCTCACCTCTGTAGCTCTGCCAGATAAGTATTTTTTAAATGTATTTTATCCCTCATCCAGTTCTTCAACCCTCGCTAATGAACTTCTTGTGCTCTTTCCAGATGAATAACCCAAATCCATGTATGTGTTAAAACCACCCTATGAACTTGAAGTCTCTTTTGTTTAGCTAACATTGTGAAGTGGTGTGCGCAGAGTGGTGTCTGCAGGCAACACAAAGACCTGTTATCAGGATCCTCTGCTCAGTTGCCAATACAGCATTGTAGTGTCACTTCAGTATTCCTATAATAAACATTGCAGTAGTATAGGAACAGTACATTACACAAAATAATATGCATGTTACTGGATAGTTGTATGGGCTTCTAAGGTATAACAGTAGAGATAGCTGCAAAGAAAACAATTACTTTAAAAGTTTAGGTTTATAGAATACATTTAAAAAAAAATATTTGTACATGACAGAACTGTTTTTGCATAAAGAAATAGAGGTTTGAAGGTATGCAATTAATTTAAACATGCACAACCCTTAACTATCAGATACATATTTTGCTTATGAAGAGTGCAGTTTATCAGGACATATAAAGCGCCATACAGAGTGGTGTGCAAAAGCTATGCCTATGTTTTAAAAATGATAAGCATAAAGAATAGTGGTACAATGCCTGCTGAACCGCAGAAAAGCATTACCATAGCCAAGCATCTCTTATTCACACACATTTCATGCAATCTCAGCCATATTTATTGGTTTTCCAACATTAAGTAACTCTGTTTGTCTCTTTGCCCTCTGTATCCACTTATCCATGATTTGTGCCACCAACCTGCTTGTTAATTTAAATATTTTGTTTCATTCTTCTCCATTTCTTGTTTTGTAATGTTATAACTTATGAACTACATAAAATAAAATCCAAACAACTTTAGATGTTCCCAACAAGATATGGTAAACAGCATACACATGACTCAACACAATATCACACAGCATGACAGCTCTTTTTCTACTCAGATAGAGGAAACAGGCAGCAATGGAGCTAGACAGGTTATGAGATGCCCCCAAAAAGAGACCTGACATGGCGTGGTTCTTAGAAGTATTCTAAAGCCTTAGGTCTCAGACTTTGTGATGTTTGGGGCCAACTGGCTACCTTTCAAGACTAACATAGACCATTTTTCATTTCATTTTTTAGTGCACATTGTAACAATCTAGGGGTAGGGGCTATTACTGCCAAGGGCCACCTGCTATAGACTATAGGTTAACTACCCACAGCAACCGTTTGGGTTCTTGGAAATCTCAGCACCAGCACCCTGATATCTGGCTTCTGTATCGATCAGGGTCCTTGCATCAGAAATCAGCACTTCCAGGCTACCAAGAGACTCCAGATCTGATTCTTCTTAGGGGTCTTGATAAGACTTGTTACAGTCAAACCTACACCAGCAGGATCCTACAGAGTCTCTCAGTACCTCCCTGCAGCCATCCAGGAGAACAGGAGTAAAATAAGAGACATATGATTTGTATATTCCTCAAAAGTGAACTGATTTATTTTGAAAAGTCAAACAATATTTACAGCAGTTAGATACAGAGGGTGTGTACACAATGTAACAATGATAGGGTGTGGCAGACAATTACAGGAGATGACCCCACATGAGGTCTAGCAGTACCTTGATAGCTGGCACCTGAGAACAATGTGGCTACCCTCTAATACACATCCTGCTGTCTCTGGTCCTGACCTTAGGTAGAGTACATGGCAGATGGGATTAACTTAATTTGCTAACAAAGGGCCAGAGCAGATTGCAATACAATGGAGTGCCTGGAGCCAAGCAGTGTGTCCTTTCATGGGCTAAGATCCAGGAACTGGAAAAAGGGGTCCTTGACACAAATGCTTGACCACAGTATATTTTTACCGCAGGGCAATTTTTCAAATAACCACTACTGTGACAAATGGTAGAATATGGTATTTCTAGGACTAAATTATATTTATAGAAACATAGACTCAAAAGAGAAATGAACGCCAAGGTACATCAACTCTGCTCATTCTATCTACCCCAAAACATATAAAATCACTGGGATAGTCTTATGTGTATCTCTGGCTTCAATGCATTAACTACGTTTATATGTGACATGTTTATTGTGTCAAGCTCTCCTCATCATTGTTGTTTCAAATCCTTTCAGCTGATAGATATCAGTTATTTGCAGGGACCATCCTACTCCACAGTTTAGAACCTCCACAATTAGTAACAAAAGAATTACATCATTGGCACAAAAAACATTTGTTATTATTAGGGGTGATGATGTAGAACCACAGGAAGATTTGCTAACAATGGGCCAGAGCAGATTACAATACAATTGAGTGGCTAAAGCGAAGCCATGTGTTCTTTCATGGGCTAAGATCCAGGAACTGGAAAAAGGGCCAGCCATTCTCTTTAATATCTGTTAATACAAACATAGATGTGAGAGCACATATGTCTGTGCGTTCAATCTTTACAGCTTAGTCCAAGCCTTAGACATATCCAAGCACACTATTGCAATACTCTGCTATGTTTAACCTTACCATTTCCACAGAAAGGCTGTATCACTAATATATACCTCTTTTTGTTATTACCACATAACATTTATTACCCTCAGGCTTTAAAATCGTGACCTCTTAGATTGTTCTTTTTATGAAAAAATCTGCCATTCCAGTATTATTAAACCACCCAATATATATGCACATCTCTATAATGTCACCCCTCCCCTTTCTCTCCTCAGAACTATTACATATTATGCTTCCATACCAGTGCTTTACTTGCTTGGATGACCCTGGATTAGTTCTTCTTTTGTAAGGTAAAACACACTGATATACACACATATTTAACAAGCCTTATCAGCAAACCTCTTTAATAACGGAAGAAAAATTGTTACTACTGTCAAATTACATTTGCAGTGTATGAATGTTTTAGTGCAAACAAATGCACTTTGGAACAGACTGTGTTACTCATCCAGACAGAGGTGGGTGTGGGTTATGCTAGTGGAATACAAAAACTGCAATCCTCAAAAACAAAAAGCTATTAGCCAAA
Organism: Discoglossus pictus; assembly: GCA_027410445.1. NCBI lineage: Eukaryota > Metazoa > Chordata > Amphibia > Anura > Alytidae > Discoglossus > Discoglossus pictus. The sequence goes on along the minus strand of CM050164.1, from coordinate 78,970,667 downwards.
AATTATTTAATATGAACTTTTTAAATACTTTCACTTACATTTCACCTTATTAATTCATTATAAATCCATAGTACCTACAATATAATTAGTCTTTGAGACTTCTTGGAATCAGATATCCAGAAGCGCTATATATTTACATCCTAACATTAGATAAATCTAACCTCATAATGTTACTCAAAAAACTCCATGCATCATTTGGTAGCTTTGTGTGAAAAAGTACTTCAAGAATTGTGTAGAATCCCCAATGGTAGCTGTAATATTTGCTGTAAGAGTTTATGAGGTTGTCACATAACCAAATCAGCTCTATTTGGGGGCAGTTAGTTATGCACAGCTCTCTTTAGGGACAACAGCATCTCAATAGGATTGAGGTCTGGATTTTGACTTGGTTAATCAAAAATCTTGATTGTTTTCTTTTTAGCCATTTATTGATACATACATTTACTGGCATATTTTGAATTATTGTCCTGTTGCACATCCCACTTTTGGCTAAGCTTTATATGTAGGGCAGATGGTCTTACAATTTCTTTAAAAATGTGATGGTGTGGGGAGGAATTCATGATGGTCTTGATTGATTGCGGCTGCAATGCAGAACTAAATGAACCACAACCATGCTTGCTTTGAGATTTGTGTGTGTATTTCTGCCAAAACACTCCACTTTAGTCTGATATGTCCAGGGCATATTGTTCCAGATATCTTGTGGTTCATTTCCATATAATAGAAATGTTCATTTGGAAATAATTGGTTTTGAACTTTAACATTTACTGTAATGACAGAGGCTGAAGTTCCCTGACATAGCTTTGGGGTCCTTTGTGGTCCCTATGAGCATCATATGGCCTGATCATGAGCTGAACTTGTTGGGATGGTTACACTAGAGTAGGTTGGCAACCATCTTGAACCTTCTCGATTGGTAAATTATATTTCTCATTGTAGAAAGATGACTTAGACATGATGGGTTAACACAAACTTGAATGCCCTAGTCGAAAATGGTTTATGATTTTAGCTACACGTAAATAGCTTTTCTTGATGATCAAATAATCATATGCACTTGTTTTTAAGTACCCTGATTCTAGTTATTTTTTTAACTGATATGGAAAGAGGAAAGGTGCACATACTTTTTCAAACAATGATACTAGCTGTTTCTTATTTAATGGATAATGATGATGATGTTTTAATTTAGTTGAAGCTGTTTAAGCCGAAATAAATCTTAATATATAAAACCATATAATCTTAAGATCATGTACTTTCTTTTTTGCATCACTCTATATATATATTACCAAAAAAAAAAGTGAATTCTGATCTATTATGCTATGTATTTACTCCCACTAAGGTGGTGGTAGAGGAGGGTTATGTGTGTGCTTGTAGCAATGTAATTTTTTCCTTTTTATATTCTAAATAGAATAACATAAAAAAGGTAGTTATTAACTCTGCCATATGACTCCTTTAGATAAATAGAGTAAGCGTAGTTATAAAATATCTTATACATTCAGCTTCAAATGTGTTCTCTACATTGAGAGTTCAAAGCCTGCAGGCAAGCACACTGGAGAAGTTTATTTTACTAGATGGTTTTCATGGAACATATGAGACAGGAGACAGGCTTCATATGAGATTAATGAGCTATTACCAGGTGAGATAGTGTCTAAATGTCATGCTCTATTTGTGAGAGAAAGTTCTGCAAATTGACATAACAGAAAAAATAATATCCAGTGATGAGCCAAAAATATAAGAATATAGCTATTGAACCCAGGAGATGAACAAGAAACCTATTCAGTCCTCATTCTCATTCACAAATAACTAAAACATGGGGTTCAACATATCAGAAATAACTAAAACATGGGGTTAAACCTATCACAAATAACTAAAACATAAGGTTCAACATAACGCAAATAACTAAAACATGGGGTTCAACCTATCACAAATAACTAAAACATGGGGTTCAACCTATCACAAATAACTAAAACATGGGGTTCAACCTATCACAAATAACTAAAACAAGGGGTTCAACCTATCACAAATAACTAAAACATGGGGTTCAACCTATCACAAATAACTAAAACATGGGGTTCAACCTATCACAAATAACTAAAACATGGGGGTAAAGCTATTGGTCTAGAGCTACATGTGGCTCAGTATATGGCTCTTTTGTGTGACTGCCAAGCAATATAGAAGAACAAATTAAATCTGTGGTCTGTTTAACCAATCACATAATAGGTGTGAGTTCAAAATATCTTTTGCTTACCCTAACAGTCAAATCATTAATAGTATAATTTTTGAGTATTTGTAAAAAGCTGTCATTTTATGCATTAATATACAGCTGGAGGTGGTTACAATCCATATAGGTCAGCCAAACTACAATATATGGAAGACTGTGATGGCCCTGCTCTTGTGAGCTCATAATCTACATCAGCGGTTCCCAAACCTCTCCTCAAGACCAATTAGACATACCATAATTTAGGTTTAACATTGATTGAATACAGATGAGGCAATTAGAGTCTGTTGAATGCCAATTGCTCCTTCTGTGTTCGCTCAGTGTTAAATGCAAATCATGGCATGTCTGGTGGGTCTTGAAGAGAAGTTTGGGAACCGCTGATCTAGATGGTATTGGGACACAAAGTTGCCCAGCATCTATATAAAACTGAAACTTATTGGAGTATTAAAAGTCTAAGTAGAGAAAGGTAAATAATTTATACTTACATTTTCAACATCTCACCCTGTACTCTGAAAGTTATGGTTAGGCATTACTACCCTTTAAAAAGAGTTAAAAGTGCAAGTCGATTTAGGGTTAAGCAACTTGTCAATAATGCTAGGTTGTATGTTTTTAGTTATTCAAAGCTTTTATACAATCTCTTTGGTGATTTTTGGCCATTTAATTATAAATGGTTCCAGACAGATGTGCTATTATGTAAAATCTCAATATGTAACAGACTTACCAATATATATAATATATAGTGTGCGGGAAAAAAAAAATAATTGACAACCAAGCAGGGGCTTGGTGCAATGCCCCAGGGCACTCCTCTGGGGGACCCAGGGCTGTGTCATTTTGGTTTTGTATTTCATTTTTTTCTGTAGCTTAGCTGTGGTGCCCTCCTACCCTCTATCAACCCCACCCATAATAAAAGCCATCAAAAGATTGAAAACAGTGGGAAGTTTTCCTTTCAGGCCTCCATCACTGCTCACAGTGACTACAAGGACTTGTATAATACACGTTTAACGGTGTGTTTATGGGTCATGTGATGTTGAATTGATTAAACATAAAGCAGTGACTGTGGGATCTCTCAATCCTATCAGTATTAGTCCATGACGTGTCTCCTAAATGCAGCTAAACCCTCAGACCTATTGGCATAGTTATTTTAATGTGCTGATCTAAATCTGTAGTGACATTTTATTGCTTTGCAATACTTGGATTGATGGAGCAGCTCTGTAATGTGTCCCTAGTTCTCCATGTTCATGTAATTTGCATAGGGTGGGGTTGGCATTATTGCAAGGAGCTGTATGTATAAAAACAGCTATTATCTAGACATACTTACACAAAAAAAAGAAACTGAAGAGCTCATTCAAAAATAACACTAAATATGATTTCTTGATATAGACAATCACCAGTCAGTAATAATTGATTACCTGAAGAAGCAACCATTTTGTCATACCTTCGAGTATCCCCAAGAAATAAATAAAGCAATGTACACATTCACGAAAGTCATATAGAATGATTACCTAGCAAAAGTTTAATTTTGTTAAACAGATTCTTAAAATATAATCACCATTTGATATCTGTTTGACTGCATTTCATTACTATTTGGCCTTGGATAGCTGATAATCTCACAAATTCACATCATCATTCCAAGAATGCTCTGTTGCAAAAATTCACAGCCCTGAAAATTTATTGCCCTTCTGCACTCTCATTTTAGACTTAAACCACTGAGAGCAGATTACTTAATAGGCAATTAGAAAAATGAGAAGCATGAATACTTTACAGTAAATGAAAACAAACATGAATACATATAAAAGCAAAAAAAGTGTAAATCAGAAAAATAACTTCTAACATTATTCATTTTAAAAATGTAGCTGCCTGCAAAGCATGATACAACTGCTGACTCGCAGCCTGTGGGATCAGTACTCCCTGAGCTCTACATGGTACAGAGTTATACAGCTTCTTAGAATACAATCTGAGCATCACATAGCAGGAACTCTCCGCAAAACTGGAACGCACAGTTCTTATTTAATAGAATTAAACATTTTCATTTATCACAAGCATCGCATTGCTGTATGTGAAGAGAAAATGGGTTTATGTAAATAATAGTTTGGATAAAGATGTGCTTTAAGTGAACAGGCTACTGACAATTTTTATATGTTCTTGTACAAAGGAGAGTGAGTGTTCCATGAAAGCAATTGGCATCTTATAAGTATCCAAGTTCTCCTCATGTAGAGAAAGGACCACTATATTTTAGGAAAACCTTCCCATTTGTAAAGTATGTTAGAAGCTAATACAGTGGTACCTAAGCAATCGTTCGCTACAAAACTTGTTGAATTCGGTATTCAACTCATTTCGACAAGGAAAAATGCTTCATCACTCCATGCTTGCTTGGCACTCGTTGCTCCTGCTAAAAACTGTATGAGGTTTTATCTTGTCTCTCTGAAAGAAACAAGGAGTAGCTTGGTACTCGTTCTCACCACTCGTCATGCCCTCTGGAACCAATTAATGAAGAGTGCCAAGGGACCACTGTAACATTAGCAGCTGTGTAAGCCATGTGCTTTAAACCATTTTAAATAAAATCTTAATTTTGAACATTTTGTTCATATATAAACATTTCCATTTTGTCTGACTTGAGTATTTCCTCATAGCTTTGCATTTGATGGCAGTTGTTATCTACTGAACAAGAGTGGTGGGGGAGGAGAGAGAGGGGTGGGGAATTTATGTAATCAGTGAATCTTTTGTAATTTGATGCCTACCAACATTGCCACACAAATGTCCAGAGGCAGGCAGTTTGCAACATTGACCACAAGCCCTGATCCTGCAAAAATGTAAATGCCCCTTTCATACATGCAGCCCTCACAAAAGTGTCAAGGATGCCAGTGAGTAGAGGCATGAATATATGATTTTTTAATTTATAACATTTCCCCTTCCTAATTATGCTCTTAGACTCTTAGCCAGACTTTTTAATAATAATTAATAATTAATAAATCTTCTTTTTTTCTGTGTTGGTGGTATATAATATTTGATTGCATTTTCTTCCTTTGCATACAGAGATGTTCGATCGAGTATCATCTTAATGTCCATGGGTACTATTTAATGCTTAGTGATAAGTACTTCTCGCTCTTGTGAGTCTTTCTTTTTAAGATCAAATGAAGCTCATCCTAGTGCCCATAAATAGACACATTAATGATTCTGTGAGCATCATTTATTTAGATGGTGTCAGCTTTTTATGCAGAGCTGCACAATGTAGGCTGCAAAAGACAGTAATGTGTATAATTATGTCTTAACATGTGAGCATTATGTCAAGACAGGGTCATTTTTCACGGATGGTCAAGTCTGAAGTCAGCCAAGCAAAACTGTGTGCTGTGATGGGCAGGGGTGGAGAGAGCAAGCTATCAGAAGATCACTTGACAAGTAGTCCTATTCATTTAAATGTCTTGTAATGTTAGACTACAAATAGTACTGGAAGGTGTATTTATAGAAGCACAAAGAAACCATGTGCACAGAGACTATAATAAATATGCTCTATTAATAATATCACAAACCTTAAAAAACAAGTAGTCTACTCTTCGGAAGTCTATTATAACTTACAAGTATCCATTGGATCAAAAATAAGGAAACTCTCACCCCATCTCTCTCCAATCCAGAGTTGTGGTTCCTAATAAGTGAGGACAGCAATAGTCTGACATAACCCATGTATATTCAAAACTGGTCTAAACTTGGAACTATCTTCATCTCATACACTGAAGAGAGACATATTGTAGATGTCTGGAGAAGTTTTGGTGATACTCTCTATTTTTATGCTATTCTATGGTGTATACATACGAAGATCCCCAGATATCGCTAGCACGTCACCCTTTAGTACATGCTCAGTATTGGTGGTGGCAGGTGAATTTTAAAGCTTTTCACCTCTGTAATACATTCATTTTATTATTATTATTATTACTAGCGAATTGCCCGTCAAAAAATGACGGCAATGAAATAGTAAGGTAGCTAAATTAGTAAATGAATATATTGTACCTATTTTGAAGCATTGTGATGAAGAGCTTGCAATCTGTGTTGATGCTGCTGCAGCATTAGTGGTGTGGAGCTGCTGTATAAGCATGCTGAATGTGTGCAGTGTAACACTGTGCGTGCGCGAGACCAAACCGTTAGCGTAGTCGTGTACTTCCGCATTGGTGTAAAATGGCGAGTAATGTGTAGTATAGGTCTGTATCGGAATATCCGTAGGTGTTTTGTGGTGTTTTGCGAGTTTCTTGTGGTGTTTTGCGAGTTTAGAGTGCTGTAGCCTCGTTTTCGTTTTGTTCGGCGGCCATTTTTTCTCTCGCTTCGTTTTTTTTTTAGTCTCTAAACTGTTTTATTTCGAGTAAAATCGAGGTGTAAGTTGCATTTTTGAGGTCCTGGGTGCTCCCTCTTGGTGTAGGTAAGTTTTTTATGTATGTGCTGTGTGTATGTATTGTGTTTTAAATGTTTGTATGTCGGCGTGTTGCGTCCGATGTTTGCGAGGTCGTAATGTGTGGTAACGTGTTTCGTACGTTGTTTGCGTGCCTCGTAAAATTTAGCGAGTGTCGTAATTTGTGTGTCGTGTTTTTGGAGTAGCGACGTGAATTTTGCGAGGGTTTGAGGCCCTTGCCCAGTGACCTCGCCAGCAACTGAGTCCCTCGCTTCGCGAGGGGCCTCAGTTGCTGGCATGGAGCGCCTTCGGCGCTCCATGCCAGCAACTGAGACCCGTGCCCAGTGACCTCGCCAGCAACTGAGGCCCTCGCTTCGCGAGGGGCCTCAGTTGCTGGCATGGAGCGCCTTCGGCGCTCCATGCCAGCAACTGAGACCCGTGCCCAGTGACCTCGCCAGCAACTGAGGCCCTCGCTTCGCGAGGGGCCTCAGTTGCTGGCATGGAGCGCCTTCGGCCCGCAAGCGTGAGCAACGACTCGTACGCTCACAACTATATATGTGATTATTATTATTATTTCTAACGTGTCAACATATACATATACATAGAGCTAAGTACAGGGGGATAAAGTCAATACATAAGAATAACTTGAAAAAAATGACATACTCCTACAGAAGATGTAGAGGGTCCTTATAATCTAAGCAGGTTAAGGGTGATAAACGCAAACGGAGAAGTTGCTGATTTTCTTTTGTCCAGTGAGGCAGCAAGATCCATGCCCAGTAGGTGTTCACTTTCTTGTTTGAATCCCTGACCAGGTATCTATTTTAATTTTCTTGTACATATCTAGGGACTCAAAATAAAGTCATTCTTAAAGAGCATGAAATATTAGTTATACATTATACAAGACATTTAGACATTTCTTCTAAAGTAAATCATCCCTGGGACATTTATTATAGCTTGTGCACCATTATTATGAAAATTAAATATATATAAATACTAATTAGCTGCTTCAATGTGCTAAAGTGTGCTATATATATATATATATATATATATATATATATATATATATATATTTATTTATATATATATATATATATATATATATTTATATATTTATTTATTTATATATTTGCCATGACCATACAAAACAATTAATGAAACAGGGGATGACACATGTATCTGAATCTTGGAAGGCAACAAGTTGAGGAGATATTTTTTTTATGAATCAGGTATTATTTATACAGTTGTCGTACTGCAAGTTTTCATCACGCTTTGCGACCCTCGCAAAGAGAGGCAAACTGTTGAGGCATGCGGGACTTACTCAGGCTGCAATGAGTGCCAAAGGTGCTCACTGCATTACGAGCCTCACGAAGTTGAGGCATGCGGGACTTAGCTGCAATGAGGCCTCATCACAAGGACCCTGGACTTAGCGACGGTCGCAAAATTACGGCCTGTATGACTTAGGACCCGAAGCACGTAGATGGACTGTGGGGCTCGCAAAAATATGATTTTAATGGCCGAACCACCCAACTGGAAAAACCTGCAAAAACATGCACACAAATATGACTCAAATTTACTTTAACACTTACATGCTCAACGCCAGGCATGCAGACTTTGAAAGTAAAACCAACGGCAGTCAGCACGCACCACGCAAAGATTCAACAGACACACAGAAGAGAAAAGCACAGGGAAGGGACAGGGGGGAGATGGTGGAAAGACACACCTGGCATTCCCAAGCACAAAACTTGCAGGTTAACGAACCCTGCAATGAGCGGGCCATACAGTAGGCAGGAGGAAAGGGTGGCAATGAGCACCGATAGTGCTCATTGCAAGTCACGTGATGAGTGCCAAAGGCGCTCATCGGAGGGCTCCCAATTAGCACAGCGAGCGTGAGAGGGTTGCAAGGATCGATGACGGTGCTCATTGCGAGCCACGAGATGAGCGCCGAAGGCGCTCATTGTGGGGCTTGTGATGCGATCCGAAGGTGAAGGTGATCATTGCAAAACAGGAAAGTTGAAGTACACGGGGGGAGAGGCTCGCAATGAGCACCAAAAGCAAAAAGTTAAAAGAAATGGAAAGCAATTTTTTGTATCATGCATTTAAAGAGCATGTTTAAAAATGAATAAACTTTCCTTTTTCATTGATGAATATTTAGTAAGACTTATTGGGAACTAACAGGAAATGCCACAGGACATACCTCTGTGTGAGTAGAGAGTATGCACCACTGTAGATCTCATTGGCAGGCACTTATGACTCATACAGCTGTATTTGTGCACATTGGATGACATGTACATTCAAAGCAGTATATTCTGCTCTTTAAAAAAAAAAAAAAAACTCACTGGTCAACATGATTAAATTCCATATTTTCGATGCAACAAAGATACAAATTCCTTCATTGGCCCTTTAAGAGCAAACAGTAAAGTTATACAGCCCCATTAAATTCAGGCTACGTGGTAAATCGTAGCTCCTAACTCGCAGCCCCTTCTAATTTAATAGCACCATAAATACGCAACTCTTCAGCTTCAAGCTTGCCCCTGTTGCGGGGCTCACGTTGTACAAATGAGCTTTGAATTTAATGTGGCTGATAGTCACCCCAAGCCCTGTTTTAGAGCATAACAATCATACAGCTAATGAATGCATGTTGTATCCATCACCACTTGATCTACAAAGCACACTGTTACTGTGCCTTTAGGACAGTGAGTGCTGAGTGTTCAATATCTGATTTTTTTTATATTGGTCAATACTGCTAGACTCATCCGAGATAATCAATCACATAGATGCAGCACGTTTTCTGCTGTGAGTGCACAATTAGAGGTTTTTAAATAACTCACTGCATGTAAATTGGGTGTATGATTTCAAGTCATGGTGAAAATTACTGCTAATAAAAAATATATAAATCAATATTCGCTAACCCATTTCTATGCCTTTCTAAGCATTAAAAAAATAGTGTTAAGGATGACACCAACCCCTACTTCATGCAAGAAAACAAATGTCATTATTTCTCAGAATTTATGTACTACAATTCCTTAGCAACACAGCAATTCTTGATTTTATAAACTATTTTCACTCACTTTCATATAATTGAAAGGGTTTTTAAGAGAAAAATGTGTAAGTCGTTAGAAACAAATCCTAAAAGAACAGCTATATATATACAATATATATAGTATATAATGTGAGTACCTTACCAGACCTGCACTATGGTATGCAAGCAAGTATAAGAATATATTTTCCTTAATGCTTATTTTGTATTGTCTGATGATGCGCAAAAGCTACCATATTGTTTTTCTCTGATCTGCTTCCTCAGATGGGAAGACACTTTGAAGGCAGAGGTAGCTTCTTTCTGCACAATGGAAATCCTGTACTATCAAAGGGACTAATGTAATGCTCTTTAGTTTACAAGAACTGTACATAGTTGGAAGAAGCAGCTCAGTTAAACCCTGCAGTAAAGAATAATTGCAAATATAAGCCAAATAGTTCAATGTTGTCTTTTAATTTTACTTTCTAGAAACATTTTGCCCATTGTTAGTTATTTAAAAGATCACATAAATAAAATAGTTCTACAATGACAATGCACAGGTGATGGGTAGGAGGATTTTTTTGAGAAGTTTATACAGGTATAGGAAGAGAACTGGATAAATGGAATAGCCATACTGTGGGTGCAGTCGGGAAAATACAATAAGGAATTTAAATAATGCCTACAATTTATAAAGCAATAAATGAAACATTCTAGGTATACTGTACATATAATCTAGGTGTGTCTGTTTGTTATAGGCTCTTCGGTGTGTTTAAGTCTAGATCTATGAGGCCTAGGTCACCAAGTTCTGAAAGACGAGTTGGGTCAGGGCAGTGGGGTGACCCTGGAGGCCCCTACAATACAGAAAAACAGTTAAATGAGGGCACCACCTGCAACACTGTAGCACTGCCCATTTTAAAGGGCCATTGGACTGCACTATTTATAATATGTTCCTATGAACGTGATAATTGGCAGAAAGTTTTTAGAAGTTTAAATAAATGCAGCCTTTTGTTTTTGACTATTATACTTAATGTTGCTTGAATTTTTGAAGAATGTTGGGACATTTAAATACAGATAACAACAATTTAGCTCTATGGAAAAACCACCACTATGATAAGCCACTTGACAATGCGTCTATATGTTTTTATGCTCATAGCTTACATAGCTGTTAATGCTGTTAGTTTCTTACATAATTCACAATTGTTAAGCTTTTTGTTACAGTACATTAGGCTCATTGTAGGTTTGCTGGCACAAAAATGAAAGGTTTCTCACTGTAATGCATGCCTTTACAGTTTATTGGTAGGCTTGCTAGAACAGCAAAGAATTAGTATGGTCTCACTTCCCCTATGAGACAGCTCTCACCTACATGAATAAAGCCCAGACTGTCTAACTGTCTTAGGGCCTCATTCTATTATCGGCCGTAGGAGATGCGGGGCCGCAAGGACCGGCCGCAGGCTATTTGCCTATTCTATTCCCTTACGGCCGGGGATTCCGGCAGGCTTGCGGCCGGCGCCTTGCTATCCCTTGCGGCCGCACGCGCCGGAGGAAAGCCTTTGATCTTAAACGGCCGCAAGAGTTTCCGCCGCAAGAAAATCCTGGTTGCTATTCAATTGCTCCGGGAACCCTCTCTGCAAGGCTAAAACCGAGCCGCAGCTTACTAGCAGCAAAAAGGTCCCGCAGGCACACAATTAAGCACATTATAAAGCCATAATAAAGCCATCCTGCTCTCTGAGGAGACTATAAAGTGATTGTAGGTGTTAGCATTAATAGCACAACATTCCCCTACACTCAAATCCATAAATATTTTTTTTAAAATTTATGTCACATATCCATGTAAAAAGTCCAGAGGGCTTGGAGCACCTCAGACCCGCCCACGCTGCGGCCGGAAAATAAACAGTTAATGTAATCTCGGATTTGGGCTGATGTGCAAGCTTGAGAGGGGGTTGCTATTAATCCTCATGTCCCCCATTATGATCCCTAGCATTTACAGAGCTTTACAGTGCCGTCTTGAATTTATTTTTGCATTTAAAGATTTCTGAGCTTACGGCCGGTTGCAAGATATACGGCCGGCCATAAGGGGATAGCCTTGCGGCGCCGTATAATTGAATTGCAAGGTAACGGGAGCCCCGCAAGGAATCGCAGCTTTGCGGCCGATTTACGGCCGATAATAGAATGAGGCCCTTAGTCTACACAAAGTGGGTTGTTTTCTTTTTCAATTGAAGGTGTTAGATCTCAAAAACATATTAACTGCTCTTGGGAATTTTAAAGATGTATTTAAATTGAAAATACTATTTACAAATATTTACACATTTTTACAATACAATACAATCTTATACATTTTTATTTACAAAAATAAACTTTTTAAAACGAATTTAATTTCTTTCCCGTCATTCGTTCAGATTCCCTCTTATGAATACTCTTTAAGTCTTGTATGACATGTTCAGCTATTACTGGAATGACATGTCTTCTAATAGATACGGCACATCTGGCGTTCCATAAGTGGTAAACACATAGGCCCTCATTCAATTGCAATTTGGCCAATTGAATAGGGGTCTAAATAAACATATTTTTTTTAAATAAGTTTTTAGTTAGTAAGCATCTATCCAAAAGCAAGGTTTTCACTACCTAAAAACTTATTTAAAAAAATATGCTATGTGCTTATTTAGACTCAATTGGCCAAATTGCAATTGAATAAGGGCCATAGTATGTTTACTAGCCATAGGCCCTCATTCAATTGCAATTTGCCCAATTGAATAGGGCTCTAAATAATCACATAGCATATTTTTTTTAAAGATATTTTTAGTTAGTGAAAACCTTGCTTTTGGATAGATGCTCACTAACTAAAAACGTATTTAAAAAAATATGTTATGTGCTTATTTAGAGCCCTATTCAATTGGCCAAATTGCAATTGAATGAGGGCCATAGTGTCCTGTGATATAAAGGCAGTGATATAAGCTATTTGAGAATAACATTGATTTTTAAAGACTGGAATTTAAAAAAAAAAATCAGCAATCTTATTCCAAACAGCTACAGAACTTGGGCAATCTACAAGCAAATGCTCCATTGTCTCTATGTCATTACCGGTATCTCTTGGACACCTCCTGTCATCGATGTTTCTGTATTTTAAGTTCTGTCTTACATACATTTTCCCATAGAACAATAACCATGATAAATCCTTTGTTTTGGGGGGTAATCTGGGGTTGTTTAGCTGCTGTAAGACTTGACTATGATTAGACACAGGACAGTACTTCCGGACTAGTTTTGGTGATGCTCTGTCCAATACTATTGTATAAACTTGTTTTCTTGATAATTGTTCGGTTTCGCTTTTTGTGATTTTAAATTTCCTGACAATTTTAACTGTCTGTATTACAAATGATGGTAAATATGCAATATTTTGAGTGATCCTTTTAATACCTCTACCACAAAACCATGGCTCAAATATTGATAACGATCCTTTAAAGTAACCACTCCAAAATACAGAAATATCAAATTGAAAAATATCTCAGGATTTATCATATTTAGGCCTCCATGTAATATTCCTGCTCACTAGATATAACCTGTTTCCCCAAAGCATCTGGAAGAAAAGGTTCTTAGGCTTGTCACATCTTTCTCAGGAGGTGGAAACACAAAACTTAGATAGACAAAGAATGGACAAAAGAAATGATTTAACAATCCTAACTCTATTGTCAAATGAGAGTTCCCCTTGCTTCCATCTCATGACCTTTTTTTTTAATATCTTTAGTTTTTCTTCCCAATTTAGTCTTTGTGGATTTTGCAAAGGCTTTTGATACAGTGCCACATGGGAGACTATTGAGCAAACTAAGGGATACAGGAATTGCGGTAAATATCTGCTCATGGATTGAGAGCTGGATAAAAGACTTGAAGCAAAGAGTTGTTGTAAATGGAACATACTGCACTAATGTGGTAAGGTTCAGTATTAGGTCCTCTCCTTTTATCATATTTATTAATGACGTAGAATTAAGACTCAAAAGTAGTGTCTCCATGTTTGCTGGTGACACTAAGTTGTGCAAGGTAATTAAATCAGATAGTGATGTACTTTCCCTACAAAGGGATATGCAAAAATTTGAGAAATGGGCGGCTAAATGGCAGATGAGATTTAATAGAAATAAATGTAAGGTTATGCATTTGGGAAGAAAAATAGGCATGCAATTTATAATCTTAATGGAGCAAATCCAGGGGTATCTGATATTGAAAGGGATTTGGGATTACTTGTGGATAACCACCTAGGTAGCAGTGCTCAATGCCAAGTAGCAGCTGCAAAGGCAAGTAAAATATTAGCATGTATAAAGAAGGGTATAGAAGCAAGGGAAGCAGATATAATTATGTAACTGTATAAATCCCTCCTCCCTCATTTGGAATATGGAGTCCAATTTTGGGCACCACTTAATAAAAATGGGAAATTTTAGAGATGGAAAAAGTACAGAGAAGGGCAACACAACTAATAAGGGGAATGGAGGGGCTAAGTTATGAAGAAAGACTAAACAAATTAAACTTATTTTCCCTAGAATAAGAGGCGTCTAAGAGGGGATATGATTACCTTATTTAAATACAGCCAGGGTCAATACAAGGCTTTGTCAAGTGAACTTTTTGTGCCAAGAGATTTTCAACTGACAAGAGGACATCCCTTGAGGTTAGAGGCAAAAAGATTTCACCTTAAAGAAAAAAAAGGGTTTGTCACAGTTGGGGTGGTAAAACTGGAATTCTCTACCAAAGAAGGTGGTGACAGTGACTTGAATAGATAACTTTAGAAAGGGGTTAGATATATTTTTGAATAAAGAGGGCATTCAAGGATATCCAAGATAAGTAGCAAAGGAATATTGATCCAGTAAGAAATTTGATCGCCAGTCACTGGGGTCAGAAAGGAGTTGCTTTTTTCCCCTTATGAGACAATAAGCAAAGTTTCAATGTTTTATTTTTCTGTTTGCCTTCCTCTGGATCAATTGACAATTATTAACAAATAATCCACATATTAAAAGGGTCAGAAGAGATATTTAAAGGTTGAACTTGATGGACTAACAGTCTTTATTCATCCTCAAATACTATATAATTTAGTGCCCCTGAATCTGAATTGCTACATTTAATTCCCAGGATATTACCATTTTCATATTCTATACCTGTAAGAAGAAACTTTTTTCCTGGTTCTCCAGTCCAAAAAGCCACAGTTTCACTGTAATTCATTTGTGAATTTGAGATCTTTGAATATTTCCCTACTCCAAAAGTAAATTAGCATATGAATTTCTAGAATTCACAAAAGCTAATAAATCACCAGCAATACACTTGATATGAATTATTGGAGCTTGATGGATATTTTTATTGGTCTCAATCATCCTTAGAAATTAAACAATAGAAAAAATATACAATAGGGGACTAAGGGGACACCCCTGATGTACCCCTTATCTTATGGGAAAACTTTCTCCAATCCATTCATTTATAATTAATTTCCCCTCAGTATTTCTATATAGAACTTTAAGCCAGGACACAAATTTTTCTGATATTCCATATCTTTTGAATACTGAGAAGAGATACAAATGATTAACTCGATCAAAAGCTTTTTCCTGATCTAAACTCACCATATATCCACATTAAGCTCCACTTTTCGCTTGCTCAAAAGTCTCTGGCACTGTAATTTGGGAGTTTGCAATCTGTCCCCCATGTATACCACAGGACTGGTCAGGACTTATCAACGACTCAGCCACAGAACCCAACCAAGCACACAGAATCTTAGTAAGGATTTTATAATCTGTGTTAAGTAAAGTAGTTGGGCGACAATTTTTAATGTCTCTTCTATCACCTTTTTATACATTAATACCAGTAATGACTGTGAAGATGATAATCCTGTTTCATTTAGTAAAACATTATATACTTCACATAGTATTGGGCTCAGCAACTTACTAAAAAAACTGATAAAATGATGATGTTAACCCATCAGAACCTGGAGCTTTCATCTTACCCAGAGACTTAATAGCTGCCTGTACCTCAGATAACACGATTGGGTTCCCCCATGGTGGCGCTGAGATCTGAATACAGTTTAGGAGTCTCTGTTTGGTTTAATATTCTCTGGATATGACTTTTATTCATGTTTTTCCCATTAAACAATTGCTTGAAAAATGAGTTTGCCAAATCAAAGATTTTCTTAGGGTGTGTAATATTTGTTGACTTTTATCCCATAGTTCTGTCATTACTCTCTTCTGCTTCCTTTCCTTACATTGCTCAAAAATATTAGGTGAAAACTGTTTAAAGACCCCACATTCACCCTCATGCATTAGAGAAGAGATCCGGTCATACTGTAATTCTCTCATTCTCCTTTTAATTTGGTTTATATATTCTGAGTTTACCTCCTGACCTCTCTGAAGTGTAGAGAAAGCCAGACACAACTGGACCCTACATGACAGATATTTGTTATAATTATCAGTGTGAGGTATACCTGCCTCTCTCTCAAATAAATTCTTAATTTCTTTTTTTGTCTCTTCGCACCATATACCAGCATTATCATACATCACATAGAGACCATTCTGTCACATTTGAGAATATTTGAATTACATTTCCAGTATCCTGGCCCAGATAAGACTGACTCCTCAATATTTAGGGTGACACCAACAAGAGCATGATCTGAAAATTGTACAGGTCTCACAAAAACATCACTGAATAATCAGATAAATCTTGATCAGAGTCCTCCATTATACCTCCCCAGCTTTTTTCACCTAGTGCATCATACTTATTTTTTAATGTAATAACATCAGGATTAGGAGATGTATTTTCAGTAGTTGAAACACCTTTGCTTGTCACATGGTCCTTAGTGGCCTTGTTAGTTTTTTAAATAGTTTCCCATTCCTTCTCTTCACCATTGGATTTGCCTCCATCAGCACTTAGGTGCACACTTCCATTATTAGCAGATGTATCAGTTTGTAAAACACTATTGACTCTTTCCTTGATGTTGCCACATTCTCATCTCTTATAGAAGGTATATGTCTCTGGCTTAGGTTCCCCTGATGGTTCAGAACAGGTTGCGCATCTTTCTTTTTTAGACATTTCTCTCCTATTGTGCTCTGCTTCAGGGCAATCCCTAAAAGAATGTCCACCTTCTCAGCAGAGATTACACACAATGTCTTTGTCACATTCAGAGCTGTGATGTCCTGTTTTACTGCACTGAGAACATCAGATTTTATCACAAGCAGAACTCAGGTGTCTGGTGGAATCACATTTGAAGCACTTTTTTGGCTGTCCCCAGTAGAAACATCTCCCACAATCTGTCCCAACATACATGAAGGTTCAGTGTTGGGGGAGTCTCTCCAACATTAGGATCACCGTCACATGTACATTGGCTGCATTCAGACTGCTGCCTTCTGCTTCCTGCATGGCTTGCAGGACCTGACTCCCAGCTGCAGGAGAGCTAACACTGATGGCTTGCAGGGCCTGACTCCCAGCTGCAGGTGAGCTCACACTGAATGCTTGCAGGCCCTCACTCCCAGATGCAGGTGAGCTCACACTGATTGCTTGCAGGGCCTCACTCCTAGCTGCAGGTGAGCTCACACTGATTGCTTGCAGGGCCTGACTCCCAGCTGCAGTTGAGCTCACACTGATTGCTTGCAGGGCGTCACTCAGAGCTGCAGGTGAGCTCACACTGATAGCTTGCAGGGCCTGACTCCCAGCTGCAGGTGAGCTCACACTGATAGCTTGCAAGGCCTGACTCCCAGCTGCAGTTGAGCTCACACTGATTGCTTGCAGGGCCTGACTCCCAGCTGCAGGTGAGCTCAGACTGATGGCTTGCAGGGCCTGACTCCCAGCTGCAGGTGAGCTCACACTGATGGCTTGCAGGGCCTGACTCCCAGCTGCAGTTGAGCTCACACTGATAGCTTGCAAGGCCTGACTCCCAGCTGCAGTTGAGCTCACACTGATTGCTTGCAGGGCCTGACTCCCAGCTGCAGGTGAGCTCAGACTGATGGCTTGCAGGGCCTGACTCCCAGCTGCAGGTGAGCTCACACTGATGGCTTGCAGGGCCTGACTCCCAGCTGCAGGTGAGCTCACACTGATGGCTTGCAGGGCCTGACTCCCAGCTGCAGGTGAGCTCACACTGATGGCTTGCAGGACCTGACTCCCCCAGCTGCAGGTGAGCTCACACTGATTGCTTGCAGGGACTGACTCCCAGCTGCAGGTGAGCTCACACTGATTGCTTGCAGGATCTGACTCCCCCAGCTGCAGGTGAGCTCACACTGATTGCTTGCAGGGCTCCAGGTAAACACTGACCTGCAGGGAAGTTCTGATTAGTTCTCCTCTCCACCTGTGCACCAGAACTGGCTACTGCTTCAGGGTTTTTGCTGCTTTCTGGGTTTTCTTTCAGCACAAGCCTAGGCTGTGAGATGCTCTGCAGGTCTGGTTGTTCCTCTGAAGCACCTGGAGTTTTCACAGTAATGGTAACACATGAGACCCCCATTCTTCTCTTCTCATGCTCTGTGTATCTCTTGCTTTTGGTTTCCTTTTTCTTGTCCATTACATTACTTTTTGTAGTAGTTTCAGACTTCTTTTCTCTCTCTGGCGAATAATTTTGGGCCTGGCTTCCTGAAGCCTACATTTCATTATCACTCACATCACTTTGATTTTCTTTCTGTTGCTGTAGATTTTGCATTTCATTTGGAAACAAATCTCTCTCTTTCGTCAGAGTGTGGGTCCTGGTTGTTACTCATCTCCCACCTCCTCCAGGATCAGCCGCCATCTTAGATCTCAGACCATCCCCTTCCAGTGTGAGGAGGAGGCTGGGAACTGGTCTTGGGGGCTTGCCCTCTGTCGGCCAATGAGATATACAGGCTAAATTATGCTCTCTGCAATTCCTCTTAGCTTGAATTAAAATAAATAGGTTTTTATTAATATTTTTAAATAAGAAAATATAATGTTTAAACATACTATTTTAAATGCATGAAAATAACTGGTGTGTTCCATGTTCTTATACATGTCTTTACCTGTCAACACATTTCCTTTGGATGCTGTTCCAATTAGCTACTACTTGTCGACACATTGCTTCTAAATATACCACCCTATACTACCCTCCAACTTCATATAAATACCTCTTGAATTCCTCTTTTCTCGAAGATACTTCTCTCCTAAAACCATCAGATATGCAATATTTACATGGAATGTTCTTAATTCACTGTAAATCAGATGTTTTTTGCAATGATACAAAAATATGTATTTGCTGCAGTTACAATTACTTGTGATTTACAAACAATTTTCATGACTATTACAATCAAGTGTATTTGTAGATTTTTCACTTTTATGGAAACATTGTGGTTGCCATTGGCAGCAACATTATTTTGTAATTTCTCTGTATGCTATGAGTAGAACAGGGACGTCATTACATTGTATTAAAGAGATGCTACTCGCTGTTTGTATCATCATTTACTGTGTTACACTGTATGTTTAAATTAGCTTTATATTGAATTTATTGATATTACACCAGACTCTCTGTTTGTTGGACTTATTACTAATAATATTAAAGTAATAAATATATCACATCATTTCACAGATGAATCTTCATATGATTAAGGGTCTTCTCGCAAGTATGTTACCAGATCAGTTAATTCAACCTCGACCCTTAGTTTTTCCAAATTCTAACCACTACCAAAGAATACTCACTGAAACATATTACTGATAGTATCACCATCCTAACACTACGCCAAATGAATGCATTTATCAAACCCCAATCCGCTCTTTATTTACCATTATTGTATCTTTACTACTACTACTATTGATATACACCAGTTCTCCTACTACTTCCTATTCAATTACTCTTACCAAACCTCATATTACCTTACACCTGCTTGTTTGTATTACCATGTCCTTGGCACTGTCCCGTTTTTTTTATTATACAAGATTTTATGAATTTGGTCTCTTGGAAGAACAGGGAGAATGTGCTAACCAAAACTATTCTATACACAGTAGTGCCTTATCTATAGATGTTTTAATTACACATTTGTCTTTAATTATATTGATATTCATAGTGATTTATAAAAGCAAGCTTCTATATTAAACTTACTTTCAAATATTAGAACATTGGCCTCTAGTGGTCTTGTGGATATCAACCTTTATATGGTCATCTAAGGTGCGGGAATGTTCTGCCTGGAAGACAGAGCTTTGATAACAATCAACTGAGTCTAGAAAACCATTCATAGGTTGACTTCCATACAAAACTCATTGCCAAGGGAAGCCATTTTAACACAGCAAGTCTACAATCAATATATTAATATAATCTTTTGTCTGATAATTTAGTACTTTCTGCCATCCAGAGTTGTTTACCCCAAATAACCCTCTAGTGGATGGAGGCCATTATCAATTGAATCTGATCTTAAGTAAGTTTAATATTCAATATTACTTTTTTAATATAATTTAATATTAATTTTATTAAATATCAATGACTAGTTAAACTGGTTAGCTCCAGTGATCCTTTTTAGTGCTTTTCTTTACATTGTTGTTCAAATACACTATCAAAAACCATTGCTTCTATTTAAAGTTTATTATTTTCTGTGACTTTCCTCAACTATTTTTCAGAGCTACCTATGATTTCATTGTGTACTTTTGGAACAACATTCATTTTGGTAGGATTGGCAATGTACTGATTCAATCACTCGCTTCTCTGAGAGATCTCCCTTTTATAGGCAGTTTCTGCTTGTGCCATATCTCATTAGCCCATATCCCGGTGACATGGGACATTGAAGGCATGTAGAGAGCTGTCATAAAAGAGGATAACAATCTCAGGCATAGCAATGGAGGCTTTCTATGGGAAAACACAAATTGTTTTCACCTGAGAACATGAAAGTGCGGCAAACTGCAAGAATGTGAAGGCTACAAGTAAGAGGCTGGCGCACAGAGAGACTTGGGTGATGGGGAATTTTCTTGCAATATGAAATAATCTCACACGGGAGCTACTTGCAATGCAAAGACAGGATCAGTAAGCAAGCACGGGGAGACGGAGAGAGATGGGAAACTGTTTTGCAGAGGCAGCTTATTTTTTTCTTTTTAATTTGGAGTAAACTCAGGGATTAAGGGAGAAGAATATAGTGAAGAGAACTAATCTCATGTGACTTGTATCTGGAGAGACTCTATTAAAGCTCACTTCTATTCTTATAATATAACAATTCCTTTTTGCTTTGCTGCTCTAATAATGGACTAGCTCTGGTAAGCAACATGAATAGAGAACCAACCCATGATGCACTGCACATCACAGAGGGAATGCAGTGTCAGTGGGTCAAGGGAAATAGCACTTATGGTATTTTTAGAAAAATAAATACCAAATGAAAAAAAATAAACTAATGAGAACGTGTCTAAACCAGGCAAAAATGTGAGCAGTGATTTGTATGGATATCATGACCAGGGAACCCCTGGGGCCGCTCTGACCTTCCTCTTTATATGAACATAGCGAACACACAGAGATTCATTATTATTTATTAAAAGTACACTCAGGAGGAGGTCTGCTTTATAATTACCACAGTATTAGAAATCATTTTAATCAAGTGACTAGCAGAAATGCTATATATATATATATATATATATATATATATATATATATATATTTATATATATGTATACAGGCGGTCCCCGGGTTACAGATGACCCGACTGACAGACTACTTAAGAACAGGCTCCCAAAGCTTTTTTAATGAGTTTGTTTTTATGTTCTGTTTGTTTGAATTAAAATAGAGAGCACAATAGTTTCTGTAACTTGTTGTTACAGTACAGGAGTATTATTATTATAGTATTACACTGTACTATTACTACCACTTATGAGCCATTATAGTATTATTATTATTATTATTATTATTATTATTAATAATATTATTATGGGATACGAGTGGCAAATCCGACCTAAAGATATTTTTAGGAACGTATATCGTCTGTAACCCCAGCACCGCCTATATACTGTATATAAAAATGATGGCAATACAATTGTAAGCCAGGCAATGCTGTTTGCCACACAATGCAAGGCTATGGGCCCTCTGAGCACCTTCAGCGCTCATTGCGAGCCTCTCCACCCGTGTACTTTATAGGCCTGTGTAGTTTAGGGCCCTACTGCTTTGGGTTAAGTGTTAGTGCCTGCAATGAAATTGTAAGGCTGGTAATGCTGGTTGTCATACAATGTGAGGCTTTTGGTCCTCATTGCTTGTATTTTCAAAGTCTTAATTCCTGGCATGGTTAGTGTAAGTGTTACTGTTTGCGCCGTTGTGTATTTTCTAAGTTCTCGTTTTCATCCTATTTTAGATTTTTTACATTTTTCATCCGCTATTATTTTTCTCGCTCAGCCAATTTGCGAGTGATGAAACACAGTAAATAAGGCTTAAAAACTCTTGCAACCTCACTCCCGGGATTCCTGGCTCTCCCCTGTGCTGTGTGAGAATGTGTTTTTATTTTTTCTTTATTATTTTTCTTGTTTTCTGTGTTTTTGGAGTTATGCGCTATGTGCTTCAACGGCTCGCCTTGAGAGGCTTGCAGATGCCTTTGGCGCTCATCTCGCATGTGTGATGGCGCTGCTGGCTGCAATGAGAACCTTCAGCACTCATTGCAGCCTGTACTGCGCGGCTACATGCTTCAACGACTCGCCTCGCAGATAAGCGCCTTTGGTGCTCATCTCGCACATGTGAGGCGCGCAAGCTTGATGACAAATTTGCAGTTTGACAACTATTATATATGATATATATATATATATATATATATATATATATATATATACACACACATGAATTGACTTGAAACAATAAACATACAGTAGGAAAACTTCTTAAAGGTAATAAAAGAGTATACACATATGGACATTGTGTTTTTGCATGTTTACATATGTCTGTGTGTGTGTATATATATATATATATATATATATATATATATATAGATAGATATATAGATACATAGATAGATAGATAGATAGATAGATACATAGATAGATAGATATATGAGTGTTTGTGTGTGGATGTATGTATGTATGTGTGTATCTATCTATCTATAAAAATCCAACTGTACATATATATAATTGTCTTTTAGCCATGTTTGAGGTTAATTAATAGTGTATATTGAAAAAAAAAATAGCTTATTGCCATGTTCCATATGTGTGCATTGCTTTATCCCTAGGTACTTAATTAGAACATTTTAGCCCATCAAACCTTACATTGTAGCCCTTCAAACAGTACCATTGACTTGAAAAGTATTGACTATTAACATCATTAAATGTATTAAACATTTGTACTTGCATTGTGTGTTTCCCAGCACTACTATATATATGTAAAACACACACATATATATATATGTATGTATATGTATGTTTATATATATATGTGTGTATGTTTGAGTGAAGGTAAAAACATGAATACTTGTCTATGCAGAAAGTGTATAAATGTGTTTGTACATAAATATATACAGAGGTGGCAATGCCAATGAGCCCGGCTGTCAGCTGCCTAATACAGACCGGCTCCTCCTCCTTCATAACGTCCCCGTCTCCCCGCTGCGCCTCTCTGCCATTCTGACATACCTAATAACTGAACCCCAGCTCTTCTGTCAGCCAGTGTTTCCGCTGTATGTTTCTCTGCTCAGCCATATCATTTTCCCCTGCGGTCAAAATTTCAAACAGTGTGTGGTAAACAACTAGCATTATTTTGGAAATGACAAGAGAGGCAAACTGAGAAAGGGAAGGAGGGGGGGGGACAAATCTGACTTATACTTTCCCATTTTCCAATATCTATCTAGGATCTATTCACTGTGAGCTTTTTTTCCTTATAATGTTCCTGTTTTATTTCAGCATGTGATGTGTGAAATAGCCAGGCATATGTTATTATCCAGACATTTTAAATCAACCAATGACCTTGGTGACACTTTTAGTCATCATATAACCAAATATATTTTGCTATAACTGATTGTATTAGATTGTTGAGATTAGTTCACTTTTATATAATGACTTAAAGGGACATGGAATGTGAATATTGTCTATCATGCAATAGAAGAGCATGTCTTAAATATTATAAGATTGTCTTTTTCATGAAAAAAAATATATAGTAAAACTTGTTTAAACCTATTGGAAACTAACTGGAAATTCCACAGGAAATATAGGCCGCTCTACATCTCATTGGCAGACTCATACTGCTATATTGCTACACATTGGCTGGCAGGGACAACCCCCCGATGCATTCAATGCAGTATATTCGGCTACAGGGGCTTCATTTTCAAATAAGAAATACACTGTTCAACATTATCAGATGTCGTCTTTCAAATGCACCAAAAGAAAGAAAATGCCTCCAATGGCAATGGCCCTTTAACTATTTTTTTTTTATCTGCAGTTGAAGACAATAGATCAAAATCCCCATTGAATAGCCAGTAGTTATTGATGATCTTTAATGAATAAGAGATTCGATTTTATGCTTTAGGGTAGATTAGAAAGGCTGACTAAATATTGAAATAATGTAAGAAAATGTATTTAAAAATAAAATATTAGTCAATTGATAATGTACTTGCTATAGCCTATGATTTATATTACACAGTATTAGGAACCTGTTTGCTCTGGCTGTGTTTATTAATTTTACCTGAGTCACCTACCTACAGTAGTTCAGGACCATAAAAGCTATGTAACATTTTATTGATCATAAATATTTGTGCAATATTACAAATTACACTATTCACTTAAAATACCTCTTTCCATACCCTAATAGGCCTCTGCAGGCCAGGCACACTTGTCAGCCATTGACCCTCCTGTAGATTTTCTGTAGTATTGATTGGATCTTCTTGCAGTCCAAGGGACTCTATGCAGTTTTCTCCAACACCACAACTCAAAGGCGTCAGTTCTATGGTGTTCAGCATTCTTTATGGTCGAGCTCTCACATCTATATGTTACTACTGGAATACCATATTTCTAATTTGCTGACCTTTGTTGAAAGTAGAATATCCCTACTTTTTAATAGCTTGTCCAGATGTGCCATAGTTAACTATCTTCCACTTCTCAAGGAGATCACATCTGAGATCCAGAACATTGTTATACTCTCCTCATTCCTCTATACCCCTGGGGACTGGCAGATAAGATCTCAAAACCGGCTTTTGAGTAACACTGGTCTAGAGTAAGATAAAAAAAATAGTTTTAAAAGGTTTTTAAAAAAAAACTTGTTTAAAATCCAGATTTATAAGCGAAGCCTTCGTAATTACATTGCTCTACTTTTTTGTTCAAGCTTCAATTCGTGTACCACCTTGTAACATTATTAGCACTCCATGACAAAATCAATAAAAGGATTGGCAGCCTGAGTCACTGTTTTATCGGCAGCTTTGTGACTGTCAAATCCTTATTTGAAAAAACCCCATCAAAATGCTATTACTACAGCAGTTAAAAAAAAACCAAGGCATTTACAAAGTAAAACTTTTTTAAACAAAGTATATTGCAAAGTTGTTTGTCATACTGTAGCTGCAGTTTAATGTACAGTGGTGGAGCATCACAAATGATTGTTAAGCAATAGTAATTGCATATAATATATGAAGGAGTAGTTTTAGCACTGAACTTTTTTCTTTCACATAACAGCACTTTAATGAGCTTCACAATTTAACAACTATGCATATAGTACATTCACAACATGAACTGGGTCATGTCACATCTCTATTGCTAGCGCTAGCACCTCTACTAATAGAGATGATGCCATGTGTCATTAAATCAATGCCTGCAAATGCTACAATCATTTCAGCAGCTGACAGCGACTATAAAAGCAACAGATGACTAATCCCGAGCCAGGTAGAGTCTGTGCTGCGTTCACACTGTCGTATTCTCCAGCACAAAAATAGTTAAAGGCCCACATTGTTTATAAGCCTTTAAAAAAGCATGTTTTAACATTATAAATATATATAAGATACCTGAAATTTGGAAACTTGGTTTTATTCTGCATTTTAAGAATTCAGGCACTCCCTCTGACACCACATAAAATAAAAGAATACACAAAGGTGTGGTTAGTACAACCAATAGACGTAAAGGATCAGTGCAGTCTACAATTAAAAGCACTAAAATAATACAGAATACAATTAACAAATGTGTTCTTAAATACAATCGCTTTTGCTCCACTATTAAACACAATCTATATCTAGAAGAAAGAAAAAAGGAAAAAAAGAGAGAGGGCACAGGCTTCAGTGATGAAACCAACCTATATTTTTTTAAGAAAAAAACTAATAAATCCTACTCTCAATCTCTGATCCCTCAAGCATGTTCAGGGGCCACCAACATGTTTCGCCAGTTCCAGCTGACTTCCTCAGAATCAGCAATTATATTCCTCAGGGTATATGCAATTATGCTTTCCTATTGCCTTGTTTGAGCTGCTTTCTCTGCATGGAAGTTACTAGTACACTAATAGGATGTCCCTCAGCTCATTAATGCTTATTAATAACTTACACAGTTAAAAAACATTTACAGCCTTATTAAATTGCGATTCAGTAAATTTAAAAGGGCTCTATTTAAGCACATAGCATATTTTTTTACAGAAGTTTTTAGTTAGTGAACTTCTATCTAAAAGCAAGGTCTTCACTAACTAAAAACTTCTGTAAAAAAAATATGCTCTGTGCTTATATAGAGCCCTTTTAAATTTGCTGAATCACAATTTAATAAGGCTGTTAGCTCATTATCAGTTACTATTGTTATATTTTATTTGAAAAGTGTAATAAGCAGTGCTATTGTTGTTTAGTTATGTCTGACTCTCTATGACCCTATGGACTTCAGCATGCCAGGCATATCTATCGTTATGTCTTTGGTCATGCTTATCCATAAGGTTATCTTGGTAAAGATACTGGAGTGGGTTGCCAGTTCTTCTCCAGTGGACTGTGATTTTTCTGACCTCTCTGCTATGAACTGCCCATCTTGGATGACCCTAAATGGTAGAGCTCACAGAATTATTGAAGTACACAAACCCCTTCACCACGACAAGGTAGAGATCCTGAACGGGTCTCTAGTGCTAGTGGTTCGATAAACACATGGATACAATTTTACATACATTTGATGACAACACAAATAAGATAAGGCATCGCATGTCTACATATACATTGGTACAGGAGGGGATTTGGACCCTGCTCTCACGAGAGATTACAATCTAAGTGAAGTTCTCAGTTATTGAAAATAAACGATTGCAGTCGTTGCTTGTAAGAAAGCCTTTAGACAGCTTTTCTACATCCCCTTATTCAGATTGTTAATGTACAGACCAAGGGAGGGCATGACCACTAAAATTTGCAGCAGAGTTTGATATTTGATCTTTTCCTGTTAGCAACTCAGCGGTGTCACTTCAGTGTGTAGAGAGAGGAATAATGAGCAAGGTCACCTTAAATGTTTTCATTAGGCCGCAATTTCATCCATGAAATGTTTTGATTTACAGTTAAATGTATGCCCTTATTAAAAAGCCACTTGAAATATGTTCCAGAATGACCTTGTTTATGTGTTCTTTCACTAAGGTTTACCTTGCAGTAAAATTACACTTCTTAAGGAAAATGTTCCACATGCCCAGCAATTTGCATCGCACGCTGTCTTGTCACGGCAAGCCTCAAAATGGAATGAGCCAGAGGAAGAAACATGTGGTGAGTGACAAGAGGTGATTACTGACTGTCTGGCATGATAAACTGTTCAAGCTCACACAAATTCTGCTATTGCATTACTGACCACCTTGATGTTCTTCCTTGGATCAGTTCTCCATTAAAACCAGAGAAAAGTCATATCTGCCCTTCAAATACAGAGATCTGGCAATGTCTTGCTGTTAACAAAGAAAAAACATTTATAGCACATAGGTAACATATTACCTGGCGTTAAAGGTCCATTGAAATCAACAGAGATGTTCTACACCATCAAGCAGAGGGTTGAAAAGCATGTGGAAAAGTGTCTTGCTTTTTGAAATTGCTACTAAATTAAGAAAAAATAGTTTGTATATTGGGGGTTTTAGACTGTTTGTATGAACAAGGAGTTGAATTGTACAATGGCATTAATTAGAACCAGCTGTGCAGGCTAAGTGAGGTAGTGATTTATTTCCTGTATTTGTTATATTGTTATTTTTCATCACTTACTAGTCATATAGTTGGATTAAATAGTGGTTTAAGCAATTTATTTTATTTCAACTATATGATAATTTGTAATGCAAAGAAGGGGAGTACTGGGGCTTAAACTCACAATTGCTAATATCAGAGGTAATTACTCTAACGACTCAGCCATCTCAGCATGATAAAGCGCAAGTATAGAAATCATAAGATATAATCAGTGTTACAACTACAGTCTCCATGCTCATTATGTATGTAGTTTCTTGAGGGATGGCTTCAAGGGATATAAAAGTAATATATGAAAATGACAATATCTGTAAATTATCAACCACATTGATTGATTTAAATAATTATAATAATTTCCAACATGATTTTACTGCTCTTACCTTATTGTGCACAGAAGGTTTGGAGATTTTGTGTTTTTATATATATATATATATATATATATATATATATATATATATATATATATATATATGTACCCCTTTTCTTTTTATTTTTTTAGTCAAGTTACATTTTAGGAATTAGTCAAACTATGATAACTTTTTTTTAATGGTGTGTTAACCTAAAATACTTGGATATATTTCAGTTTAACTTTCATTAAGCTTATGGTTGCCAAAAGAGTGAAATAAGCTCTGGTTCAAACCAAATACAGCAAACAAATTATAAGTCAGGAGCCTTTCATTGCAATCTAAGTATTTGGGACATATTTATAAGAATGTATATATATATATATATATATATATATATATATATATATATATATCTTTCAGAACAAAACTTGTGGCATATCTGATGTACAAAAAGAGCTCCTGTAAGTGTGTGCTCAAGGTATGTGTGCAACCATGTTTCCCTTTTCTGTGCATGCATATCGCTCTCTTGTTGTGTGAGCAAATCGCAGACATTTCCAAATAACAACATATTAAGTGGCAAATTTGTCAACTGCACTATTAAATTTTTTGTTTAAAGCCAGAGAAAATGTTTACCCTTTTTACTTTGAGGCGCCCCTAGGCAGCTGCATAGTTAGCCTAATGGGTAATCCGGCCATGGTTGTCATGTCTGCTGTGCAATTCCATCTAAAGTGTATATTAGGGTAAGCATATGCATTCACGGTGCCAACAGCACTTGTACTTAATATTGCATATATGGATGTGCACCTTGCTATAGCAACAGGTTTTTATTAATTTATGGACAGCATGTTGGTCAAGGTGATTATTTAATGTATAAAAATAAGTCAGTTCATGATGTGAGTGATGTTTGGGGCCAGAGCATATAAACCTATCAGAGAGGCCATAGTAATCTGCAGAGTTGTTTTTAGTGCATTACCAAGGCTTATCCATGCTGTGATCCATTTTCTGCGATTCTTGCTACTTGTTTACATTTCTGCAAATTGATTATCCTGAACTCTGCTGAAGCTTAACAATGGAGATCACAGACTAACACCAATTCAAAACAATGTGAGAGTCCATAACCAGCATGTAGGTGTGGAGTTCTGCTTTGGGGAACACAAGGAAGGTAACAACCGGGGAATTAACTGGAAGTATCTGTAATTTTGTGAGACAGATGCTTCTCTTCCCTACATAGATAGTTGGGGGATATGTGGTTTTGGATATGAGATAATGTGATCCACTGGAAATGCCATTTACATGTTATTGAATTCCAAAATATTTAAGTATAGTTCATCTTAAAATGCTTACATGCTAACTGTTGTCAAAAATAGTAATGTTATGATTTAACAGTTGGAATATATTATCGTATAAGTTTTTAAAGTGCAGTTGGACCATAGATAAAGGAGGGTTGTGGCAGATCCCATGAAAAGGTGACATGTTTAAAGTTAGGTCTTTCCTAAACCTAGGAATTTGAAATGTAACAAATGATTAATCGCTATGTAAATATGCATTATACCTTCTGAGACTTTAGTTTTAGCAAGTATAGAAACATTCCCAACATGTTTTTTTTAATACAACATATGTTGATTTGATGATGTGTTTACTAAACCATGGTTTTGAGTATCTCACTATTGGCAGGAAGCAATATCTCAGTTTACTTTTTTTCTAACTAAAATAACAAACTCTATTAATTAATATGAATACTGAAATAAATACCATGTTAAATGTGAATTTGCTGCTACTATATATTACAGAATAGTGCAGATCTGTGGGTCTTCTACTTTCCATAAACCAGTGCAATTTATAAAATAAGTATAAAATAATTGCTCATTTTATTTCAGATTAAAATGGACTCTGTCAACCCAAAAAGACAATTAAACACCGGCTACACATTTTATTAACCACACCTACTAAGTTACTATTACACTATTGTCTTATGGCACTAAGAGAATGATTATGAGAGGAAATCTGAATTATTATTATTATTATTATTATTATTATTATTATCTTTATTTATATTGCGCCAACATATTCCGTAGCGCTGTACAGGGGTTGAGTACATAGCAGAATTAAACACCTTGTAAAGAATTTAGGGCCCTGTTTATGAGCATAAAACCAAATGAGCAAGGCACTGACACAAGATTGAAAACTTGCAAACTTACAATCTAAGGGTTTATGTGTGATACAAGAGGGTGACAAATGCAAGATGGCAGTGTGAAAGCAATTGGTTCAGTCAAGTGGAGGTGTCTGTGTATTGTACTGTAGATTGTGGGTGTAAGTGTTATTAAGATGTGGAATGTTCAGTTGTGCATGTTGAGGCTAAAGGTGATAAGATTTTTTAAACAGGTGTGTTTTTAATAATTGTTTAAAGGTTTTGAGGCAGGAAGATAATCTAATGGAGTGGGGCAAGGAGTTTCAAATAGTTGGGCAGCACGAGAAAAGTCTTGAAGACGGGAGTGAGAGGAGGTGATGAGAGAGGAGGAAAGAAGAAGGTCATTAGCAGAGTGAAGGGGGCGGTTGGGAGAGTATTTTGAAACAAGAGCGGAGATATAAGGCGGTGTACTGTTGTTGAGGGCTTTATATGTTAGGGTCATGATTTTAAATTTGATTCGGGAAGCTATGGAAAGCCAGTGGAGTGATTGACAGAGAGGAGCTGCAGACACTGATCGTTTGGGATTGAAGATGAGTCTAGCAGAGGCGTTCATTGTGGATTGGAGGGGAGACAGACGAGACATGGGTAGGCCAGCAAGGAGATATGATGAGAGAGTGTATTAGAATTTTAGCTGTGTCTTCTGTAAGACAATGACGAATTTTGGAGATGTTTTTTAGGTGAACTTGACATGATTTTGTTATTGATTGAATGTGAGGAATAAAAGAGAGGGCGGGATCCAGTAGAACCCCAAGACAATGGGCCTGGGAGGTAGGAGTGATGATGGTGTTGTCAACAGTGAGAGATATTTGAGGAGTGGCAGCTGTAGTAGAGGGTGGAAAGATTAGGAGTTCAGTCTTAGACATGTTGAGTTTGAGTTGGTGGGCGGACATCCAGGAGGATATGCTAGAGAGGCAGTTGGAAACGAGCCAAAAGAGAGGGGGATAGATTGGGTGCAGAGAGGTAGATTTGAGTATCATCTGCATAGAGATGATACTGAAATCCAAAGGATTTTATAAGGGTGCCAAGGGAGGACGTGTAGATGGAGAAGAGGACGGGGCCTAGGACAGAACCTTGGGGAATGCCAACAGAGGGAGAGGTGAAGAAGAGGTGCCAGAGAAGGAGACGCTAAATGTACGATCTTTAAGATAGGATGTGAACCATGAAAGAGCTGTGTCCTGGATGCCAAAAGAGCGGAGTGTTTGGATTAGAAGAGGGTGGTCAACTGTATCGAAGGCAGCAGAGAGATCCAGGAGAATTAGAAGAGAGTAGTGACCCTTTGATTTGGCGGTTAGGAAGTCACTGGTGACTTTTGTGAGGGCTGTTTCTGTAGAGTGTTGGGCCCAGAAACCAGATTGGAAGGTGTCAAGAAGGGAATTGGAGGAAATAATTTGAGTGAGGTGATTGTAAACAAGCCGCTCAAGGAGTTTAGAAGCCAGGGGAAGTAGTGAGATAGGGCGGTAGTTGGAGGCAGAAGCTGGGTCAGATGAGGGCTTCTTGAGAATGGGTGTAATTGAGGCGTGTTTTAAGGAGGATGGAAGCTTGCCAGTGTTTAGGGAGAGGTTGAATAGATGTGTGAGAGATGGGATAAGTGTGGTGGATAGGGGAGGGATTAGCCGTGATGGAATAGGATCATGAGGACATGTGGTAAGGTGAAAGGTTGATAGTAAAGTAGATACTTAATCCTCAGTTACAGGGTCAAAGGAGTCCATAGTGGAGGTGGGATTCGGGAAGGGTAAGGGCTGGGTGTTGCTGGTTTGTGGAGAGGATGGTGGGATAGGGCCAAGCTGGGAGGAGAGCTCATTTCGGATGGTATCGATTTTATTTTTAAAATGGCTGGCAAAGTCATCAGCAGTGAGAGAGGAAGGGGCAGGAGGTGGGGGTGGGCGGAGGAGGGTGTTGAATGTAGCAAATAAACATTTAGGGTTGGAGGACAGGTTTGATATTAGTGATGAGAAGTAGTGTTGTTTAGCAAGATTGAGGGCAGAGAACTAGGATCGCAAGGTAAACTTGTAGTGGAGAAAGTCTGCTGAGGTGCGAGATTTCCTCCATAGTTGTTCTGCAGTGTGTGAGCATCTCTGTAGATAGTGTGTCTGTGTAGTGTGCCATGGTTGTGGATGAAAGCGAGAGCATTTGCTTGTGATTATGGGTGCATGAGAGTCAAGGGTGGAGGTTAGAGTAGTGTTGTATTGTGAAGTGGCGACGTCAGGGCAGGCAAGGGTGGTGAGGGGGCTGAGAAGGGGTTTTAGAACATTTGAAAATTGTTGTGGGTTGAGTGCTTGCAGGTTTCTGGTGTTCTGGTGGCAGGGATTGAAGAAGGGTGGTGAGCAGAAGATGAGGTGAGGTTGCAAGTTAGCAGGTGGTGGTGAAAAAGGGGAAGTGGGGAGATGTCAAGGCAGAGATTAGTAAAAATAAGGTCAATGGAGTGTCCACCACTTTGAGTTGCTGAATCTGTCCATTGTGAGAGGCCAAGTGAAGAGGTAAGTCCAAGTAATTTTGCAGTTGTTGGGGAGGTGGGAGTGTCAGTGGCTATGATCTGAATACATTATTATAGGAGTAAATCCTTTTTTCCCTCCACAGAACCATCAGCATATTAAAACACACAAAGACAATGGTATATATCATAAAAATATTGTGAAAACTATGTTTGGTACATTGTATAACCATCAGCTTTTGGGGATCAGAGGGTGCCTTTGGTTTCTAAGACTGTCATTTGTGGGTCTGTAAAAATAATTACACTTAAAGGCTATGAGAACCTGACAAAAGCTATGAGAACAAGCTAATCAAACACCAAAAGCTAGGTGAAGAATCAGACAATCTATAAACTGGAGCTTTTATATGAAGGATCTCATTTGTTTCATTAAGGAAACTCACACTAAGACTCAAGGTAAACTACATCTTCGGCTCTACCAAAATTAACATACAAACTTCCCTTAAACACTGGCTGTTTCTTCAAAAAGATTTAGAGTAATTCTGAATTACAAGAAAATGAATTACATAAACTCATTTTTGTGCGATTTTAGTAATTTTTGAAAGCTTAAAATATGCTGTAATGTTCACGTAATGTCACTATATGAATTGTAAATCCAGCAAACATTTGTGTCCATTTCCTCAACATGTTTGTACATATACTGTATATCTGCCCTGTTCACATTAATTTAGTGGTGGTATAATAGTTTCCCTTTACTGTAGTGATGTAGAGGTCACAACGCCCTTACCCTCTTACAGACTACAGCTTAGAGCATGCATCCATATCTACACTCATAAAGTGCTGTTCTTTGCTAGAATACTTATCTTTCTTCAAAATTGTAGAAACAAGTAAACAAGATGAAGGAAGGAAAACAGGGGACATAGCACATGGGAGCAAATGAAAGCAATATGGAACAAGAGAGCGTGATGCTTATGATAAATGGGTTTTGTTATTGTAAAAGGATTTTTCACAATATGTTCCCAAAAATACACACACTTTATTGCTTCTAAAAAACATTCCCTTGTGCTTTATATTTTTATTTTACTTGGTTGGCCACAGGAATGAGATCTTCTAAAACAACTGTGTAGGCAAAACTAAATGAGAACAAAACAATACCTGAACACTGCAAGTCATAGTCGCACACTTCAAATGCATGCTTAAAAGGGATAGATTTTCTCTTAAGCATTTAAAAAAGCATAAATCAAACATCACATAAGGTTGTTTTATGAAATTGAGGGATGTTTATGGCTGCATTGGTTCCACCGTTGCTGATAAACTGATTCCTTACAATTAAATTCAGGTATCACCTAGTGTATTTTACATAGCGTGTACGTGTGTATACGTTTGTACACTGTCATTGGGTCATTCAGGTTTGCTCACCCATAACCCCCCATTTAGTATTCCTCCTTTCTATTAGTCTCTGTCCTAACATCCTAACATTACCATATATATATATATATATATATATATATATATATATATATATATATATATATATATATATATACAGTGGAAATAAAAAGTCTACACACCCCTGTTAAAATGTCAAGTTTCTGTGGAGAGGTGGAGGGAAGAAAAAAAAAAGAAAAATAATGTGGTTGCATAAGTCTGCACACCCTCTTATAACTGGGGATGTAGCTGTGTTCAGAATGAAGCAATCACATTCCAAATCGTGTTAAATAGGAGTCAGCATACACCTGCCATCATTTAAAGTGCCTCTGATTAACCCCAAATAAAGTTCAGCTGCTCTAGTTGGTCTTTCCTGAAATGTTCTTAGTCGCATCCGAAAGCAAAAGAATTTCCAAGGCATTAGATATACCATGGAACACAGTGAAGACAGTCATCATCAAGTGGAGAAAATATGGCACAACAGTGACATTACCAAGAACTGGAGCTCCCTCAAAAATTGATGAAAAGATGAGAAGAAAACTGGTCTGGGAGGCTACCAAGAGGCCTACAGCAACATTAAAGGAGCTGCAGGAATATCTGGCAAGTACTGGCTGTGTGGTACATGTGACAATTATCTCCCGTATTCTTCATATGTCTGGGCTATGGGGTAGAGTGGCAAGACGAAAGCCTTTTCTTACGAAGAAAAACATCCAAGCCAGGCTACATTTTGCAAAAACACATCTGAAGTCTCCCAAAAGCATGTGGGAAAAGGTGTTATGGTCTGGTGAAACCAAGGTTAAACTTTTTGGCAATAATTCCAAAAGATATGTTTGGCGCAAAAACAACACTGCACATCACCAAAAGAACACCATACCCATAGTGAAGCATGGTGGTGGCAGCATCATGCTTTGGGGCTATTTTTCTTCAGCTGGAACTGGGGCCTTAGTTAAGATAGAGGGAATTATGAACAGTTCCAAATACCAGTCAATATTGGCACAAAACCTTCAGGCTTCTGCTAGAAAGCTGAACATGAAGAGGAACTTCATCTTTCAGCATGACAACGACCCAAAGCATACATCCAAATCAACAAAGGAATGGCTTCACCAGAAGAAGATTAAAGTTTTGGAATGGCCCAGCCAGAGCCCAGACCTGAATCTGATTGAAAATCTGTGGGGTGATCTGAAGACGGCTGTGCGCAGGAGATGCCCTCGCAATCTGACAGATTTGGAGTGTTTTTGCAAAGAAGAGTGGGCAAATCTTTCCAAGTCAAAATGTGCCATGCTGATACACTCATACCCAAAAAGACTGAGTGCTGTAATAAATTCAAAAGGTGCTTCAACAATGTATTAGTTTAAGGGTGTGCATACTTATGCAACCATATTATTTTACTTTTATATTTTTTCTTCCCTCTACCTAAAAGATTTCAGTTTGTTTTTCAATTGAGTTGTACAGTTTATAGGTCACATTAGAGGTGGAAAAGGTTCTGAAATGATTTATCTTTGTCTCATTTTTTTACAGCATAGAAACCTGACATTTTAACAGGGGTGTGTAGACTTTTTATATCCACTGTGTATATATATATATATATATATATATATATATATATATATATTGAAGCTCATGGGTATTTATGTATGTATTTATTATGCTAGAAAGTGGCAGGTAAAGTTACAGTAAACAATGCCATTGCATACAGACTTATCTGTATACAGTTGCAAGCAAAAGTATGTGAACCCTTTGGAATGATATGGATTTCTGCACAAATTGGTCAACAAATGTGATCTGATCTTCATCATCAAGTCACAACAATAGACAATCACACTCTGCTTAAACTAATAACACACAAATAATTAAATGTTACCATCTTATTATTGAACACACCATGTAAACATTCACAGTGCAGGTGGAAAAAGTATGTGAACCCCTAGACTAATGACATCTCCAAAAGCTAATTGGAGTGAGGTGTCAGCCAACTGGAGTCCAATCAATGAGATGAGATTGGAGGTGTTGGTTACAGCTGCCCTGTCCTATAAAAAAACACACACCAGTTCTGGGTTTGCGTTTCACAAGAAGCATTGCCTGATGTAAATGATGCCTCACACAAAAGAGCTCTCAGAAGACCTATGATTAAGAATTGTTGACTTGCATAAAGCTGGAAAGGGTTATAAAAGTATCTCCAAAAGCCTTGCTGTTCATCAGTCCACTGTAAGACAAAGTGTCTATAAATGGAGAAAGTTCAGCACTGCTGCTACACTCCCTAGGAGTGGGCGTCCTGTAAAGATGACTGCAAGAGCACAGCGCAGACTGCTCAATGAGGTGAAGAAGAATCCTAGAGTGTCAGCTAAAGACTTACAAAAGTCTCTGGCATATGCTAACATCCCTGTTAGCGAATCTACGATATGTAAAACACTAAACGATATGTAAAACACTTTCATGGGAGGATACCACAGAGGAAGCCACTGCTATCCAACAAAACATTGCTGCACGTTTACAGTTTGCACAAGAGCACCTGGATGTTCCACAGCAGTATTGGCAAAATATTCTGTGGACAGATGAAACTTGTTTGGAAGAAACACACAACACTATGTGTGGAGAAAAAGAGGCACAGCACACAAACATCAAAACCTCATCCCAACTGTGAAGTACGGTGGTGGGGGCATCATGGTTTGGGGCTGCTTTGCTGCGTCAGGGCCTGGATGGATTGCTATCATCGAAGGAAAAATGAATTCCCAAGTTTATGAAGACATTTTGCAGGAGAACTTAAGGCCATCTGTCCACCAGCTGAAGCTCAACAGAAGATGGGTGTTACAACAGGACAACGACCCAAAGCATAGAAGTAAATCAACAACAGAATGGGTTAAACAGAAGAAAATATGCCTTCTGAAGTGGCCCAGCCAGAGTCTTGACCTCAACCCGATTGAGATGTTGTGGCATGACCTCAAGAAAGCGATTCACACCAGACATCCCAAGAATATTGCTGAACTGAAACAGTTCTGTAAAGAGAAATGGTCAAGAATTACTCCTGACCGTTGTGCACATCTGATCTGCAACTACAGGAAACGTTTGGTTGTAGTTAATGCTGCCAAAGGAGGTTCAACCAGTTATTAAATCCAAGGGTTCACATACTTTTTCCACCTGCACTGTGAATGTTTACATGGTGTGTTGAATAAAAACATGGCAACATTTAATACTTTGT
Organism: Discoglossus pictus; assembly: GCA_027410445.1. Taxonomy (NCBI): domain Eukaryota; kingdom Metazoa; phylum Chordata; class Amphibia; order Anura; family Alytidae; genus Discoglossus; species Discoglossus pictus. The sequence goes on along the minus strand of CM050164.1, from coordinate 78,933,460 downwards.
GTGTTATTTGTTTAAGCAGACTGTGATTGTCTATTGTTGTGACTTAGATGAAGATCAGATCACATTTTTTGACCAATTTGTGCAGAAATCCATATCATTCCAAAGGGTTCACATACTTTTGCTTGCAACGGTATATGCCCACACTACTCTATAATAACGCACCTTGAGGTAGTCTGCTTCCCTCAAAAAACCCTAGACTGTGATCATAATTGCCCATCCAGAAATACACAACTATGTCTGACTGGAGAATACCAATGCTAGTTTCCTGGATATAATATTATAAGCAGTACAGGAAGTAAGAGGCAGTCTAAAGAGCGAGAATCAGTGATATGCAAGAAAAAGCATAATGATATAAATAATGAAAATACAACTCCCCCGTACAAGAAATTATAAAGCATAAAAAATACGTTGACACTCAAAACTGTAACAAAGTTTACATTTTTAGCAGATTGTACAATCTATATTTTTATTATAGCAGTATAAATATTTGACGTCCACAATTTATTCCTGCATTAATTAGATCCTCCCTGCATAACTCAATTTTTATTGCTTTTCGGGCAGATCTGTATCAGCTATCATGTTCATTTACTCCCAGTCACCTCTTGCATTGGTGTTTCTTAAATACATATAGCCTGCACCTTTCCTGTGCGAAAAAGGAACAAGAATGGAACGTAATGCATCATAACTTTTCATTATCAACCTCCTAACTGTACTAAATAGGATGGTAAAGTGTGTTTCTCTCTACTGCAGCAATTACTTTTTTAGAGGTTATTTGCAGTGTACATAGCCATCTAAAACAGTATTTCCCAAACTAATTCAGCCTTTCAGGGTTAGAGTGGATTGAAAGAATCCCTTGGTTTACCAGATTCCTACCAATCCCACAATCTCTCTACGTTACACAACAATTTCACTCCAATGCTACTCAATGTAACTCTAAAAACAAAATATAAATTGATAACACCACTAAATGAATGTGAAAATAGTTAACAAGACCATTTAATGCTTTGGGGCCTCATTCAATTGCGATTTGGCCAATTGAATAGGGCTCTAAATAAGCACATAGCATATTTTTTTTAAATAAGTTTTTAGTTAGTGAAAACCTTGCTTTTGGATAGATGTTTACTAACTAAAAACTTCTTTAAAAAAAATATGTTATGTGCTTATTTAGAGCCCTATTCAATTGGCCAAATTGCAATTGAATAAGGGCCATGGTGTCTCTTAACCTTTTTGAGATGGGGCTAACTGGCTGCTTCCCAATGCTCATAGGGACCACCGTTGTTTTGTTTTTCACTTATTTGAATATAATATATATTAACTGCAGGTATGTTCATCAAATAATCTGTTGTAGAATAAACTGAATCTGATTTGAAAACAGCATTATTATAACAGTGTAGTTAAGGCACTGTTTCATTATACAACAAACAATTTTTACGTGCAATGTTTGTTTTCTGAAAAAAGGGCTGGGAGCTTGTATTTTAGAAAAATAGTTGCATGTGGTATTATTACTAGTGTTTCATTTTGTCTCTAGTCAAGTAGAGCTCATTTGAGGTAACAATAAATCAAGATTGATTAAGGGGCCATTTACCTTACTGTAGGCGTTCTTCATGGTGTGAAAGAGCACAAGATTTTATGTTAAAAATATATATATTTTTTAATTATATTAATAACACCTAAAAAATATAAAGTTTTTGGCCTGTTTACTAACACACTGTGCCCTGCTTACTGACTGTTTTATGATTAATAACATATGCTGTGTGGTGAAGGCACAGTGAAGACAAAGATGTATAGCATTTTTTCCCTGAGTTTAGGAATGCAGCGAGCAAGTTAACCCACAACTGTCCTGTTTAGGTGATTCCAGCATTTAATTCATTCTCTGCACAATTTTTTTCCTGAAGGGTTAACATTTGCTTATGCTCACTCCATGGGGCCAGTGACACATGTAAACAGAGTTTTAATTTAATATTACCTCAGTAAAATGCACATATTTCAAAAATGAAAACAAAAAATATTTCAACATGCTATTAGTAGTGCACTCCAAATTGTGCTGAATTAAGTTAAACCTTGGTGTCATGGAGTCTACTTCTTCAGTAGTTATTCTAGCATGGCCTATTAAGCATGTTTTACAACATGTACTATATATCACCACTTCAGTTTTACTGGTAGATGGCAGTCTATCTTTTGGTCGCCCCATGTACATACTTTGCAAAGGAGTTTGAAAAGGATCCTGCAATACATTTTTCCTTTCTTCACAAATTTCTTAGTGTTTGACTGTTTCTATAAGCAGATTCAGTGTAAAATGTGCATTCATTGCTAATGTGTTGAAGTATAGAGTGATACATTAATCATAAAAACACCCAAAAGTGACAGATAGGAGGTTACAAATAAGGTGCAATATAAAAAGATATGTAGCAATAAGTACATATTCAGCTGAACAAATCTGCATTTTATGGACTACTGATGTAATATGTGTGGATTATAGGCACATAATATATGTAACTATGTAAGCATAAACACAATCACATATGTGTTTTGTTTCAATATCTAGGGCACAATTTTTATATTGTTTTTTTTTTTTTACAATGTAGCATCTCGGTCATTGCTGGTGACCACTAGTGATTTCCCATGGATCTATAATGGTGTTTTATTTATCTAGTTGCAATAATGGAGGAATATGAGTGTCCCAATTTTTTCAGACCATGTCACTGATCCATTGCACTCAAAGGGGGGCTAGTGATAGACTGATCTGTGACACTAGATCACAATTAGGCCCACCTTCATTAAATACAGTACCAATCTAGATGTTTACTCTTTGTCAAATCTACTAATGTGACAATCTTAATCTGTATTTATAGCTTTGTTGATACAAAGGAAAATAACAATGCATCAGTGATATTGTTTCTTGTTAGAAAAAATTTGCTTTATTTTAGGAAAGCCTAAGAAAGAATATGGTAATGTTTCTGTAACCCCATTTTGACATAACAGAAATAAGGACATTTCTTTTTAAATATAAAGCAATTTTGTGCTAATTAGTGAAACATTATAACCACTTCTCATATCACACACGCAACACTCCAAACAGATAAAAAGGATACTTATAGTTTTAGTTTTTGTTTCATATATAATGTAGTATATATATATATTTATTTATTATTTATGCAAATAACTAAAGATGTCTTCTTTCCGCCAAGAATCCACTGATTTTCTCTACATCAAACTGTGTAAACCATTGTCTGGCTGCCATTTTTGTGCAGTCTTTTCTCTCACTTATTTAAAATGTGTAGACAATTTGTTTGCTGTTTTATAGATTAAAATCTAAAAATAATAATATTTTAGGAATATTATTACAAACTGCAATAAATATTACTTAGTCACAAGACGAGTACTGCTGTGTATCTGTACCTTTCCTGCTTGTACGTGCAACTAAGATTGTGAGATATATATGAATATATGTACAGTAAATAAATAGTACGTCTGTGATCACATTTGAACGTCTTAAGCAGTTTAAAAAAAAACTGCTTCCAGCTCAGAATTCCGAGAAAAACAGTTATTAAGCTGCATTCTGGGAAGCTGAGCTGGGAAGTGCAATTGTGTCCACAGATGCCTCGCTCTTCAACCCATAGCCATTTTCAAACATGGCTTCCTTTAAGCTTATGCCTGCTGTATTACACAGATTTATTGCAAAGGCAAGGCTGAATTTTACACAAGCTGAGTATCCTATCCACCTACAGCTGTTTGAATTTTACTGGCTATCTTCAGCATGGAGCGGGATCTCAGCTTGTGTAAATAAATAGTACATCTGTGTTCACATTTGAATGTCTAAAACAAGTTAAAAAACCTGTTTCCAGCTCAGAATTCTGAGAAAAACAGTTATTACACTGCATTCTGGGAAGCTGAGCTGGGATTCTCAGCTTGTGTAAAATCCAGCCTTGGCTTTGCATTAAAGCTGTATAATACAGCAGGCATAAGCTTAAAGGAAGCCATGTTTGAAAATGGCTATGGATTGAAGAGCGAGGCATTTGTGGGCACATTTGCATGTCCCTGATCAGCTTCCCAGAATGCAGTGTAATAATTGTTGTGGTAAATCTATGTATATATATATGTACATATGTATGTATATATATATATATATATATATATATATATATATATATATATATACTCATTGAGAATTAATCCATAAAAATACACTGTTAGTCTAATAAAAATGATTTATATATATATATATATATATATATATATATAAACACACACACCCACACAGACATATATATGTACAGACATATATATAAATTCTCCACTAATACAATCTATCAGTGGTGATATTTGTCATGATAGTTTACTGCCACGTTGTAGGTTACAAGCCGGTCTAGGGGTTTTCTGACACAAAAATCCTTCTTTCTGTCAGAATGGACTCAGACGCTTGGTAGATATAAAATGCACAGGCCCCCTCAGGAAAAACTCGTTAAAATACTGCCATAGGGCAGTGAAGCTGGGGAGCAGGGGATTCAGCTGGAATAAAAAAAAAAAACAGAAAACAATCCTTAGCATTCAGGGCCAGGCTAATGTGCGGACCCTGAGCAGGATGTGATGGGGGAGGAAGCCATATCTCCCCCTATTCCAATTACACACACAATCTAGGTATTTAAGCTCCTTTCAAATGGATGTGTCACTAATGATAATAATTTCACAATGAAGAGCTTAGAGTGCGGATATTTCCCCACAATCCCCCTGCTTTTAGAGCAGCACTTTGCCTTGTTGACTTTGCTGGCCTTTTTCGACGTTGGCTAGCAGGACTATCATTTATATGCGAGAGCGCTCTCTAGATATTTGCATGGAAATTTTCAGTCTGTTGAGCATTTTTAGAATGGTAGTTTTATTCTGACATGGAATTAACATTATGGCTGAGACCAATACCATGGTTTTCATGGACCGGTGACTAAAAGAGTCTGAAAATGGCATTATTAAGCCTAATATTAATATATCCATTTCCATTTAGTTATACAGATCATGGGTTTAATGTATATTTCCTAGGTTCATATAATATTTTCACTCTTAGATTTTGTATTAAAGGTTAGTATTATATCTAATTTGTGGTTAAGAAAACATTCTAAGTTAACTCACTTTTTCTATTATTATATTCTATTATAATGTAAATAACAGATCTAAAAGCATGTGAGCTCAGGAAATTCAGTGTGCATTAAATCTGTCATATGATCTGTTTTTTATCATAATACCTCACTAGAACAACCTAACATGGCCATTGGCTATGCTTGCAGACATTTCCCAGTTTCATTTTTAATAGGATTTCTTAGTGCTATTCTGCATGAAAACCCCCCAAACAATTTAAATCATAGCTTTGCATATAAAGCTAGGCTGCATTCCCCATGAGGTCTGCAAGACAAAGTTTTGAGGCTTTCCTAGCAATAATGTAAAATGAAACCAGGCAGATATACATGGAAATAGATGATAATGTTGGGACAGTACAAAATGATAAAATGGCTTTCATAGTGATACCAAAATATTTAATTCTATAATTATATAGGAATACCGTACTACACATACTACATGTGTCCCTCAACATCTGTGGGTTTGAAACTTGCGTATTCAACACTCGCATTTTTTTTTATTGCGTCTTCGCGTGAGATCTAGCTGGGGATCTCTGCGCTGAGGGGCAGGGGGATGCTAAACCCTGCCCGAAAAGGAGACTTGAAGCATTTCCCCACAATGTGAATTCCACCGACCCCTGCCCCCATCCAAGGGCCAAAAGTGGTAGTTTACCCATGTTTTAGTTATTCATGATTTTTCTGTTAATCGCGGGGACCTCGTGAACAGAACCCCTCGTTGAATGTCGAGTCGCCTGTACTGACACTCTGTTCGATTTCAGCACTACTTTAATGGACAGCACCTAGCATGAGTTGGCTTTACTGTTATTGACAGCAGTCACATCAGACAGTCATACCCAAAGTACAGTACCAACTGAATTATGAAAAAAATATTTATTGTTTTAAAGGACCACTGCATTTGTGAAAGTTGTGCGTTTTAGAGGGGAATTACATTACCGGAGAGCTATTGTTGCAGTGCATGATGCAAGGGATCTGCTCCTGGGTCAATGAGAGGGAAAGGGCATTGTGTCTATTTTAGTTTCAGACAATTATGTTCACAATAGCTCTCTGTTCTCTTCTTCTCCACCCCTCTCTTCACTGAGAGCCAAAACATACACCCTCATGATTAGACTCTGAGGAAGTAATGTATCAAACACAAAATGGATTCCTGTGCCCATAAACAGACTCTTCTAAAAGTCAGCTTTTTTTCCAATAAAGTTTTATGTCAATGGCTTACACAGCTGCTAATATTGTTCGTTTGGTACATACTTGACAAACAAGTGTCTTTTCTTGAACTGCAGTGGCCCTGCAAGGTATATTTATGAAAGAGCATATTGCAAGGCTGCTTTTGAACTGAAGCTTTATTTATGAAACTGAGTGTTTAATATCTAAGTTAGAATGATTGGCTGCAGCTGAATTAACATTTTATATCATGCAAAGAGAATTATTAAAAAAAAAAAAAAATTCTAGTTTAAACGCTTGCTGGACAAATATGCGTGATCCATGTCCATTTAACGAATGGACCTGTCAAAGACCTACAATGTAATAAGCAATGCATCATGGGAAGTGTCACTTTGCGGCTTACTAAAAGTAGCAAAAGAGTTAAGACACATTGCAAAACTAATCAGTTTCCTGGTGCCTCATTTCCAAGCCCAGCACAATCTGCCAGATTCAATATAGATCTGCAATGGAAAATAGGTGTTTCTTCAGACACCTCCATGTATAAGTCATTCACAGGCATTTTCTGATTGACAAATATTTACATAAAAAGCATTTATTATAGATGCATTTTAAACATTATCTGAGAAATAATATTTCATTTAATATGAAAAAAAAAAAAAAATAACACGACCGATATCTGGAAAATCTTCTGTATTTTGAAAAAGCGACCAGACAAAAAGCCTTTTTTCATCTGGTTCCTAAGAAAAAGTTTTTTTCGATTAATTTTCTATCTCCAAAAACTGCATGATGACACGTTTGATAAAGATTTGCAGACGGTTTGGCTTCACACATAATTATGCAAACTCAATCCTGTCGATGGTTTCAGTTAAAACATCCTTAACATGAGGGATACAATCAAGGCCTTAATTGCTGAAAGTCATAATTAAGCACCCCAGAGAATTTGTACTGCTTGTCTATATCAATATTTGTGTCTGTACACCTGTATATGAGTGTGTATATATCACATATAATAGTTGCAAATCGAGCTCACAAGAACTGCATCCCTTGCGAAGTGAGGGACGCAGTTCGGGCCGCAAAGCGAGGGGCTGCATTTGCGGAAGGTGGAGCCTCCAACGTCGGCAGGCCGCATTTGCGGAGGTGGAGGCTCTACTGCGCAATGACTAAATACAGACTTACACAAAAAAATACGAGCCGCAGGACTTCGAAAAATTTAAATTACGACCTCACAGAAATACGAAATTAACGTCCGTAATGCGGACATCCACAAACAGGAAAAACACTTAAAATAAATAAATAAATAAATAAAAATAAACACACACACAGCAGGGGGGGACAGCCACGACATCTGGCAGTGAGGTTGTCCCCCAATTAAAGTCTAATTTAAGGAGTTTTGGAACTTGAGAATCGGCTAAGCGAGAAAAAAAAGGGCGGCCGAAAAAAATTAAAACGAGGCTACACGACCCAAAACCCGCAAATAACAGCCAGGCACGTACGACTTTACGTACAAGGTACAAAAATGCAAAATTATGAGGTCGCAAAAATAGGAACTTAACGGCCGAACCGCGCACATCGAAAAACATAAAAAAATCACAAAATACAAACACAAATAAAAAAAAAACATTACACACACGCCATGATGTCTGGAAGTGAGGTTACACCTCAATTTAAGTCCAATTTACAGAGTTTAGACACTCATAAATCCCCTAAGCGAGAGAAAAAATGGCCACCGAAAAACGAAAACTAGGCTTTACGACCTCTAAAGCCACAAAACACCGCCAAGCACATACGTCTTTTACAAAAACCTGTACGAGGTACAAAATACACTATTAGCAAGGACGCAAAATCATCCACACCCGACGTACCACATACACAATCGCCGCCATTTTACAACACTAACTTACAAAAATGTGGAACTACACAGCTACACAAACGGTTTCCCCTCGCGGACGCAGCCTATTTACATTACACACTGCACACATTACACCTCAGCTCCACAACATATATCAATATACATATATATATATATATATATATATATATATATATATATATATATATATACATATATATTTATTTATTTATATATAGACACATTGATATAGTTTTATAAATATTTATAAATATTTTTTTCATATATTTATAGATTTATATATATATATATATATATATATATATATATATACACACATCAATATATATATATATATATATATATATATATATATATATATATAACTAAATTATCAACAATACAAACCAAATATGTGTGATTAAATGAGAGAAATGTTCTCTGTTTGCTTTTTCTTGTGGAGGTTTAGAAGAGCTGCGAGTCTTTAGCAGTGACGGGTTTTACTCCAATGCTCTCATCTCATTTGGGCACATTCCTCTAGTATTTAACTGCTTTAGCTGGCTATCAGCTGCTTGTCCACAAATTGTCACAGGTATAGATCTGTTTGCAGTCAAGTTAAGAGTTCAGGGGTCATTGCATACAGTGAATATGGGTGACATACAAAAGGATGGATTCAACAACACACCTTTATGTATCTGAAGGGTAATTTCACTTGTCTTAAAAATATGGAAATAAGATCCTTTGTTTTTATATAATGGACTAAAACAAAACACAGTGACAAATATATTATTCTCTTTAATAACAGAACCTCCAATTAGAAATGAATACATTTTGTCACTGGTATTGATTAACATCTAAGCTAAATGCGGATTACACAACAACCCACTATTTTATTTTCTGAATTGCTTTAATGAAATATGCTAAATAAGATCAAAATCGTGACAGAAACAATAAACATATTTCTCTTTTATCTGTGAGTCTAATGCTTTGAAACAGCAGGAACAAGCACTTCTGTTGTTCTCTGTGAGTATGGAATAAAAAAACAATGTACAATCCAAATCTGGTGTTCAGTTCTGATAAACGGTCTTCAGACCATAGGATATAGTAAAATATTGTAGCAGACCAGCACATATTATTTTTATATACTGGGGAACTGTTAGCAGAAAAAATATAAATGCAATTGATATGAATTTTTTATAAAAATGGGAGGTGACCATGAATGCAGATAAGTTTTCAGTTGCTTCAATAGGAATGTGATAATCCTTAGTATCAATGCTTTCCATATGGCTAATGGAAATCTCATCAGTTGACAGAGTTACAATTGCATTTAATTGTTATTACGTTAAAGACTGTATTTAAGTGTAGTTCTTTAAACAAATCACTGTTTATAGGAGGTTATGGCATCATTTTAAATTGCATATTAATTAGATGAGTCACCTTATTATGATAAGATGGAGCAAATCAATATGATTTCACTTAGAATGCAAACATTTCATACGTCATTTTTAGAAGGGCTTATTCAGAAAGTAGTAGATACGTTGGATCGCTACCGTGTCATGGTGAAGGGGCTTGTGTTCTTCATTTAAACTGTGAGCTATACCATGTAGGGTCACCCAAATCATAGCAGATAGGTCAGACAAAGTGTGGTTCACTGGAGAAGGACCTGGCAACCCACTCCAGTATATTTGCCAAGATATCCTTATGGATAAGCTTATTCAGAGACATAAGGACAGATGTGCCTGGAGTGCTGTAGTCAGTACGGTCATGGAGAGTTAGACACGACTCAACAACTAGACAACAAAGTAGATAAGTGGATTAGCCATCCAACTGAAGTAGTAGTTACAGATACTGTAAATTAATTCAACAATGCCTAGAAACCAATAGCAGGCTGACCTGAGAAATATATTATTTGCTTTTTAAGTGCACATAGTAGACAATATAGGCCTATCAGTTCATATCAAAATCTATGTTTCTATGTGTCAACTAGTGTGAAAGCAGGATCAAGTTGTTAAACAAAAGCAACACATATATCACTCAAGATTTGAAAGCATAGAGAATTGTTCATAGCTGAACTGAGTTCCAGAATAAAATTCTTCCTTATATCATCTCTATTCATATACCTCTAACTTTCATGATTATATCTCTAATTCTTTTTCATCATAGCAAGGAGTAAAGGTTGTCTCTCTAAAGCACAGATGCTTCATTACAAGGAGGGATCACAACAGTGTAATCTACAGCTTGCTGTTCCATCACATTTTATATAAAAAAAAAGAAAAACCCACACAATTCTGTTCCTTTTCTCTTGGCGTGCTTTGGCTGTGACGTGCTTTATCAGCAATGTAGCTCTGCACCTTTGTTATAGTCTGTGCCAATCCTTTTACTATGCCTCTTCAAAAGACCCCCTGTGTGGCATTTAATTAACTTTATTGATATTTAGAAATTAGGAGGGTAGGGAGATAGGGAAATCATTAACTTACACAGCAGGAGGGATAACAAACCATCCGTAAATACCCTTAACCCATGTGCCGCCAGAGAAATTGCTTACGCCGGGATGAGGAGGATAATACGGACTGCTTTGTAAAAATAAGGGTTAAATATGGAACACAACAAGGTTTTAGCTGTTTTAACAGCAAAAATGACTAAAAAGGAAGATAATTAAGTGGTTAAACTTCACCCATTATAGAAGTGAAATAAAATGACACTACAGTAAGAACACGTACCCCATGTCTTCCCACTGCAGGCTGTGTTTGTTAATTGTGTACACAGATAGGACAAGATAAAGAAAGGCTTTATGGCACACAGTCTTTGGTCTTGTAGCACACACAGGCAGCAGTCTTACACGTGACACCCATGCATAATAAAGTATATACATCAAACAAACTACATACTGGAAAACTTAGATTGTAAGTTTGCGAGTTTGGGGAACGCACTTTGGATACTGGATTCTAAGCTCAGACAGGGCCTTCCATCCTTCTGCAACTACTATTGTTTTTTGCCTTGATCGTAACCCCTGTATAGCGCTACGGAATATGTTGGCGCATTACAAATAAACAATAATAATAATATATATGTTTTAAAAATCTGAGTCTGGCTAAGAACATGATTAGTCATAACGATAGTTTTAAAATAGAAAAAATATATTAATATTGCCTTCTGTCCATGATAGAGGCATCCATGATACTTTTGTAAAAGTGGCATGTGTGAGAGGGGAATTTACATACCTGCAAGACAGGTTTGCAGTTATTGAAGCAAGATGCCTGCTTCTGAGCATGTGCAGGGACAGAACTCATGAATGGATTGCCCCAACTTTTCCATATATAAAGCTTAGTTGCCTGTGGAGTGCAGTAGCAGAAGGCCCCTACCCTACAGCCTTATTAAATTGGAATTCGGCCTATTGAATAGGGCTCTATATAAGCACAGAGCATATTTTTTTTTACAGAAGTTTTTAGTTAGTGAACTTCTATCCAAAAGCAAGGTCTTCACTAACTAAAAACTTCTGTAAAAAAATATGCTCTGTGCCTAAATGGAGCCCTATTCAATTGGCTGAATCGCAATTTAATAAGGCTGCTGCTACTTTGCAACTGCTCTGGAATATTTTAATACCCATTGGATACTTTCTATACCCTTCAAAACATAAGATTTTCTCTTAAAAGGTTTCTATGCCCTTGGTTTAAATTGCTGCAAATTGTTTTATTTTTCTCATAATCACAAATAGTTTTCCGTTAAGATACAGTGGTTCTTTGAATGCTGATATAAAGGTTAAATAAAATATTTTTTCACTATTGATAAATAAGATCCTTTAATGAATAAATTACATGTATTTAATTAATATATAGGTTTAAAAACGGTCTCAGTTTGGTACTGAAGTGACCTTGACATAAACTCATATCATGCTCTTTGTTAGCATATGTAAAAAGGGTTTGAAAAAAAAATGAAAGACTAGCATACTCTACTCAATTCTTTACATGTTTTATGTTTCCCTGGAGATATTATTTTAATAGCTGCCATTCCATGCTCTTCAAAGAGGTGATATTTCTGATCCACTCATACTGTTCAATACTCACAGTACAAGTATGAATCAATATAAGGATTAAATATTAAACACAGACACTATAAGTAAATATACAAATACAACTATTTCTTTGGTTTTTGTCCAGCATATGTTCAGTTCATTTGGATTAGATTCATAATTCGATTTACATGTAAACTTCCCTCAAGAAAATACTTCTATTAGCAGTGCTATTGGAACTGTACTAGTAGTGGGACTGACTATTTGCTCCTGCTTCTAGTTTTGTTCCCTATGCAGGTGCATGAGTACTTCCCTTGGTATAGTCTAGAGCAGCAGTTCCCAAACCCACTACTCAAGACCCACCAGACAGGCGAAACAGTATGGGTCCGATTCAATTGCCCAATTTTTCATAAATTTATACACGCTTAAAATCACTCTTAATATTGCTACATATTCAGCAATTTATACTCATTGGCACCAATTAATTCTTAAGTCAATAGAATGCATATAAACATTTATTAAAAAAAATACCTGAAGCCAAATTTATGAGTTCAAGGCATTTGCAAGTAGCTAATAGAATATGGCCCTATGTGAACAAAGGTGAGGCCACTAGTATTCAACACGTATTCAAATTGCTTGACTTGTGTATTCATCTAAATCATGGCCTGTCAGGTGGGTCTTGACGAGTGGTTTGGGAAAGCAATTCAATGTTCCCAGTCCATCCTCAGGGAGCCCTACTAAAAGACATAATTTAGGGATAATGCTGTATTTATATATCTGAGGCAATTAGGGGCTTTCACAGTCTATCACCTATAGTCACACAGTTACCTCTAAACCATGTCCTGTCTAGGATGTTATCACAACCAATATGGAACCATTCTTTTTATTTATTCACATGTATTATATACATTTACTAAATTCTCAGTGAAAGTGTCTAAACTACTCTCTTCTATGTGAATTTCCATAGACTTTTCTATAAAGCCAAAACCACATCCAGTATATTTAACTCATTAGTAAATATACTGCAATAACAAAAGATGTCTGCATTTTTATTAGAATATCAATTCCAAAAAGGGGTACATGGAATCAATAATGCTAACCCTTATTCCACAGATCCCTTCTGGACCGCTACCTTGTTGTGGTGAAGTGGCTTGGGTACCTCAGTAAAGCTATGAGCTATACCATGTGGGTTCACCCGAGATGGGCAGGTCATCGCAAAGAGGTCAGACAAATCGAGGTCCACTGGAGAAGGAACTGGAAACCCACTCCAGTATTTTTGCTAAGAAAACTGAAGGTCATGGATAGTCATACATGACTGAAGGACTGACTCTTAAAATCCATAGAGTCATCCAAAGCTACCAAACTCCCATACAAATAAAGTCATAATGGAAGATAGTCTATTTGTCTCTTTCTGACTGGTCAACAATGGATGGGTGGAGTGGCAACAGAACTGCCACATCAAGGTACTGTAACTCCTATTCAGATGCCTGCTGCATATCAGTATATTATTCCTATAGATCAGGGGTGTCCAAACTCAATCCTGGGGGCGGCACACAGGCCTGGATTTTAAGGATTTCCTTTCTGTGCAAAAAGATGAGTCAATTGGGACGACTGAAGAAGCAATAGTCTCACCTGCTTGCAGCAAGGATATCCACAAATCCAGGCCTGTGTGCGGCCCTCCAGGACCGAGTTTGGACACCCCTGCTATAGATAGATAAATATATGCCAGACGAGAAGAAGCTACATTGCACTTGTGTCTAAAATGACTAGAATGTGCCATCATCATTTGCATCTTGACGTAGATGCCATTAAATGCATATTTAAGTTTCCTGGATTATGAATGCACCTGATAGAGGAGAATCAGTAGTGTATGCAAACATTTTTTTTAATGAAAAAAATCCACAAATATACATCAATAAACTTACCCTACAGTTTGCAAATCTCTTCAGTTTTATGGCATACAAATTTGCATAAAATTCATAATTCATTTTGGTCAATCACAGGCACTTTTAACAGTGTTTCTGATATAAGCAGTATGTGAAAACATTAGAAAAATATTAAAACAGGGAAACGTCCATATACTTTTAATGATAGTGAAAGACATCAACCACTAAACCATTTAAGCCACATTCAACACCCATATTAGATTCTAATACTTTCTTAAAGGAGCGCTGTAGGGTTTCATTTGATAACTGATTAAACATAAAATCAACATTTAAAGGAAAAATCAATAAAGCATTTAACATCTGAACGATATTTCCCAGTTATTACTGAGGAACAGAAAAAAAAACAAATCACTACCATGATGTACCCAGTCATACACAGACTGGCACACATAGAGCATTGGATTAGACTGTCATGTTGGCTGGAACTAACATCCAACCCCAACAGGTGTGAAAACAAATCTTCTATGGTTAAACCCGCCAGGGAAAACCTAGATTGCATTTCCAATGGCACAGTGACTGAATTGTGCTATTAGGGAGTTTTCAGTATGACTGTCTTACTTATAAATATTACACTTTATAAGAAAAATAGTGTTTTAAAGCAGCATATTGCCCTGCCATTTGGAAGCATATTTTTCTTTATAATAGAGAAAGGCTGTTTTCAGAACACAAACGGTACTTTTGGTGGCACTTCATCTTGTAGCAGCTGGCGAACATCAGCCAGAGGTGTTAGCACCTGGAATTGTGATTTTGTCTTGACACTAAAAAATATTTGCCCTAAGTCTTGTAATATTTTAGGATGTTATGGTACATGTAAAGAAGGGATACAGAGACATAATGGAAGGGTTAAAGTGACACTTCCATCACCTAAGCTTCAAAGCAATGTGAAAGTCTATTTTTCTTATTGGTATCTAAAAGTTACAGTGATCAGTGTCCAGTGATTAATAATCTTCCTTTTCTATTATGACTTACTCCTATGAATTTATAATTTAATGGGGCTTGTCCTTGACAGCCAATGAATGATCTGTATGAGTTTTGTTTGCCAGCCAGCCAAAGAGCACTAGTAAAATTATATTAGTGCTCGCTGGCACACTAGGGCCCTCATTCAATTGCAATTTGGCCAATTGAATAGGGCTCTAAATAAGCACAGAGCATATTTTTTTAAAGACGTTTTTAGTTGGTAAGCATCTATACAAAAGCAAGGTTTTCACTAACTAAAAACTTATTTAAAAAAAAAATGCTATGTGCTTATTTAGAGCCCTATTCAATTGGCCAAATCGCAATTGAATGAGGCCCTATGGCAGGTTTGTAAGTTTTGAGTTAGTTTAAAAACCTTTTTAATAGAAGATGATTATTGTTCATCACATTAGTATGATTCAGTTGCCCTCCTAAATCCATTAAAGGGATTTATGATGCATTAAAATTTACAAATATGGGAACACTTTGTTGCATATATTAAAATTCAGTTCTGATTGATTCAAGTGTTAACGTATATACTTGCACCAGAATTTATCTGGTGTTTCCAGTAGCTTAAAGCTTTTTGTATTCCACTCTCTATGATAGTCCCAAATTTACGGTATCACAGACATGCCATTCTGTTGTTGTGATATGATAGGATTGATGTTGTTCAGTCATGTCCAACTTTCTGTGACCCTGGAGACAGCAGCGCACCAGGCACATCTTGTGCGTGGTTGTGCTAGACCATAAGGTTTTCATGGCAAAGATACTGGAGTGAGTTTCCAGTTTCTTCTCAAGTTGACTGTGATATGTTTGACATCTCTGCTATGACCTCCCGGCCCATCTTGGGTGACCCTACATGATATAGCTTACAGCTTCATTGAGGTACGTAAGCCCCTTCACCACAACAAGGTAGCAATCAAGAAGGAGATGATAGGATTAAGACTTCATTTTAATTAATATACAGCCTTATTAAATTGCAATTCGGCCAATTGAATAGGGCTCTATTTAAGCACATTGCATGTTTTTTTACAGAAATTTTTAGTTTGTGAACTCCTATCCAAAAGCAAGGTCTTCAGTAAAAAAATATGCTATGTGCTTATATAAAGCCCTATTCAATTGGTTGAATCACAATTTAATAAGGCTTTTAGTTTCTATATGGTGTCAGAACATTTACAATTGAAGACAACAAAGTATTTCATATAATGAAAATGTTTTGTCTAGTCCTAACCCACTTCAGAAAAATTCACATCTCTGCTGAAAATTTTAAATTGTTCCTTGTTATCTACCAGGTTTTTTAGCTGATATTTTAGCAGCACACACCGAACACACAATGATTTATTAGGGGTATAATCCTATCACCTGGGGTAAAACACACTCTCTGCACTTACCTCCATTCTCGCTCCTCCCATGGGGGGGTCTCCAACACACATTTTGATTGTACTTTTATGAAGATAAATGAAAGTGGAGAGAATTTCTCTGTCATTGTCAAGTTTCTGTATTTTTCTATCTCTCTATTCCAGGAAACCATAAGGCTTAATTAATCCTCAGTGATTTTATAGCAGAAAAGTACCGAATTACTTGAGCCAATTATAGCAAATCTTAAACATAAATGCCCCCTTACAACTGTGTGTAAGTGTATGGGCAGACAGATATATGTAAATGTACAGGCAATGATTGATGTGCTAAGGGAAAACATTTCTAGAAAGGAATTTGAATTTAATAGGCTTTTAACACTATATATACACAAAAAGACCTCTACAATACTAGTATTGCATAACACTGTTAGTATATATATATATATATATATATATATATATATATATATATATAGATTTAGTTGAAATAGAATTAGATATTAGATAGTTGAAACAATGACAGATAATAATGTCATACAGATGTTCATTTATATATATATATATATATATATATATATATACATACATATATATATATATATATATATATATATATATATATATATATATATATATATATATACCGCTGCCGACTCTCTGTAACCCTATGGACCACAGCACGCCACATCTTGTGTCTGGTTGTGCCATCCATCCAGTTCCTGCTCCAGTGGACCACAATGTGGCTGACCTCTCTTCTATGTACTGCCCATCTTGGGTGACCCTACAAGATTTAGCTGACAGTTTCACTGAAGTACACAAGCCCCTTCACTACGACAAGGTAGCGATCCAAAAGGATATGTATATAAATATATATATATATATATATATATATATAAATGTATGTATATCCCCATGAATATAAATAAGTACTATTTCTTCACATACATCTCTGCCTGAGTAGATGAGCAGGTCTTAAAGTGAAGTGACTGCTCTGTAAAGGTCAGATGTTAGTAATATCAATGAACTACAAAAACCCAGTGAATTGCCTTTTTCAAAGAGGCTCTGACCTTTGTGCTCATCCTTTAGTAAACCATAACTTGCTTGGTAATAAAAAGGACAAAAGAAGGGGAGATTAAGGTGTTATTGAGAAATGCTTTGGAGGCTTAACTTAAATGAAAAGGTCTTCATGATCATAAAACTAAGAATATGAATTAATGTCAATGGTAATATGAATACCATTCATAAATATTCCCAAGCAATCAAAAATAGAAACATATAATACCATCTAATTTCACATTCTGTTTCATTCTTTTTCATTCTATGGGGTATATTCATCAAATAGTTATATTTATAGCTTATAACTATCATAGGGCCTCATTCAAATGAGATTTGGACAATTGAATAGGGCTCTATATAAGCACACAACAATAGAGCCCTATACAATTGGCCAATTCGCATTTGACTGAGGCCCCTGGAGTCCTGAGCACTTCCCTTGCTGAGCACAGGTGAGCCAGGATTTGTACAACTTTGACACCAGAGGTGATATGTACTAATTCTAATTTTGCTTTCTTAAATTACGAACATTTTAGGAATTATAATACATGTACTGCTCAAAGTTGTATTTTGTCTAGATTGAGCAATGATTATTTATATATATGTACCAGCTATTTCTTTCTCCTATGTTCTGCAACAGTGGTTACAAAACTTGGTTGTATGAATGGTAACTTATTTTTTGTTATTGTTTGCTTTGTGGACCATCTAACTAAATTTCATAGACCATTGGTGGTCCACGGACCACAGTTTGGGAACACCCTTTAGATTGTAAGTCTGCGAGTTTCAATCCTGCGCAGTGCTTTAGGGAAAGCGCTATGGACACTGGATTCCAAGCTCAAAGACAGGGCCATCCACTCTTTGCAATGTATGAATCTTTAACTTGTCATTGCCTGTAACTTAACTTATGTATAGCGCTACGGAATATGTTGGCGCGTTACAAATAAACGATAATAATAATAATAATAATAATCAGCTCTACAATATATATATTTGGAAAAAGCAACAGCCATAGACGTTATCTTGCATGAAGATGGCTAATTGTTGTGATCATTTTTGGATACCTTTATTAAGACCATGGTGTCCTCTACATTTGCCTTACCAAATATGTATTTTTGGAGAGATTATGGGAAATGTGTATAAATGCCAGGTTAATTAACCTAGAGTTATAGGAGGGGCTGTAGCTCTCCCATACCCATAAATACCAACCTTCCTCACACTTGCCTCGTAGCACATGTCAAACTCCACTTTCATTTAACCCTTCTCTCTAGATCCAATTCACTTTCCCATGCCATCTAACCAGGCTAGGACGATGTAGCTAAAGATGCCACACCTCAATCTAATTCACTAGAGAGAAAGCCCTGACTACAATATAACATATATGGTGAATGAGATGTGTGGAAAAACAAAAGTAAATCTCACAACACTACCAAAAACCTGTAGTGAATATAATAATTTCTGCCATAGTTATGCATATAAATACTAAAACCCCTACAAAAAGAGTAATAGATATAATAGTTCAGTGGCGTACATCACTTTTAAACATCTATCTGTAATGGTGATATAGAGAAACTCAAAACTGTGCAGTTCCTCTAGTACGATACTAACAAATCAAAAGGTCTTGACACTTGAGGGCCAATGAGTCATTAGATTGGCAAACACCCAGAATTCAATCTTCAGCGCCAGAAAAAACAATCAATATTTTTGACAAATTCACTGTAAGCAATTATACACAGGGCCTGCTGATATTTTTTTTTGTTTTATTTCTGCAAATTTTCTGCTAATCAATAACTGTGCTTTGTTCAAGCGTAATACTGTATTTTTTATCTCTGCCTAGATAAACTTCTGCATTGGATAAATAACTCCACTAATATCACAGGAAGAGAATGGATGGTGTGGTTTGATGATCAGATGTCTGTTTTTAAGCTAGAGGAAGTTCTGCTAATGCAACACATACCTTATCTGCTCTGGCATAACGCCTAAGAATGCTATATTATTTGCACAGTGTGTGATATGAACTATGAGTTATTTCAATTATGTAATACAATTATATGTTTTTTTAGCAAAAATACATGTTTGTTGTTCAATCCATATGCTCAGGGTCACTTTTTCCAACCAATAGCTGATGTTTCAATTGCTAGATTATATAGAAACATGGATTTGATAGCTAAATACCAAAAGGATCATCTACAGCCACATATTAAATTTGAGCCCCGTAAGTGCAACGTGATGCTCGCAACGGATGTGAGCTTGAAGAGTTGCAGATTTACAGGGCTATTAAATTAGAACATGCTGCGAGTTACGGGCTTGAGAGGTAAACCCTTAAACAGTACTTCGCTCGTTTGATGTGCGGCCGTGAACAGGATCAATTAGTCTAACTCGTAGTTACGAGTTTGGATGGAGCCAATGGCAAAAGAGATCGTCAGAATTATGTCACTAAAAAATGGACGTGAGGTTGTCAAAGTCCTATGGGGTTTAATTACGAGTTGCGATCGGACCCGCATTCCAGATGTAATGTAATATTGATAAACCCGTAAATATGATATTCTATCACATGTGAGTTACAGTATATGTATTAACACATTGCTTAAATTGGATTCAAGTAGATACGGTAACTGCAAATCCTGTCCTGAAGGAATATAAACATTCTCTCATACATGCAAACTCACTAAAGTGTCATGGATCCCTCCAGGGACCTGCAGAGGCATGTTTTATTTTTTTTAAATTGCAAAAACTTTCTAATTATGCTCTTAGTCAGGGTCATATTTTTTGCTTTTTTTATTTTTTTTAATCATTGGTTCTTTAATATAACAGTATGTAAAATGTTCTACATTAAAATAGTGAAATAAGCTCCTAATACTAAGGCTTATATTTAATGGATATGCAGAGAATAAGGAACAACAGCCCCACTAAAGACTCAGTACCAAGAAGTAATTTGCCTGCACTCAGGGAAACGCGTCCTGTCAGACTGAGCCTGTGGAATATTCTATTCTCTGTGACAATTCTGAAAACTCAAATAAACCTTTGGAGCGAAAACGGGACTCATGACATATGGCTGGCTTAAGGCTCTCTCTTCCTGTGCAGAGCTGCTCTGATTGCCATATGTTGTCTGAATAATAGCAGAAAGTACCCACATAAACAAAGTCAAGAAAAAGCCAGTTTCTCAAGACAACTACCTACAGAGGAAAGAGGGATAGTAAGAAGAGTGGTTGTGTAGAAGAAGATGGCAATTGAGTGAAACAAATATTATATAGACAGATGTGTTAGAGCTGGCACATTTTTCTGCATTATGTAGAAATGTAACACTGTACAGGAGGTGCCCGGGTTACAGACGACCCGACTTACAGACGGTCTATACTTAAGAATGGGCTCCCAAGACTTTTTGTATAAGCTTGTATTTATGTTAAAAATGGCACAATAGTTTATCCAGCTTATTATTACAGTACAGGGGTATTATCATTATTATTACAGTATTACACTGTGTTATTAGTACCACATATTAGCCATTACAGTATTGTTATTATTACTATTATTATTAATCAGCAATCTGAGTTACCTACAAATCCGCCCTAAAGACGTTCCCAGGAGCATATCTCGTCTGTAACCCGTGGACCACCTGTACTTAACTCTATTTACATGAATAGAAAGGACATTAGAAATTGTTAGAGGCCCACGGTATTGACATATTCATAGTGATTGAGGAATATCTTATAAATAATAAAATGCTTGTAGAAATAATAATAAATGTACTCTTTAACAGTTATACTATTGCTTTATTGGGGAGGGGGCATTTGTTTTTTTCCTAACAGGAGGATAACATCTGTATTCTTTTTTGATGAAAGGCAGTCACAATGCTGTGGAATAATAATACAATTAAAGGACCACTGCACAATGAAAGGAAAAGATTTGTTTGAAAACTTTGACTCAGAGCATCATTTAGCAGGAAAAAAAGGGGATGCCTGTGCAGGACCCTGGAGAGATCCATGATACATTGGTGGAAGTTGTGTGTGTGAGAGGGGCGTGTACATTTCAGGAAAGCCAATGTTGCAGTAAATAATGCAAGGTACCAGCTTTTGGGCCAGTGAGAGGGAATGGGTACTGTGTCTACTTCAATCTTACTCAATTATATTGAGCCATGGCCATCTGTTTCCTCTCTCTTTACTGACAAAACACCCCCTCGTGATTCAGCTCTGAGAAAGCGATGCAACAAACACAAAATGGATTCCTGTACTTTTAAACATGGTCTTCAATAATTTAGATGTCCCACTAATATTGCTAGTTTAGTACATACTCGACAAACAAGTGTCTTTTTGTTCTTGAATGGTAGTGGTCCTTTAAAGCAAAGTGCAACTCACAATATATTAACACATCGAGTACCACTCTTCTCTATATGGAACTGGGTACAAACAAAGTCTGTGAAAATTTAAATATTCTCTTAAAAGGAATAACACTTGGAGAGAAAGTTTTAACCCATCTCTACAACAAAACAAATTAGTTGATAAATTATATGATATTGTGGCAGAGCAAATTATGGTAATATTGATGATATTTAGATAATACTGTAGATATAGAGCACAAGTGCACAGAGTTTCCCCTATTGTTTCAATATTGATTATGTGTTTGAAAGAAATTCATTATTGCATTACTTTAATAAATAAAATAAATGTAATGATATTAGGGCAATGAGAGAAGACACATACCTGGAAAGACAATTCTCAAAGCAAACTAGCATTGATTGTAACACACATTAAATATACATATTGTACACAGAGCATTTAGACTGCTGGGTCTCGAATGTGCAGGCAGTCAGAACGCAGAGGTTACCCACCACAGGGATGAAGGGCGTATGTGTTAAAGGGATGCTTCACAAGTCATTTTAATAGCCATTCAGGTGAAGGCTTTATGGAAACAATATGGTACTATTCTTTTTTATTGTGAGATTTTATATGCATTATCTTGTTATTCTGTCATAGGAATTATGGGCAGAAAAGCGCTTCAACATTCAGTGCACATTAACCTCTCCTTAGGTTGTCTCGGTTCACTCCACCAATGACCGCTTGGGACCAGACTTTTTTTATGCTTATATCTGATTATACATTTCATTGTGCATGTCATAACACAATATAGACCCACACAATAACTTAACTGCTGGGTAACACAGAGAACGCATAAAAGATATACAGATGGCCTTCTCAATGTTAGTATGCTTTGTCAGGGTAAATAAATGTACAACGTCCAAGCATTATTGTAGATAGATAACCGTAAAAATAAGAAGATCATTTAAAGACTTTCAGCCTTATTAAATTGCAGTTCGGCAAATCTTAAGGGCTCTATATAAGCACATAGCGTATATTTTTTACAGAAGTTTTTAGTTAGTGAATACCTTGCTTTTGGATAGAAGCTCAACAACTAAAAACTTCTGTAAAAAATATGCAATGTACTTATATAGAGCCCTATTCAATTGGCCAAATCACAATTTAATAAGGCTGTATATTACAAGCTGATCATCTTTTGAATGTGAAAACAATCTTTGAAATAGTATACTGTATTTATAACGACTTCATGAGAATGTGAATATGAGAGAAATTGATGTTTTATTTCCTGTCTACAGGTACAAATAGGGCAAAAAGGCCTTGATGTGACTTCTTATGATCTGAAAAGAGAATTATCCTTTGTGTAATTATCTAATGATCATAGTGTGGGAATTCCTATGAAGTCAGAAAATAAAGGGTAAACTTTATTTTCATTAATAAACAATATTAAAGCACCACTGTAGGATGACATATATATATATATATATATATATATATATATATATATATATATATTTATATATATATATATATATACACACACACAGGAGGTCCCGGAGTTATAGATGCCCCCTACTTACCAACAACCCGTACTCAAGAACCGTCTCCCAAGACATTTTGTATGAGTTTGCTCTTATGTTCTGTTTATTTGAATTACATTAAAGAGCACACTAGATTCTGTAACATTCTAACAGTACAGGGGTATTAATATTATTATTACAGTATTAAACTGTATTATTATTACCACATGAGCCATTATAGTATAGTTATTATTATTATTCATCAAGGATCCGAGTTACATACAAATTTGACCTAAATATGATCTCAGGAAAGTATCTCGTCCTCATATATATATATATATATATATATATATATATATATATATATATATGTTTGAAAACGTTGAGAGCATAATAAGGCAGGGAAGTTTTTTTTAAATTAGAATTTCATTAATCTGCGCATACCTGGTAGCATGCTTGATACTTTGATAAAGGTTGTGCATGTAAGAGAGGCCTTTAAATGTTTGCAGCAGTGAAGTTTGCATCTCCTGTTGCAAGTTGCTGGCTTCTGAGCATGTGCGTGGGAAGAAATCTGGTTTCAAATTGTAAAAAATGTAATTATTTAACAAAGCACTCTTGCTGCATTCCACCATCCACTAATAATATAAGTACACCCCTCAGGCTTCATGCTATCGTGTAGTGTTGAAACTAGCCCAGTTGGAAACTTCTACATATAAACTTTCTTCTTAACTTGTTTCATGTGCATGGCTTATACAGCTGCTAAGGTTACTTCTAATCCTGCTTCACAAACATGAGCAGTTTTTCTTAATCTGCATGGAAATTGGAAAATGTTTGTAGAAAGTAAACATAAATTAATAGCTTTACATTGAACTATTATTTATTTTTATTTTCATTAGACCTATTGAAAGCACTGACATGTATTACCACATTTCAACTATAGCACGTGCAAACATCTGTGCAGTCAACATGTAAAAGCAGATCAACACCAACAAAAATGATGGCTTCCATTACAACAATATTGCATATAATAAATACAAATTATTAGTAAATTAAATTAAAATTCTGTATTTTACTTACTTTCTAAAAACATTAAAAAAATTACTACATTTTTTTTAAACATTGGTCATTTAACATATGTTGTTTTCTTGTAGGAAATTGAGCTTTTAGTATTCCTATAAGTTTACTTTGTGAACTAATACAAAAAAGTGTATTTCTTGCTATGTAACCATGTCACTTCCTTCCCTTCTATTCCTTATCTTCTCTTCCATTCCCATTAAATTGAAAGTAGCGAGTTTCTAATCTTGTAGGGTGCTTTGTGAAAAAGCACTTTCTGCAAAGATTTTAAGCTCAAAACATCTTCTACGGTTTGTTAATATTATATTTTTCTTTGTTCTTATCCCTGTACAGCGCCACTGAATAAGTTGTCGCGTTACAAATAAAAGATAATAATATATCTACCTTGCAAATGTCTCTCAGAGTCATTGGAGATAGATAATTATTCATATCCTCACATCTCTATATGCAGGGATGCTTTCAACAGAGTTAAAAATGATCCTGCTTCATCCTGAATAATGCCTATTGATGAAGCTTCATGGGTTCCTGTTGGCAGCTGTATCATAATGACAAAGGCAACTGTGCAGATTGATTCTCTTGAATTAGTTTTTAATGTATAGGTAGAGTCTCTTTGTTTCTAGGTGTCGCTGAGTCGGCCATATATTTTACTGACATCATATTTTGGTGATTAAATGTGTAGTGAATGTATGCCTGTTTAATATATAATTCTATAATTATATCTATACATGTATATATGTCTTTATATATGTGAATAAATACACATACACACATGAATATGTTTATTTAGATTTATACAGAAATCAATAAGGTCCTTATGTTTTAGTGCACATGTGGTTAAGTAAGATTTCTAGATAGATAGATAGACAGAAAGATATATGTAATAGATGCTTGATACCAGAATGAATTCTATTAAATTACTGCAATGACATGTTCTATTGGCATTTGACCTCATCATTGAAAAATATGATTTTATTACTATTACAGAAAGCATAGTAGATAACTAGAAAAGCTTACCAGTTGATGTGGCAAGATCAAACACAATTACGGAATTCATGCATGCGTGGGATATGTATATGGTGATCCCAAGGCTTAATTAAGCCAAGCTTTTTTGAAGATTTATATGCTATCAAATGCATTTGTCTATGTTTAAATATCCTATAGTGCTTCACTCTGAACCAGTCCAGCCTGAAATACTAGAAAATGTTCTTATGATTGGGAGAAAAAGAAAACACCAAATGCACTATTCAGCCTTTCTGGATTCTCTGCAGGATTTTTCAATGCACCGTGAACATATCTGATGTACCGTACTTATAAATATATAATGAGTTGTATAAGTCTTGCTATATCTGCTTCAAATATATGTAAACTAGTAAACCATGTATGAAATAAGTTATCACTTGGTATTTATTATAATGTTTTTGGAAATATTATAATTGATTTGGAATTTTATAATGTTGTTATCACTGTTAGGACAGGAAACACACTGCCAGGGTTTAGACCCCAGGGACCTTTACAACCACTCTTCCTTACAGCAACTATCTCGTCCTGATTCAAGTTAATTCGGGAGACAAAGTGACCACAACTGAAGGTAGAATTTAAGTGTTTCAATTTATTACATGCAAGGCATGTCACTATATAGAGCATAACCCCACCCATTCATTACATATTTTTGTGGCTTGTGCAGAAGTAATGTCAGTACAATCACAATGTGATTTTGTTGATTTTACAAAATGTACATAAGATATCTTAATAGTAGTTATGTTTCCTGATTGTGTCACATGTAACATACATTTTGCATGATATATAATCTAAATTGTAGAAATGTCTTTCCTAGATTTAGTTGCAAACGAAACACGTTTTACCCCTAGGATTATAGTTGTGTGATTACCATTGTAAGTCCTGAGCACATGGATGGCAGATTATAGACAGATACCTATAGACATACATAAACACATATATTGCAGCAGTAATTTATATTCCAAAGCGTTCAGTGTATTACATCTTTTTACGTGAGTAATTTGTGATAAATTCAAGAAACAGCAACCAAAAAAGTTTTTATGAATAGGTTTATGATTAAGGGAATTCTCTAAAAAAATAATTAAGAGTGAGCTTAATAAAAGCATATAAAGTGCATCATTAGGAGAAAATGGAAGTACATTTGAACTCAATTTATTTATATTTAAGACAGGAGAAAAATTACCCTAAATCACCCTACCACAGAAGTAATACATTATTTAATATTCTAAATTCACTAAGGTCGATTATATTTGTAGAAACTAAGTCAGGCTTCTAAAACCATGTTTTTTTATGGACACACACACACATATTAATATAACAGCATTCAGATATAGGTTTATTGAAAGAATATAGGAAAAGCGCACAATTTACCTTACAGCTTATTTAAATATTTGGAAGCTTTATGGGTTTATGTATTAAACCTAATAATGTTGGTTCAGTACAAAGCCACATTGTGAAGGGAACAGAAGAAACAAGACGTTAACCTGAAAACACATGCTCATGCTTTTCAATATCATATGGCTTTAGCC
Source organism: Discoglossus pictus (assembly GCA_027410445.1). NCBI lineage: Eukaryota > Metazoa > Chordata > Amphibia > Anura > Alytidae > Discoglossus > Discoglossus pictus. The sequence goes on along the minus strand of CM050164.1, from coordinate 78,906,557 downwards.
TAAACACACATGCTCATTCTTCTCATCATCATATGGCTTTGGCCTGAAAATGGTACTTCCAGATATTTTTTTTTACATTTTTTCATTGAACAGGATGTCTAAAAATTGTATAAAATGGTATAAAAGTAAGAGAAATATGCGTCTTGGCAGTAAAAGCATGGTACAAAAAAAATATATACGTTCAGATCAGAAAGTAACATTTTAAATAAATATAAAATACCACAGTACAGTAATACAACAACACAGAAAATCAACTTACATAAAAAATAATATCTGACTACAATAAATCTATTATATTCTAACTAAACAGACTTGAAGGAAAGACATGAACATGCATTAAGCCTCCCTCTAAGAAAAGCCACATAAACCTTGCAAGGATGAGACCTGTTAAGATGTAACCACAGTTCAGTAAGTCTCCATAACACGCAAGAAAAAATGCCTTTCTGCCAGAGCTAGTAGGAGATTAGTATTATGTCTATTCAGGGACTAATTAGCTAAACGAGCATACCACAAACAAAGGAGGTTAGCTGTAATGTATTATTAATATAATTTAAAGTGGCATTTTAACTTTGTGATGAACTTCCGAAAAGGAACATGATACAGTTTGAAATGGACATGGGCGCAAGTCCTCCATATACCGAATGTTTAAAGTTATATATTCAAATATGCTCTGTTTGTAAATAGGAAAATGCTTTTACAAAAAAACACAGCCTCTAATTTATTTTACTTTTATATGCAATATAATCTACTAGGAAATTGCCCGTCAAAAATGACGGGAGTAAAATTGTAAGCCTGGCAATGCTGTTTGACACACAATGCGAGGCTATGTGCCCTCTGAGCACCTTTGATGCTCAACGTGAGGCCTGTGCTGATCGCCTTTGGCGATCATCATGTGGCTCGCAATGAGCACCTTCGACACTCATTGCAAGCCTCTCACTCTGTGTACTTTATAGGCGTCCTACTTTATAGTCCCGTGAGGCTCGCAGTGCAATGAGCACCTTTGGCGCTCATTGCAGCCTAAGTCCCACGTGCCTCAACTGCTCGCCTCGCTTTTGCAGCCGGTCTCGCCTCGCTTTACAATGCACGCAAAGGGTGGCAAAGCCGCAAACGTGACCAATGTTCTAGGTCCCCAACTATATATATATATATATATATATATATATATATATATATATATATATATATATATATTTGATAATTTTGGTTTTGATGTCGGTGGAGACTTTGAATGGACAGGTAACTCTTATTTACACAATGGGATTGTGGTGTCTAAAAATGTCAGGATTAATGTTAACAAGAGAAACCATCCAGAGAAGGCTGCAGACAGAAAAGATATCAGGAAAGGTCAAACCCTGCAGGAATATATATATATATATATATATATATATATATCACATATATAGTTGTGAGCGTACGGGTCGTTGCTCACGCTTGCGGCCCTCGCGTAGCGAGCTGCGGGCCTCGCGAAGCGAGGGCCGTGGCTCGCGCAGCTAGGTCACTGGGCAAGGGCCTCAGTTGCTGGCATGGAGCGCCGAAGGCGCACCATGCCAGCACCTGAGGCCCCTCGCGAAGCGAGGGCCTCAGTTGCTGGCGAGGAAGGCGCTCCATGCCAGCAACTGAGGCCCCTCGCGAAGCGAGGGACTCAGTTGCTGGCGAGGTCACTGGGCAAGGGCCTCAAACCCTCGCAAACTTCACGTCGCTACTCAAAAAACACGACACACAAATTACGACACTCGCTAAATTTTACGAGGAACGCAAACAACGTACGAAACACGTTACCACACATTACGACCTCGCAAACATCGGACGCAACACGCCGACATACAAACATTTAAAACACAATACATATACACAGCACATACATAAAAACCTTACCTACACCAAGAGGGAGCACCGAGGACCTCAAAAATGCAACTTACACCTCGATTTTACTCGAAATAAAAGAGTTTTGAGACTAAAAAAAAATCTAAGCGACAGAAAAAATGGCCGCCGAACAAAACGAAAACGAGGCTACAGCACTCTAAACTCGCAAAACACCACAACAAACTCGCAAAACACCACAAGAAACTCGCAAAACGCCACAAACCACCTACGGATATTCATACCACACAGTGCACACATTCAGCATGCTTACACAGCAGCTCCACACCACTAATGCTGCAGCAACATCAACACAGATTGCCAGATCTTCATCACAATGCTTCAAAATAGGTACAGTATATTCATTTACTAATGTATTACATATTTCATTATTAGACACCAAACATCATTAGCTACCTTACAATTTCATTGCCGTCATTTTTTGACGGGCAATTCGCTAGTATATATATAAAGGTTGTTTTTACTTTTGCGCTTTCCAAATACATGTTGCTCATTATCAAGTTTAGTTAGTGAAGATACAATATAGTTGCTTACATCATAAAGACCTGGGGATATAATAGATAGATAGATAGATAGATGACTTTAATTGAGCTAACTGACACAGACAGGCTGATAAGCCACTGCTCAAAGCCATTCAACGCTTACACATACACATAAATATGCTTTTAATCTACAGTTTTAAAACTGATGCCTGCACTAAAAAGCACTTAAAGAAATGCTTTCTAATGAAGTGTCTTTAAGACACGCTAGCTTCATTTAAAGGTTTTTACCGAACAAAATGATGGCTAGTAAGTCAGTTACTTCAAAATGTAAACTAATTTAATATGCATATTAATTTAAAGCAAACAACAATTTATTTAACTTTTAGTATTTAACATTATTTTAATATTAGTATGTATACTTTATAGGTGTTAAAGGCTGAGTTACATGCAAAACATTGTAAACTCAAAGCTGCTATTCTATTACTAAGGGGCATTTAAAAAAAAATTATGTTAATATTTTTTTAATAAATTATAAAAATTCTTATTTTTATTATCCTACCATAATTGAGACCTCCACTGTGTCCCAGGGAACAATATGTCAATGGAGCAAAATACAGTTACCAGTATAAAATATGAAAATGATAAAACCCTGATTAAAAGAAGGGAATCCAATAACTTATCTTACAAGTAATTTTAGCCATAGCTCTAAGTATTATCATTTTTTTTTTCATAGAGTATTGTGTAATATATAGATTTGATTACAGATAAGAACAAGAAGGCCCATTTAGCCTTCCCATTCAATCATTATATAAAGTTTTGATCTTTATGACAGCAATAGGCATATCCTACGTACTCGATGTCCCCACCATCCTTCTGAATGAACATTTAATCAACAGTTATGTGGTTGTCCTATCTCTGCTATTTCATATTACTTAGCTTGGATTATTCATGTGTTAGTTTATCATACTCTAACACCAACAATAAGGACCATGAAACAGATGGGATAAGCATCACGTTCCATTAGTAAATGGAAAAGGAACAAATTTCTTTGTAAGGTTTCTTCTGTATTTATTCCGTAATTACAGTGAATGTAAATATTATTTGTACTAATTATTAACACTGGAATTTTCTCATTACTACAGAGTTATAGAGACCCATTAAAGAACCATTGATTTATAATATTTATAGTATGATCTTCCCGAAGCACTTGCATTGAAAGAGATTGTTTTTAAACAGTATAAAAAAATCAATATACCCTTTTATATTTAAGTACAGTAGACTCTCAGTTAACCGGAACTCAAGCAACCAAAACTCTCAAGCAACCAGAAAAAAAATTGAATGTGGTACTTTTAATAAAAATGTAAATTTACAGGGCTCAACAAATGTCAGGAGCCAGGTTGTCATGCCACAAAATGCTCACAGGCACCTAGATTTCATCCACTGTATGTCTCTGCAATTCAGTTTTACCTAGAAGCAGACAGGCATGAGCCACTGAGCCAGGGCAGTGTTGGCATTAAATTCACCGGGTTCAGCACTGCACTCTCCAACCCAACGTACCTGTGTGTAAGTGAGGAGTGAAAGCTGCTGCTGCTAGAACAGCCCTCACTGACAAATTTACTTAGCAGAGCATCCTATGTGCACCTCATCTAGGCCTATTTTAATAGTAACTCTCAAGTAGCCTGAAACTACATTTATCTGTCATCTACCAATCCCCATGGGTACCGGATAACCGAGAGTCTACTGTATTATATTTAATTTTGCTTTAATGGCACTTATTTATGTTACTAATGGGATTTATTTAATTGAGAGACTGAAAACTGAAAAGGCTTTTGACAATAAAATGATATATACAGAAAGTTCTACTATAACAATTCCTTGCAAGATCCAAGTAAACTGGCAATCTAAGATGTAAGGACCCATACAAACTTAACATTTTTATATTTTATTAAGTACGGTGGTCGCAAGCTTGCAATCTTGTTAGGTGCTTTAGGGAAAGCACAGTGTATGTTTGATTTTTTATCCATTCAGTCGTTTCTGACTCTCTGTGTCCTCAGAGACTGTAACACACCAGAACATTTTTATGTCTATGGTCATGATGATACACTTGATATTCATGGCAGAGATTCTGGAGTGGGTTGCCAGTTCCTTCTCCAGTGGGCCACAGCATACAGCTTCTGGTATTCCTAGGTGGTCTCCCATCCCAGTACTGGCCAGGCCCAACCCTGGTCATAGTGGTGTGACCTCATGGTTCCCTGACTTGAAATTGAACCTAGGTCGACAGCGGGGGAAGCACTGAGTCCTAACCACTGAACCACCAGGGAACCTTGTTTGTTGCATTTTAAGCTCAAAGACAGGGCCATCCATTCTTCTGCATTGTTTTAATATTGTTTTTTACTTGTTCTTGCCCCTGTATAGCGCACAAGTATGTTGGTGCATTACAAATAAAATATAATAATTATCATGAAATGGCACCCTCTACTGGAAGAGCCCAACTACACACAATACAATGAAAAATCAACACTACTCTGAATAGGTAGAAATAATGTTACTAGTGGGCCAGATACCCTGACCAAGCTTTGCCAGTAGATAATTTCTATCGCTGTCACACAGGCACTGTGGCATAAAGCTTCGAAATCAGCTTTCCTAACTGAGCGATGAGAAGGTTTTGCTCCACAGATGCTGAGCAGCACTTCTAGCCAGTAAGGCAGCAGTTTTTTTAGCTTAGCTGCTCTCTTCTCCATCCTTATTAGTTTATCCTGTCACCATGCTCATTAGGAGACCTTGAGTCTATCCATCACAGCATGCTGCAATGGGCAATATGTAACAAAACACGCAGAAGTACACAGTTTAGGCAAAGCAGTCTTTGGACTATTATTGCTTTTTCTAGAGTTACTGAACATGCAAAAATGTCAGTTCCGCATAAACAAAGTCTATTACAGGAATGTCAGCAAAAGGTCTTCATCTGCCCCATATTATACTCTACTGTAATGGTAATTGATTATGGAGAACACAAATGATTAACTATTTCACAACTAGATTATTGACCAGGTTGAGATGGATTTGTAGTGAGGAAGCTATCCAGACTGATCACTAATGGTTTATCATTACAAATAGTTATTGTTCCCTGACCTGTAAAAACACATTCAATTAATACAATATATATTATCATTTATACCATTAAACTGCACACACTTTATTAAAATGACACAGCCAAGGACCCAGTTATTGAACAAATGATAAGCACACAAATAAATATAACTACACTATTTTTTTTATTAAATATGAGTGTGTTAGATAATGAAGTTTGAAATTTGGGTAGGTTAAAGGACCATTGTGGTCAGTTGTCTTCTATATGGTCTTGTGAATACCTTGCCTTGATAATGGTCAAAATTATTTTAGTGAAAAATAATCAGTAAAAGTGAAAAAATGTAACTCAAACTTTATTTTTTAATCTTTTATACACAAGTAGGGTTCTTTTGTTTTCCGCTACTCCTGTTAAAAGCAACATTAGTTTGTTACATTCCCTTTCAATGGACATTTCTGTGCATTCAATAACCTCACGTTTTGGGAAGTTGATCAGCAGGAAAACGGTAGATCCCACAGCAGCCATATTACATCTATGTAATATTTAAAAGGCTTGTAAGTTTGTGAGTTTTTCATCGTATAGGATGCTTGAAAAAGTACTCTATATGCAATTTGTTTTTATCTTCTGTTTTATCCTATGTATGCTGCTGTGTAATATGTTGGCACATTATAAATATTATATAATAAAAGGTTTTATTATATCATTCTACATAGTTTCAAAAGAAACTCTTCAAAGTAGTATATTTTAAATATATGACCACAGTGGCTGTTTAATTATAAATTCCATGAAAAAGTACTCCCACTCTACCACTCAATCTCTTATGTTTAATTATCCCCCACAGTGGGGTGATAAACCACAAGAACATACCCATATGGACAAATAATAATAATCACGGAGACAATAAAGCATTCAAGTCTTATCATTATTTACCAACTGGGCATGCTCTGTCACTTTAACTACCAAGGTGAGAGGTAACATCTCCTTGCAATGACTGATGTCCATGTATTTGCAATGCGATATTGGACTTAAGGGATTTCTTTCACAACAAGGTACTTTGAGCAAAAAATATTGCTTGCCTTTCTGCTTTAGGCTACAGTAACTGTCAGGAGCTTAATAAGCAACTTTCTATTATCTTCACTGGCCCAGATTTCGAATGGAAAAACTGTGCTAAAAATTGAATAAGGTGTGAAGCATCCAAGGCATATGTTGGAAAAATGTTCATCAGTTGATTGTGTTGTTTAATAAATGCAGTGTTATTATTATTATTACTATTATTATTATTATTGTTATAAGTATTATTATTATTATTATTATTAATAATAATAATAATAATAATAATCATCATCATCTTTTTGCATCAGTCTTGCACCAGTCTTAAAATGACAAGACACTTTGACAAATTGCCTCCACTGAGACACAGAATGAAACTGCCTGCCTAAAGAGCTATTTACTAAGGCTGTAATAGAAGTCTGACTATTGTTTTTCTTTTTAATTGTTTTTCAATTTAGCCCTGGGTTTAATAATGCTTGATTTACCATCCTGATGGTGAACTGAAGCAATTCAATTCAGCAGTGGTTTTAAGACCAGCTTCTAGTTGACTGTAAAAATCTGGGCAAACTATGTCATGAAAATGAAAATATATATGAAAATGTCAGGAAAAATTACAGACATTTTCATATATATTATTCTGCATTTGAAAAGTTTGCATCAAAACACTCCATTTATTAATCAGTGCAAAAAATGCAGAAATAATGCACTAGAATGCTAATAGTTGATGTATCTCCCTGTTTAATGGAACACTGTAGTCCCTTATTTATTCTATATTTAAGAAAATAGTAGTGTTTACGGCTACATTACATATTTACTTACTGTGTATAATGTTTTTTTTGCTTTCCTTAGTTGTCACCTAGGAAGATGATTCTATTTGCACTTCCATTTAACTCTTTTAACATCATGGCAGCCTTTCAATAACTGAATGAAGAGTTTATTTGCATTCACTAACAATTTACCTACTCTTTACTGTTGTACAAGTCTGTGAATCTAGATGACTTTACCCAACATCTGGCCTGGGCAATTATTTGATAGGACACTAATAGAGGAAACACGAAGAATGTGAAATATTCCCTTGCAATTTGTAACTTGACACAAAATTAAACTCTTATGAAAGTAGGAATCATAGGACTAGTGTAGCATTGAAAATACATCATATAGCTTTATACATGCTGTCATATTGTATAACGATTAAATATTATTTATAATCAATAATAATAAGAAAAAAAGCACATTCCTATGTATTCTAGAACTGTCTTAGTAATACTTTATGTATCTGAATAAAGTTATGATTGACAGCCGTGCTCAAGAGTAACGCAAATGGTGGGCATAAAGAAATCCACTGGAATTTGTGGATGACTAGTCAAAGCTATTATATATATATATATATATATATATATATATATATATATATATATATATATATATGTGTGTGTTTGTGTATATATATATATATATATATATATATATATATATATATAAATATATATATATATATATAAGTACCTTGCCTCAAGATTGTGAGCTCTCAGGAGCAAGACCTTATATATCAATATGTTTACTCAACATCTTGTAACTTAATGTAAGACTTGTATATATTGGTACTTTATAGTTAAGGACAAATAATAACACTTTCAATTTAAATCAGATATGCAGATTGAGAGTAAAATCATCTGACATTTAGATGTTTGTAAGAGCAGAGTGTTCATTATTCCCTGCCAAATCTCTTTTTTTTATCTCTACACATAAGCTTTACAATGGAGTACAATGTTTAAAAATAATTTTTAGAAGTTATTACCACTCAGCTGGTGAAACTGGTTGGACGTCTGTAATAGGATGCTGCTATGGCTTCAAAAATAACTTGGCATTTGAATGCAAGGTTAGGTAATGACAGTGTACATAATGAGCATGGTTATTCTGTGTATTTGAGATAAGTGAACCAATATCTTACAATCACAGTACACTAAGTGTTTTTTTATAAAGTGGAAAACCAGCAGGAGATTTCTTGTTGACACTGTTTTTTTTATGAATGAACTGGGCAAGATTTGCTTTTATAATGGTGGTCATAGCTTCATATCTCCATACACATTAACATTGAAGTATGTTTATTAACAACTCCTGGCTGCATACTTTATGAAATATACCGATCATAAATGTAGAAGATGTATGAATATATTAAAAAAAAAAACACCTTACAGCATAACTGATTCAAGTATCCTAACGCAAATCCATGCTCTGGAAAAAGTCGCAAGCAATGTCCTTAAACATGATGGAATATGGCTGGGAACAAAGCTACAAAAACAAAACTTTTTTGAGTCTTGGATGTGTGCTTTCATAATAGACAGACTCAACCAAAAAATGGTTCCAATGGTAAATATTTGCTTAAGATACGGTGACTTTTATTTGAGATTTGTCGATATATACACAGTAATATAATCTAGCTTTAAATGTTTCCTTTCTTATCCAACATGGAGTCAAGAGCTTGATATATACTTCGGTTTCATATATAGTGTATTTATTTTCCTAATAGTATCAGTACTTTATTAACTAATAAACTCTCTTCACATTGTCACTGGGAAAACGCTGAAGTCTGCTAAGTGCTTTTGGTAATGGGACTTCTATAGCGGACCAGATTAAAAAAAATCTGACTTTAAAAATGTAATCATGTTTTAGGGAATTCTATTAGAGAAGCTTCCTGTTTATTGGTTTAACAAATATGTTCTGCATTCTTTCTGAAAATTGTTTTGCTCTATATTCATAATCAGCTTTCCAAGCTCAGCTGGCAGTGAGGGTAATAAATTACTCAGAACTGATACTCTGAGTGACAACTGTTTTCTTGCCTTATTACATTTTTAGAGGGACACTAATTTCATATTTGCTTTGAAGAATGGTTTTTAAATTAGTCTGAGTATATGAGAAAAAATTCAGCATGCCCACAGTCAAATTTAAAGCATAAAGAGAAGATACATCTAGACTATATTAAGATGCAGGACCAAACCCAAAAGTGCTTCATAGATTGGTATTTTTCAAGCAAACTATATTTCTAGTCTGGCCTGCTACAGTTCAAATTTATCATATCACAGGTTCTTTCAGTCACATCTAAAGTGGTTGAGCTTGGCTGTCAAGTCATTTTTCCAATATCTTAGAAAGAGAGAAAAGAAACACCCAGAGGCAAGTGAGCTTAGCCATGTAAAACAGAAGGGACTGATTTCACCACAAATGAGAATCCACACTTATCAGTTACATGAGTTTTATGTAGAACTTCAAAACTAAGCTGTAGTATTGACACATGCATAATCAATTTTCCAAACACATATGTTTATTGTGTACATTTGTATAGCCATATCCAGGGATGCAAGTAACAGAAGATAGAACTATTGGAGAAAAACTAAAGCCAGAGGTGCTCATCTCCCTATAAAGGGCACAAATGAGCAAAATAGGCTGCTCTCAGAGTGTGCTATCATGTCCATAGGTCTAACTAATAAGGCAAGTTCATTCTCTAATTGGGCACCTGTTTTTGAACTATTGATAAAGTCATACCAATACCTTTCTAGTATCTATGCACTCATATAGAGTTAGATTCACAAATCTGAGACTTATTCAACAGTTCTCCATCACCCATGCCATTGTGAGTCTTGTCCAGAAGAGACTTCTTCTTGCTCTATGGAACTCTTCCCAAAGTTTTTGCCAACACAACTTCAAGAGGGTGCTTGTAATTGTTTCAGCTTAACTAAATCTCTCCATTAACCAGATGCTCCCTTGGGAAACCCCATAAAACAGATTAGAAAACAGGATGTAATATTTCTCAAGTGAGGTAAATCATTTGCCAATAACTTAATTAATTGTGCACCAGAGTGAGAGCAGAGTTCATTGTTGAAACGAATTGCTGCATAAAAATTCTATTATTTCGAGGCAAAATGATTAAATGCCATTTCATTTGCAATAAAATGAGATTATCGAAAAAAAAGAAGTAATTATGAGATACCCCAGGCACTTTACTTTTAGAATAGACATATCTGTCAAGCACAGATCTTTCCATTGGAATCCAATTGTTCTGTTTAATATGAGAGTGAATTATTGAAAGGCAGCAGTCAAGCAGATTTTAGGAACTGTGTGAGTGATTAACCCTTTTAGGAATAAACATACCTTGGAGTTCAGTCTAAGAAACCTAGCAGACATACTACAATAACAGCAATGTACAAGGAACTTGAAAACACTCTAAATCAGCCTGTTTAACCCAAAACACCATGATCTGAAACAATAACAGGTCCAGATATAATTCAGCAGGAAACATAAAATGACCAGTGAAGTCCTTACCTGGAGAATGCACCAGAGAGGCTAATATAAAGCACAAGGCGTACATGTTCTTAGAATAATCTCCTTAGTAGCAGTCTCTTCCAACAGCCTCTCCTCTCTCTCTTCTTTCTCCCGTCTGCTTTTTATACTTTGGAAGCAGAATGAAACATATACTGTTCACGCTGTGGAAACGAGCTGCATTGAATGGAGCACCAGGGGCTGGAAGTGCTGGGCAAAGAGGGGAGGGAGAAGCAATTACCCAAATAAAAAGAGCTGGAGAAATAGCTTGTTGTGGCTCTTGCTGGAGGGAGCCTGGCAGTTGTGTGTTGGTGTAATTGCAATCAGCTGTAGTGGAGAGAAGCTTTACATGTCAGTGCTGGCTGGGAGAGGATTGCTGGATCTGGCAGCACCTCCAGGAGTGTTCAGCACCACGGACAGCGCCTAGCGTCTGCACCAGGAATCACTGGGACTAGCAGAGGACTGGAACGGACAGCTCGTATACTGAGCGAATGGGAGATCAGCACTGGGGCTAGAGGCTCACTGGGGTACAGGAGCACTGTGGGTACAGGAACACTGGGGTACAGGAACACTGTGGCTAGAGGCTCACTGGGGGTACAGGAGCACTGGGGTATAGGAGCACTGGGGTACAGGAGCACTGTGGGTAAAGGAACACTGGGGTACAGGAGCACGGTGGCTAGAGGCTCACTGGGGGTACAGGAGCACTGGGGTATAGGAGCACTGGGGTACAGGAGCACTGTGGGTAGAGGCTCACTGGGGTACAGGAGCACTGTGGATAAAGGAACACTGTGGCTAGAGGCTCGCTGGGGGTACAGGAGCACTGGGGTATAGGAGCACTGGGGTACAGGAGCACTGTGGGTAAAGGAAAACTGGGGTACAGGAGCACTGTGGGTAAAGGAACACTGGGGTACAGGAACACTGGGGTACAGGAGCACTGTGGCTAGAGCCTCACTGGGGTACAGGAACACTGTGGCTAGAGGCTCACTGGGGGTACAGGAGCACTGGGGTATAGGAGCACTGGGGTACAGGAGCACTGTAGGTAGAGGCTCACTGGGGGTACAGGAGCACTGGGGTACAGGAGCACTGTGGGTAAAGGAAAACTGGGGTACAGGAGCACTGTGGCTAAAGGCTCACTGGGGTACAGGAGAACTGTGAGTAAAGGAACACTGGGGTACAGGAGCACTGTGGGTAAAGGAACACTGGGGTACAGGAACACTGGGGTACAGGAGCACTGTGGCTAGAGGCTCACTGGGGGTACAGGAGCACTGGGGTATAGGAGCACTGGGGTACAGGAGCACTGTGGGTACAGGAGCACTGTGGGTACAGGAGCACTGGGGTATAGGAGCACTGGGGTACAGGAGCACTGTAGGTAGAGGCTCACTGGGGGTACAGGAGCACTGTGGTATAGGAGCACTGGTGTACAGGAACACTGAGGTACAAGAGCACTGTGGGTACAGGAGGAATGGGGTACAGGAACACTGTGGGTACAGGAACACTGGGGTACAGGAACACTGTAGGTACAGGAGCACTGTGGGTACAGGAACACTGGGGTACAGGAGCAATGGGGTACAGGACCACTGTGGGTACAGGAGCACTGTGGGTACAGAAGCATGGTGGCTACAGGAACACTGGGGTACAGGAGCACTGTGGGTACAGGAACACTGTGGGTACAGGAACACTGGGGTACAGGAGTACTGTGGGTACAGGAGCACTGTGGGTACAGAAGCATGGTGGCTACAGGAACACTGGGGTACAGGAGCACTGTGGGTACAGGAACACTGTGGGTACAGGAGCACTGTGGGTACAGAAGCATGGTGGCTACAGGAACACTGGGGTACAGGAGCACTGTGGGTACAGGAACACTGTGGGTACAGGAACACTGGGGTACAGGAGTACTGTGGGTACAGGAGCACTGGGGTATAGGAACACTGTGGGTACAGGAGCACTGGGGTATAGGAACACTATGGGTACAGGAACACTGTGGGTACAGGAGCACTGTGGGTACAGGAGCACTGTGGGTACAGGAACATTGGCGGTACAGGAGCACTGTGGGTACAGGAACACTGTGGGTACAGGAACACTGGGGTACAGGAACACTGTGTGTACAGTAGCACTGTGGGTACAGGAGCACTGTGGGTACAGGAGCACTGTGGCTACAGGAACACTGTGTGTACAGTAGCACTGTGGGTACAGGAACACTGTGGGTACAGGAGCACTGTGGGTACAGGAACACTGGGGTACAGGAGGACAGTGGGTACAGGCACAATGTGGGTACAGAAACACTGTGGGTACAGGAACACTGTGGGTAGAGGCTCACTGTGGGTACAGGAGCACTGTGGGTACAGGAACACTGGGCTACAGGAACACTGTGGGTACAGGAGCAATGGGCTACAGGAACACTGTAGGTACAGGAGCAATGGGGTACAGGAGCACTGGGCTACAAGAACACTGTAGGTACAGGAGAAATGGGGTGCAGGAACACTGTGGGTACAGGAACACTGTGGGTGCAGGAACACTGTGGGTACAGGAGCACTGTGGTACAGGAACACTGTGGCTAGAGGAGCAATGGAGTACAGGAACACTATGGGTACAGGAACACTGTGGGTACATGAGCACTGTGGGTACAGGAACACTGTGGGTACAGGAGCAATGGGGTACAGGAGCACTGTAGGTACAGAAACACTGTGGGTACCGGAGCACTGTGGGTACAGGAACACTGTGGGTACAGGAGCACTGGGGTACAGGAGCACTGTCGGTACAGAAACACTGTGGGTACAGGAACACTGTAGGTGAAGGGGCAATGGGGTACAGGAACACTGTGGGTACAGGAGCACTGGGGTACAGGAACACTGTGGGTACAGGAACACTGGGCTACAGGAACACTGTGGGTAGAGGCTCATTGTGGGTACAGGAACACAGTGGGTACAGCAGCATTGGGGTACAGGAACACTGTGGGTACCAGAACACTGGGGTACAAAAGCACTGTCGGTACAGAAACACTGTGGGTACAGGAACACTGTAGGTGAAGGGGCAATGGGGTACAGGAACACTGTGGGTACAGGAGCACTGGGGTACAGGAACACTGTGGGTACAGGAACACTGGGCTACAGGAACACTGTGGGTAGAGGCTCATTGTGGGTACAGGAACACAGTGGGTACAGCAGCATTGGGGTACAGGAACACTGTGGGTACCAGAACACTGGGGTACAAAAGCACTGTGGGTACACAAGCACTGGGGTACAGGAGGACTGTGGGCACAGGAACACTGTGGGTACAGAAACACTGTGGGTACAGGAACACTGGGCTACAGGAAAACTGTGGGTACAGAAGCACTGGGGTACAGGAACACTATGGGTACAGGAACACTGTGGGTACAGGAGCACTATGGGCACAGGAACACTGTGGGTACAGGAGCGCTGTGGGTACAGGAACACTGGGGGTACAGGATCACTGTGGGTACAGGAACACTTTGGGTACAGGAACACTGGGATACATGAACACTGTGGGTACAGTAGCACTGTGGGTACAGGAACACAGTGGGTAGAGGAGCACTGTGGGTACAGGAGCACTGTGGGTAGAGGAACACGGTGGGCACAGGAACACTGGGGGTACAGGATCACTGTGGGTACAGGAACACTGTGGGTACAGAAACACTGTGGGTACAGGAACACTGGGCTACAGGAACACTGTAGGTACAGGAACACTGTGGGTAGCGGCTCACTGTGGGTACAGGAGCACTATGGGTATAGGAGCACTGTGGGTACAGGAACAATGGGCTACAGGAACACTGTGGGTACAGGAGCAATGGGGTACAGGAGCACTGTGGGTACAGGAACACTGTGGGTACAGGAGCACTGGGGTACAGGAGCACTGTGGGTACAGGAACACTGTGGTTACAGGAGAAATGGGGTACATGAACACTGTGGGTAGAGGAGCAATGGGGTACAGGAACACTATAAGAACAGGAACACTGTGGGTACAGGAGCACTGTGGGTACATAAACACTGTGGGTGCAGGAACACTGTGGGTACAGGAGCAATGGGGTACAGGAGCATTGTAGGTACAGGAACACTGTGGGTACCGGAGAGCTGTGGGTACAGGAACACTGTGGGTACAGGAGCACTGGGGTACAGGAGCACTGTGGGTACAGGAACACTGTGGTTACAGGAGAAATGGGGTACATGAACACTGTGGGTAGAGGAGCAATGGGGTACAGGAACACTATAAGAACAGGAACACTGTGGGTACAGGAGCACTGTGGGTACAGGAACACAGTGGGTACAGGAGCAATGGGGTACAGGAGCACTGTAGGTACAGAAACACTGTGGGTACCGGAGCACTGTGGGTACCAGAGAGCTGTGGGTACAGGAACACTGTGGGTACATGAGCACTGGGGAACAGGAGCACTGGGGTACAGGAACACTGTGGGTACAGGAACACTGGGCTACAGGAACACTGTGGGTAGAGGCTCACTGTGGGTACAGCAACACTGTGGGTACAGGAGCATTGAGGTACAGGAACACTGTGGGTACAGGAGCACTGTGGTACATTGATTATTAATACATTGTTATTTTGAAAAGCTCTGTGACTGCTTATCAATGTGGTTTATACCACTTTTGGTTTGTTTATATATATAATTATAAAATATATAATTAAAGAGTGAAACAGCCAAGAATGTCCAGTAATCTAGTAATTTATTAATTATTTATATATATATATATATATATATATATATATATATATATATATATATATATATAGATTAATAATGAGTATTTCAGTATATTATGATACCTTTTGTATTGGAAAAACGACTTATTTAGAGTGACGAGCTTTCGAGAGGTTCAACCTCTCTTTATCAAGTCTGAAGCAATACTCACTTTCAACATTGCTAGAGTGTAGAACTCAGCAGTTGATATACTTGAGACTTCAGACTTGATAAAGAGAGGTTGAACCTCTCGAAAGCTCGTCGCTCTAAAAAAGACATTTGTCCAATACAAAAGGTATCATAATATACTGCAATACTCATTATTAATCTATATATACTATATATATATATATATATATATACAGTATATAGATTAATAATTACTAAATTAATATATATATATATATATATATATATATATATATATTTATATGTATATATATATATATATATATATATATATATATATATATATAAACATGTGTGTATAGAAATGAGTGTAATATTAACATCCTTTCAATGGCGCTTTACATTTTGTGCAAAATATATATGAAAATATGTTCTATGTATATTTATGTTCTACACCAAGTTCTTGTCTTTCCTCTGATATAGTCATCAGGTTTCTTACAAACCTTTTATGAGATTCTAGGTTTCCTGGTATGAGAGCTCTCTCTTTTGAATGCTCAGGGGATTTCTAGGGCTACTCAGTTTAATTAAAATAACTGCATTGTGTTAATTGATATGACAAGAAACATCAACAGGAGCATCCAGTAATGCCAAACACAATTTTGTACACCAGTTGTTAGTCAATGAAATGACAAAGAGTGAATTAATACAAAAGCCTACATATCAATAGAACGGCAAGACAACTTGAGTAAAATAACATTTGTGAGTGCCTATATTCATAGAGGGCCCAGGGCACTCTCACTTCCAACATTGCGAGAGTGTAGAACTCAGCAGTTGATATATTTGTTCTGTATTTTAGATTCACAGGATAATGAAGATGGCTTTTGAGCGCACAAAGGACAATAAATGACTACTTTGCACTCAATAAATGCCAAGGCTCCAGGCAGCTGCATCAGCACCAAACTGTGCTCAGAAAAAAGCTTAATTATCATTATATTATAGTTAAAAGCTGGTGGCAGTGGTATTTAAACGAATAATTTCCCACTCATCAAGCCTGTAGTAGCAAAAAGCATGTTACCAAATTATTTTATTAGATAGTCTTGGGATAAAATGCTTTATTTAACAAGGATGTAAGTGTTTAGATAGACAAAGTCCACTGTAAATGCAACCACAGTAGCTTCCATTTAAATAACTGCATTTGTATTTATTTATTTAATTAAAGCCTCAATATTCTACTCAACATTTTGTTCATGCCTAAGTGCTGGTTGCAGTATATCAGAGTGTCAGCCTTGGCTACAAGAGTTAGGTCTTGTTTTCGGTGGCGGCTGGTGATCTTATATAGGCCCTGCCTACTGACAGACTCCACCCACTGACAGACTCCACCTACTTTACTTATTTATTACCTTGACAAGGGTGAGATGGTGCTGGTTCTGCTTACTTTTCTTAAGCTGGGAAGAGCCTTAATTTTTTTTATGAGGATAGAGTGGTACTGGTTCTGCTCATGTTTTTTAAGCTGGGAAAAGCCATTTTCTTGATTGCTACTAGAACAAAAAATATATGAAACATATTGCTGATAGAGTCACTGCAGTATAAAATTAAGATAAGTCTTTTAATTATCCTTACTTGTTCTACATGCCAATAATTATTGACACGTACAGAAAACTTGTGTAACTTTTTAACTAATCAAATTTTTAGACTTGGGACCTTTCTGTTCACAAACTTTGATCATCTCATATGCCTGCAGGGAGGAGATCCAGCAAGAGGGCCTGCTGTGAGGGCCTGCAGTCAGGGGATTCGGTGAGGGCTTGTTGTGAGGGGATCTGGAAAGGGGATCAGATGAGGGTCTGTGGTTAGGGCCTGTGGTCAGGGGATCTGGTGAGGGTATCCAGGACTCCAGTAAGGCGATCTGGTGAGGGGATCCAGGCCTCCTGTGAGGGGCTTCATTGACAGAGAACCTGCAGCTCCAAACTACTGAGTAGCTCCCAAGCATGCACACTTGAATAGTGGAACTGTTAAAGAGAATTACATCACCCAGGAAGAAGGCTCATACCCGATTGGCTGGGGACGTTTCCTCTTACCAACCCCAGCCCGATTTTAAAACTGAAGCTCCTCCCATTCAGTTTGATTTGAAGATGCCGTGCAGCAGATCAGAGCGCAGGTCCCAATTTTGTCGAAATTGGCTGGAAGAGTTTACATTTTAAAGAGTCAGCATAAAAATAAAAAAATAATAATACAATTTAAATTGTTATACATCTTTTTTATTTTTTATACCAAGGGACATTCTACATTTACATTATATATTTTTTGGAGGATGGTTGTCCATTTGCCCTAATACACCAGCCACCTCTGCTTGTTTGCCCATTTCTTATGAATTTTAAGATATTAAGTCTTCTGTAAAAGATGTATTCTAAATCAACATTAAAGGGCCACTGGAGTCATTAAAGCTGCTCTGTATCATTTTGTAGAGCACTGAATATTAAATAGAAGTTTGTGTAAAAGCATTTTAATTTGTAGCTTTGTAAACCATTTTATAGCTGTTTAAAATGCTGTTGTGATAGCTGTTGATTTAACCAGACCCTAAGCAGTAGCCTTTGCCCTGCAAGATACATGTATCTTATATGCACATTCTGTAAGGTCCAGAATCGATCATCATTTACAAGGTCCCTCTAAATGCTCACACTTGTCCTTACTGCAATAGTACATTGTATATTTATTTCCTCTCAGATTAGTATGTCTAAAGAAGACAACCCATTCTAGATCGCTACCTTGTCATTGTGATTGGGCTTGTGTATCTTAATGAAGCTATATCTTGTAGGATCACCCAAGATGCGCAGATCATAGCAGAGAGCTCAGACAAATCAAGGTCCACTAGAGAAAGAACTGACAATTCCCTCCAGTATCTTTGCTAAGATAAGCTTATGGAAAAGCACAACCAGAGACCTGACTATGTTCCTGGTGTGATGTGGTTCATAGGGTAATGGAGAGCTGAACACAACTAAATGACTGAACAATAACAACAAAAGCAGAAAAAAGAATAAGCTTACATTTTTGGTAGCATCAATCATAGTTTTATTGTAATTTGTATGAAGCCTGACATTTTTGTTGAAGACGCTTGACTCACACACTCTCTCTACAGAGGTTGGCAGTTGAGGAATAGCTAGGTCATGTAAAAACTCTTAACATTGAAATATGCATACATTTTGTAAATTCAAGTTACTTTTTTGTCTTAATTTCAGTGCTTTTCTTGATAATGTACAACAGTATTGAAGTATTGGATGTCTCCTTAACAGAGGATAGTCACAATCTGCTACTTCAGTTGGCCTTGGTAAGAATCTGGTTCAGACCTACCCAGCAGAATCGTGCGGTCCTTTTAGACCTCTGATTGCAGAAGATGGACCAGAACCAAGTAACACACCACAGTAGCTTGCTTCAGCAGACCAGCATATCAGGAACACTATAGCCACCGACTGTGACTATTCTCCACAACTGGATACACCATACAATTCCTTAGAATTTTAGGATTAATTTGCAGAATTAAACTTACACCTTGGTTATGTAAGTCCAAAAACTATCACTCCTTTATTAGGACTATCAACAGATATACAGTGTTCTGGCCACAGGTTGGCCAATTACAGTAAGCCCCATCCTTCAGTACACAAATGATCTACCAGTGGTGACTGGTCATGTGAGCCAAGGGGGTCCAGGGAGGACCAGGGTGTTGGGGCCCTAAACCTCACATCCAGGACCTGTGCTGCAGGCAGAGGAGCTTTATGCAGGCAGCAGGTAACGGGAGTGGAACAAAACATTTTTTTGCACCATTGCTCTCTATTCCCTAGCTCTGTCACTGATCTGACATCACTTGCTAATGGAGAATATTTTGTCAAATAAGCATAGTTAAATTTGTGAGGTAAGGACATATCCAGGATTTTTTTCACGTCTTTCAATTAAAGACAATAGATTCAGAGCTCCAATGGGACAAGAATATTAGCTATAGAGATCAGGCTGTCCTTAGGGGGTGGATCAGAAAGGTTAATTGACAGTTAATTATTCCAAATATCGGTGTTAGTTTTTAATAACATCCATCTGACACAGTACATGTTATTGCTTATCATTTTAAATTATACCATATTTGTAACATCTGCTGTCTCGTTTTAAAACAAATCTCCTGGGCTTGTCTGTGTTTTTACTAAACTCGGAGATGAGAATGATTGGCCGACCTCAGCTGCCACAACATTGGTCAGCCCTTATTGACTGTGCATGAATTACTTATGATGTGTGGAAAGGTGGGTAAAAACCCTCCACTGTAAATACAAAGGTCATTATGAGCACACTTCTGTTCTGAGCAGGCTAACAGACCAGTTTTCTCACAAAGAACTGTTTATTTATCAGTGTGAGGCTGGTTTCTGACTTCTGTGAAGCTGGAATGGGTCCTCAAACCCAGTACAGGAATTTGTTATGGTGGGTAGTGAGTTAATACAAATCTGTCTAATATAAATACAAGAAGAAGACAACCATAAATCAGAAATAACAGCTGTCTGCAAATAGGATTTCTCATACTGTACTTACAGCCCCATCAAATTTGAAGCCCATAGTGGCATCGGCAAGCCCGCAAAGGCTGCAAGCTTGAAATTCGGCTACGTTACAGAGCTATTAAATTAGATCATGGCGTGAGTTACGGGCTTGAGACGCAAGCCCCTAAACCTTGGCCGCGCAAGTAAACTGTAAAGGGGCCGAATGAGCCGCGATCGTCCTTCAATAACCAATTGCAGTATAAGTAGTGCGACTCAGCCAATAAAAAGCATTCTAGTCGAAGATGATTGACAGAGGGAGATTATAAAGTTACGTTCCATGCGACCATGCATTTACTGTGTTGTATTTTCTTTCAAAGTACCACTCAGGTCCCGGAGTTGGTGGTCAGGTTCAATTTGAGAGAGAGTAGGAGAGTTTGGAGAGAGGTAGTTTGCGATTTTATCCATTTACAGTATATTCTATTTCATCCGATTTTACACTTAATACTTGCTTACACATATTTGCAATACACATAATTTAAAGAACACACATAGAGACATATAGAGTTAGGTCAATCCACTAACGCCCCCCCCCCATCCCCCAACTGTTATTAATAACACATAGCACCCACATTTTTTTCCACAAGACATATACAGTTACACTTCTTTTTATTTATCCTTATTTTACTTTTGGGATAATATGGAGGGAGGAGAGAGGAGGGGAGAGGAGTGGAGAGATGGGGAGGAGGAGAAGAGGAGAGGTGAGGAGGAGAGAGAGAGAGAGGAGAGAGAGGTGACCATGGGGAGTAGAGGTGGGGAGGAGGAGGTGAGGAATGAGGTGGAGGAGGGACAGGAGGTGTTATAGAAATGTAATAAGGGATACACGCAAGATACACATATCTATATACAAGGGGTACCCTGTACGACAAAGGACAAGACAAACATTCTGACACATGAGGAATTGTCGACCCTGCTCCTGAGAGCTTACAGTGTAAACGAGATGGGGAAGTGACACAAGAGGGTGAGAGAGTCTGATGGACTATGATCCAATCAGCAGGCAGGGCACTGTGTGTCTAGTAGGGTCTTCCATCAGGAGTTGTGAGGATGTGTTATACTGTTTTGGATTTCTCTCCACATAGCACAGGAGTTTGTGAGTTGTGAGGTTGTGTTCCTCTTCCAGGACAGTATTCGTTGCCTTACACTGACATAATGCAGAGTCTCTCGTCTCTCAGTGATTGTATATTACAAACACACTGTCACCAATTTCTTCATATGAAGCTAAGATCAAACAAGTAATAGTTGTCTATTTCAATAGAAAAGACATGTAGCTACCCGAAAAAACTTGTGGATATCTTCTGATATGTTCTCAAATATTATCACTTCAATGCTTCATTCAATGTCAAAGGATGCAGAAAATATTTCAGGAACCTAAATTCAGTTCCATGTGGCTTGCAGATCTGTAGAGAAGTGAAACAAAGTTAAAGAACAATACAACCTTACATTTGTTATGTTACTGATGAGAAGGGTGTGTGTAACATTTGTTTTATAAAGTAAAAATGTTAGCCTTTAATTTTAAATATTATATATATTAGTAGTATATTGTAGTGAAAGCCACTGTGTTTGTTTCTGTTTACCTTTTTCTTCATCTGGCAAGAAAAATTGAATGCAGGCAAAAAATGTGGCAAGCCTTAGTGTTAAGTGCTTACAGCAGGACTAATGGAAATCTAAGAGTCTCATTAAATTTGGGGCTCGCAACTCGATCACAGACAGCCGAATGTCTGCGATTGAGTTGCGTGCTCCCGTTCGTCTCCGATTGCGATGCTATTCAATTGACCGCGCCCACAAGTCAGAACACCATGCCGTCGGACTTAGCATTTAACATGTTGGAGGAGCAAGCCCGTAACTCCTGATGCAGAAACAGACAATGGAAACAGAGATCGTCATCATGTCCAACCCCCAAGCCTGTAACTCGACCTCCATTTTTCAAAGTCTTACGGGCTTCAATCTCCAAGCCCATTAGACTTTGAAAAATAGAGGTTGGATTTCAAAGTCCTGCGGGCTTGGAGGTTGGAGCCCGTAGGACTTCACATTGATTGCCGTGATCGATATAACACGAGAATTGAACATGAAAAAAAGTATTAGAGAATGTTGTGCTATTAATTCTAAGACCTAACATCACTCTCACTGTTAATAAAAGTACAGTATTGCTTTTTTATTTGCTTTTAAAGTGCTCAGATTTGTCATTAAGCTCTTTGCAAGACCTCCTTGGTTCCATTAACTTGTGGTTAGACATTTGCTATTTGCGGGCTTGACAGAGTGGTTAGCGAGGGGGAATCAGAGCAATTGAATAGCAATTTGTAATTTTAGCGTTGCAACAGTGAAAGATCAAAGGCTTAGAGGGCATTAATCTGCGATTTTTACAATCGCTATAAATCGCAGCTCAGAGCCCCTAACTTAAACGGAACAAATTGACGCCAATTGAATAACACAATAACTTGCTGGCTCCCGAAAGCCTCAACTGAATGAGGCTCTAAGTCTACAAAGTCCCTCAAGTCCCTCCCTGCTGAGAAAGCAGCTACACAAACAAGACACTGATTGCCCCCAGTCAAGTATAATTGCATATGATAGGAAATGAATTCAAGGCTGTGCTGTTCAAGTCTATTTCTTCAAAAGAGTAATGTGAATATAGGGCTACAGTATACCTTTAAGATAATGACTTGTAGAATTTCGGTCCCTACATCCTTGTAGTAAGTGTGCTTTGTGATGTCATCCATTGTGGCATATGATACTTTTATATCCATATACCAAGGAATGCAAAGAGACTGTGGGGTTTAATGTCCAGGATTGGTTATTTATTTCCTGGGGGAGTTGACAACAGAACTCTGATACTCACTAAGACATCTCTCACTTAATTGCTCACAAACGATTACACAAAATAAAGGGCAGGTCACGTTATTATACATTGAAGAAAAGTCTGAACTTACAGTTAAATAAATTGAACAAAAATATATACTCACCTCACAGTCCTATCCCCTGCAGATGGAATCATTCCTCATTTATATTTAGAGATTGGGGACATTGTGAAGATGTAGTATTTTCCAGTGTTTCAATACAAATGCAGAACATTAGCACTATTTATATATCACTATTTACAAGGGGTACTCTGCGCAACAACGTTTGACCCTGGTCCTGAGAGCCAGAGGATGATAAGAGGATGATGGAGACGAACTCATGGATATCTCCAAATGTTCT
Source organism: Discoglossus pictus (assembly GCA_027410445.1). Taxonomy (NCBI): domain Eukaryota; kingdom Metazoa; phylum Chordata; class Amphibia; order Anura; family Alytidae; genus Discoglossus; species Discoglossus pictus. The sequence goes on along the minus strand of CM050164.1, from coordinate 78,883,151 downwards.
AAAATATTTCTCATCATTTCAATGCTTCATTCACTGTCAGAGAATGAGTTCCATTTGTGTTATATTTCCTGTAAGTCTTGGGGTGCAGTTCTGTAAAGAAGAGAAAACAAAGTTAGAGAAAAATGGAATTTTATAATATAACATTTGAGCACATTTATCATGTTATTAAAGAGAAGAGAAGGGTGTGTGTGATCTGTCATGGAGATACCTGAATTGGAAAATGTATATTTCCCAGATGATTCCTTAATATAGCTTCCAATCAAAGATGTCACTGTCACTTCTGGAGTTCTAGGTTTTAAAGAACATTAGAGCCTACAACCTGTGACAGCTCATATTTATAATATGCTAGGCTTAGTGACTGTAGATTCTTGAAAAGAAAAATGAGGCAATCCTTAATGTAAGTATTTCAGTAGGATTGATGGAAATATAAGTCTACAAACTCTTTTTCTGTCTATAAAGCAGATACACAATTAAGTCAATGGCTGGCCCAGAGAATAACAAATACATATGATAAATAATGAAAGGGGTACAGTTTGCACATTGCTAAAGTCAATTACTTCACAAGAGTATGATGTAAATATGGAGCTACAGTTTCTCTTTAAGGTTTCTGTACATTACACATATTGACGTGGAGATTTTCTTTCCCTTCATCTATATAGTAACCAGGCTTTGTGATGTCATCAGTTGGGACATATGATGCTTTTTATATACATATACAGGTACACATCAGACTGCGCGTAACTGTCCTTGGTTGGTGCTTTGTTTCACAACACAACTCTGATACTCACAAAGATAACACATCTCACATAATTACTCATACAAGATTATATATACTAAAAAATATCAATATTCACACATTCATTGACACGACAATACCTCCCCTTTAATGGCAATGGTTCTTAAAAATGCAAATTGTAGGGCTGCTTTAAAAGAAAGTGCTCCCCTGACGCCAGTTATGAGGGGTCTGGCCGCCTTAACATAAATAAACTGAAGCCTATAAACACACATAAATATAAAGCAAATTATATACTCATCTCATAGTTCTATCTCCTCACTGGTCGAAATGATTCAATATTTTCTGTATTTTTATATTGTGCTACCATTTTCAACAGAAAAATTAGAGCCGTACAGAAATACATGGGACTTGTGACTATACTGAATTAAACATACAGTAATAGTACATTTCAAGACATAACAAAACAGAGTACACATTTATTATGCTTCTTCTAAAATTAGAAAGACAGTTATATTACTTCAATTGGTATCATCTACTTTTCTATCTTTACAATTAACCTAATCCCCCAAGTTATTAAATCTTACCTATATCTATGCAATGGCCTTCACGTGGTAGAGTTTCCTCTTTAAGGCTTCCTATAGTGATGTATGTATGACACAGGCACATGGTTAGCACATGGTTATTCAGCTACTCATCTGTTGATCTTTATGCTGTGAATGGCTTTACTTCCCAACACAGCCCCTTATATAGTGCCTGGGCTCTGTGACATCATCTATTATGACACATCTCTGATGTAAGAAGTTGTTTGTTACCCAGAAAGCCCAGCTCAGCCTTGTGATATCTGCCATTATACACTTCATTATATAGTGCTCTGAAAATATCCCAATGTTCTCCAACATATCATATAATGTACCAACAGAGGTTCCTATACAAACATTGACACATACACACAAGGCAGGACAAAAACATCCAACATTTAGAATCCAGAATAGATTTAAAAGCCGGTCAGAAAATATTATTCACTTAATATGCAGCAATATCAAAAATCTAGAAATTGTCTCTGTGCATCTAAACTCAGTTTACTTGTTAATCTCCATCTTTATTTTCTATTCTACTTATTTCCACTCCCCAATGTTACCACTGCTTATTAGCAGCTTCCTCCTGACGGTTAAAGCATGCTGTTTCGAATGCAAAAAAAATGTATTGTGTTCAATGTCCCTGTAATGTTATATTTTCACCACTTACTTGTAAGGCTTAATTCATTCTAGAACTCATTTACTTTTCTAATCTTTTTTCAATTATTCTATTGTACTTGGTTAAAAAGCCTAATGCATATGCTCTTCTATGTTACACCTCCTCTCTCTTTCTGCTCACAATTTTTGTCATGTAGGTTTTGAGGGCTACTATGACATATGGGGCCTCATTAAAATCTCCTTCGTAGTTCTCTCTGTGCTCGCAAAAGGCAGTTTTTTGCTGTTTGCGAGTACCGAATCTCTTGCAGCCTGCTTTGCGATATGACTACGAAAAATGGCCGAGAATAGGCTCCGAGAGAGCTACGTAGTCACACGCAGCCTTAAATCTACAAGTGACTCTCGCATTTCGGAAGAATCCCTACAAGCACAAAAAGTGCCGGCAAGGAATCGCTCACACATTGACGACTTCTGATTGGCTGAAATTGATAGACAGCTTTTTCAGCCAATCACAAGTTGCCATTGCCAATTTCCTCCTGGAAAAGACTCCGGGAGGCTCATTAGCGTCGGGGAGGTCTGCGAGTGCAGATATCCGTTAGTTTTTGTTTTTTTTAGAGCGCGGATGGTTCCGGGCCCAGCCGGGGCTGGAGGGGAGGAGGCCGGGGACATCGCCGGGAGGTTAGTTAAATGTATATTTATATGTTTATATGTTTATTTAATTTGTTGTTTGTATATTGTATTAATGTATTGTGTTTTTTTAACAGGGCCGCGCCGGAAGAACTGAACAATGACCGGACATGCTGGAAAGGTGAGTTGAATATTTAGAATGTATATAATGTTTATTTATTTGATGTTAATGTTTTGTACTAATTGTTTTGTTTTGTTTTACCCCTAGGTTAGTGATCTGAAGGGACATCTTAAAGGTAAGTGGTCTTAATTATTTTATTTTAGCTTAGAATTAGGGTCTGTGTATGTAGTTAGGACTGTAATTATTTTATTTTAGCTTACAATTTGGGTCTTTGTATGTAGTTAGGATTTATTGTATATTAGATAGATAGGGGGATGTATTTGATATAGTTATGATTTATTTTAGATTAAATAGATTGTATGTTAGATAGATAGGGGGATTTGATTTGTATCGTATGTAATGTATTATATGTAATGTATTATATGTAATGTATTGTATGTAATGTATTATATGTAATATATTATATGTAATGTATTATATGTAATGTATTGTATGTAATATATTGTATGTAGTGATGTCGCGAACATAACATTTTCGGTTCGCGAACCGCGGACGCGTATTTCATCAAATGTTCGCGAACGGGCGAACCAGGCGAACCGCCATAGACTTCAATGGGCAGGCAAATTTTAAAACCCACAGGGACTCTTTCTGACCACAATAGTGATGGGAAAGTTGTTTCAAGGGGACTAACACCTGGACTGTGGTATGCCGGAGGGGGATCCATGGCAAAACTCCCACAGAAAATTACATAGTTGATGCAGAGTCTGGTTTTAAGCCATAAAGGGCATAAATCCCCTAACATTCCTAAATTGTTTGGAATAACATGCTTTAAAACATCAGGTATGATGTTGTATCGATCAGGTAGTGTAAGGGTTACACCCGCTTCACAGTAACAGACAAATCTCCCCGTTTAATGCACAGCAAACAACCTCAAACAGTCCCTTTGCACAACCGCAAACTCCCCATTTGCACAAGGTTGGATACCAAGCTAGCCATGTCCCGTTCCTTGTCCTCACTGATGTCATTGAAGGTCTCTTCCTCCACCCAGCCACCAAGGGTCCCCGAAAGGTGACAACAAGATCCCTGGGACGCCTGCAGTGTTCGGTCTTGCACCTCCTCAATGCCACCTACCTCCTCTGACTCCTTTTCTTCAGACTCCTCTCTCTGCGTTGCCTCTGTCTGCGTTATTATAAGGTGTGTACTGTTAAGTAGTACTATTCCTATCGGTTTAATCCCTGTTACGTCCACTATTAGGGGACGTGTATATGGCATTGATTTTTGGAACAGGGAGATGGAAAAAGATGCTTGGTCGGACCTCCTTTTTTGAATTTGGGGCACTGCACGTGCAATCTAAGGTGCCACCAGATAGGAGTGGTGTATTAAGTTGTACTATTTATTCCTATCAGTTTGATACCTGTTACGTCACCTATCAGGGGCCATGTATATGGCATGGATTTTTGGAAGCGAAAGATGGAAAAAGATGCTTGGTTGGTCCTCCCACTTCAAATTTGGGGAGCTGTGCATGCAATCTAAGGTGCCACCAGATAGGAGTGGTGTGTTCAGTTGTACGATTTATTCCTATCGGATTCAATAAAGCCAATAAACCTGGCCCGTTACTAGCCAGTAAACTACAAATCAAAACAACACAAAATAGGATACTTCAAATTAAGACCTCGAAGGGAGAAAAAACATCGAACCCAAATAAGATCGGCAACAAAACACATAGATCTACACAAAATGAGGGGATTTCTTAATTCCTGTGATCTCCCCTTAATAGAAGTAAATTACTTAGAGACTTTAAATGCCAAAGTGACCCAAGAGGAAGTGAGAAAAGCAGTACAGAACCTCAAACCTGGTAAATCACCAGGCCCAGACGGGTACACCAATTTATATTATAAAAAATTTATAGACATATTAGGCCCGCACTTGGTCACTCTAACAGAGTTCTAGAAGGCAAGCAAACACCAGCAGAGCTGAACAGGGCAGATATCGCTCTATTCCCTAAGGAGGGTCGAGATGCTCTAGAACCAAAACACTACAGGCCAATATCATTACTAAACTGTGATACAAAGATCCTGTCAAAAATAATAGCGGATAGAATGTCATCCTTCTTGCCTAAGTTAATACATAATGACCAAGTAGGCTTTGTCTCCCACAGGCAAGCGGGAGACAACATTAGAATAGTCATGAACCTACTGTACCACACCAAAGCCTCTAAAATTCAAGCCTGTCTTTTGGCCCTTGACATTGAAAAGGATGTTTGATTCCCTGGAGTGGACTTACCTATACGCCACGCTTGAAAAAATTGGTATTAAAGGCCATTTCATAAATCTCATACACTCATTATACAAATCATCCAGGGCAAGGTTACAGATTCCGGGAGATGAGAGATCCTTAATTAAAATAGAAAGAGGAACAAGACAGGGGTGCCCCCTTTCTCCCTTTCTATTAGCAATAGAACCCCTGCCTCAGACAATTAGGGCTAACGCTGGGATCACAGGCATAAAAATAGGCCATCACCATTTCAAAACTTGTCTATTTGCAGACGACCTGCTGTGTATGCTCTCAAACCCTACCCAAATGGTCCCAGAGTTTCTTCGAACTATGGAGGAGTTTGGTCAGTTTTCTGGCCTTAAACTGAACATAGAGAAGACAGAAGCACTAGCGATTGACTTAACAGCAGTAGAGAAGCAGGGTCTCCAAGAGAAGTTTAATATTAAGTGGGATAAGAACCACATAAACTACCTGGGAATCCGACTAACCCCTAAACTAGAGGACTTGTACAAAGCCAACCACTCCAAACTTTATAAAACAATAATTAATGACCTGAGTAAATGGACAAAGTATAGGTTATCATGGCTAGGGAGAATAAATACGATAAAAATGAATGTCCTTCCTAGGTGGCTCTACATATTTCGAACACTCCCGATCCCGATTAAATAAAAAGAATTAGAAAATATTCAAAGGAAAATATTTCAGTTTATCTGGAACCACTCTCCCTCACGCATCACAAAGAAAATGATGTACCTTCATAAGTCAGAGGGGAGACTATCATGTCCAAACTTAAAATATTACCACAAAGGCAGCTCAGTTATCTTTCCTCCCAATAGCACATTCTATAGGGCATCAACTGGCCTGTGTGTATTTAGAGAACCACACTTTAAGGCCCTTGACCTGGGACAAGGTGGCTTGGCTATCAGAATTGCCTCAGATCCTTAAAAACTCGCCAAACCCCCTAATCAGACACTCACTATCATACTGGAAATGGGCCAAGAAACACACAGGTTTGTTCCCTGGATCCACCCAAATGACCCCAATTCTTGACCACCCTCAGGCCCCGAAACACATGAGCACAACATCACAACACTGGTGGAGGTCAAGGAAACTAGATAGACTGGGAGACTGGGTAGTAAAGGGCCAGATGCTCACCTATGAGGAACTGAGGGACAAGCATGAGCTACCGCTGTCAGAACATTACAATTACTGTAGGCTGAGGCATTTCACACACTCCCTGACCCAGAAACAGGGGACACCGGTCTTAAATTGGTTCTCCAAAATTTGTAAAGATAAACCTCTATCAAGGGGGATCATTGGGTCGCTTTACAAATATAAAACATTTGTTACTGGTTGAAGCGACACTGGGGAAAGGACCAGAGTGGGGGAGCCCTGGAGACCCTTCAGAAGCAACCGGCGGCAAAATCATACCACGATAGGAGAGGTCGCTTACTGAAGCTTGCCCTAGGGTAACCCAAGGGTGATTGCCCAGGTTAGATATTGTAAATAATAAGCTAATACTGCTGGAGGGATGATAGCTAATAGGACTTTGGTGTTTCCTGCATATATACTCTTTACTATTGTCTTTTTTACCATGTTTTAGGTATCTCTTAAATTGCAATCACAGTAAAAAATAAGAAAAATTATTAACCTAAAAAGTAAAAATAAGAAGGACTAGCCAGCTAACTTTCACAAAATATCTTTATTGTAAATATGTATTTTTGCACAACTGTTATGCAAGACTGTTCAAAAATGCTTTATTTTTCACTACATGCTGTACGCCTTCTGACAATAAAAGAATTTAAACGCAAAAAATTAGGTATTGTTGCAGCGACCAGAAAAATTGATGTTAGTTTGCCAGGCAGAAAGTGCCCTAAAACATTGCGTCTTGAACCCTAGTTGGTGGCGGATAAGTCACGCAAGTCATCCGGCATTCAGGGATAAAATACAGCAGCGTGTGGACCATTATAAGCTCAAGGCAGCTCATCTATCAGGCCTTTTTTAATCGAATGTATCACCCACTGTCAGTCCCTTCGGGATCCATCCCTCATTCATCTTAATAAAGGTGAGGTAATCTAGACTTTTTTGACCTAGGCGACTTCTCTTCTCAGTGACAAAACCTCCTGCTGCACTGAAGGTCCTTTCTGATAGGACTCTTGAAGCAGGGCAGGACAGAAGTTCTATGGCAAATTGGGATAGCTCAGGCCACAGGGCAAGTGTGCACACCAAGTAGTCAAGGGGTTCATCGTCTTCATAGTGTCGATATCTGCAGTTAAGGCGAGGTAGTCTGTTACTTGACGGTCGAGTCGTTCTCTGAGGGTGGACCCCGAAGGCTGTGGCGATGCATAGGACTTAAAAAGCTCTGCATCTCCTCCATCAACAACACGTCTGTAAAGCGTCCTCTCCTTGCCAGCGTGGTCATGGGAGGAGGAGGATTATGTTCACCTCTTCCGCTGTTAGATTGCCGTTGTGCTGTGACATCACCCTTAAACGCTGTGTAAAGCATACTTTTTAATTTATTTTGGAAGTGCTGCATCCTTTCCGACTTGTGGTAATTCGGTAACATTTCAGGCACTTTCTGCTTATACCGGGGGTCTAGTATCGTGGACACCCAGTACAGGTCATTCTCCTTCATCCTTTTTATACAAGGGTCCCTCAACAGGCACGACAGCATGAAAGACCCCATTTGCACAAGGTTGGATGCCGAGCTAGTCATGTCCCGTTCCTCATCCTCAGTGATCTCACTGAAGGTATGTTCTTCTCCCCAGCCACGTCCAACACCACGGGTACCAGATAGGTGAGAACGAGCACCCTGGGATGCCTGTTGTGGTTGGTCTTCCTCCTCCTCCTCAAAGCCACATTCCTCCTCTGACTTCTCTTCCTCACAATCCTCTTCCAGCGTTGCCGCAGGTCCAGCAAGCGATGCTGATAAGGCTGTTTCTGGTGGTGATGGTGACCACAACTCTTCCTCTTCACGCTCATCTTCGGCCTGATCCAGCACTCTTCGCAGGGCACCCTCCAGGAAGAAAACAAATGGTATGATGTCGCTGATGGTGCCCTCGGTGCGACTGACCAGGTTTGTCACCTCCTCAAAAGGACGCATAAGCCTACAGGCATTGCGCATGAGCGTCCAGTAACGTGGCAAAAAAAATCCCCAGCTCTGCAGAGGCTGTCCTAGCACCCCGGTCATACAAATACTTGTTAACGGCCTTTTCTTGTTGGAGCAGGCAGTCGAACATTAGGAGTGTTGAATTCCAATGTGTTGGGCTGTCTAAAATCAAGCGCCTCACTGGCATGCTGTTTCGCCACTGGATATCTGTAAAGTGCGCCATGGCTGTGTAGGAACACCTGAAATGGCCACACACCTTCCTGGCCTGCTTCAGGACGTCCTGTAAGCCTGGGTGCTTATGCACAAAGTGTTGTACAATCAGATTACACACATGTGCCATGCAGGGCACATGTGTCAACTTGCCCAAATTCAATGCCGCCAACAAATTTCTTCCGTTGTCACAAACCACTTTGCCGATCTCCAGTTGGTGCGGAGTCAGCCACTGATCCACCTGTGCGTTCAGGGCGGACAGGAGTGGTGGTCCGGTGTGACTCTCTGCTTTCAGGGAAGTCAACCCCAAGACGGCGTGACACTGCCGTATCCGGGATGTGGAATAGTACCTGTAGAGCTGGGGGGGGGTGCCGTTGATGTGGAGCAAGACATAGCAGCAGCAGAAGAGGACTCAGCCGAGGAGGTTATGGAAGAGGATGGAGTAGGAGGAGTAGAGGAGGTGGCAGCAGGCCTGCCTGCAAGTCGTGGCGGTGTCACCAACTCCTCTGCAGAGCCACGTATTCCATGCTTGGCAGCCGTCACCAGGTTTACCCAATGCGCAGTGTAGGTGATATACCTGCCTTGACCATGCTTTGCAGACCAGGTATCAGTGGTCAGATGGACCCTTGTCCCAACACTGTGTGCCAGAGATGCCATTACTTCCTTTTGCACAATCGAGTACAGGTTGGGGATTGCCTTTTGTGCAAAGAAATTTCGGCCGGGTACCTTCCACTGCGGTGTCCCAGTAGCTACAAATTTTTTGAACGCCTCAGACTCCACCAGCTTGTATGGTAAAAGCTGGCGGGCTAAGAGTTCAGACAAGCCAGCTGTCAGTTACCGGGCAAGGGGGTGACTTTGTGACATTGGCATCTTACGCTCAAACATGTCCTTGACAGACACCTGACTGTGGGCAGATGAGCAGGGACTGCTCAGGGCGAGACACAGAGTGGCGGATGGTTGAGAGGGGGCAAGCAGGGCAGCAGTGGTTGACGTGGCTGAAGATGCTGGACCAGGAGGAGGATGGCGGCTTTGACTTTGTGTGCTGCTTGTACTCATGTGTTGATCCCATAGGCATTTGTGATGTGACATCATGTGCCTTTGCAAAGAAGTTGTACCTAGGTGGGTGTTGGACTTCCCACGACTCAGTTTCTTTTCGCACAGGTTGCAAATGGCATCGCTGTTGTCACAGGCAGACACACCAAAAAATTGCCACACTGCTGAGCTCTGCAATGACGGCATTCTGGTGGTGGCAACAGCATGCATTGACTGGCGTGCTGTCTGGCTGACCGCGGGTGCCGATGCATGCTGTCTGACTGTGCCACTAGCTACTTGCGATGACCTCCCCCTGCTTCCAACTCATCTCCTCCTCCTCTCTGTCTCCCCATCTGAACTTTCCTCCTGTTCTTCTTCTCTTATAGCGGGCACCCACATGACATCCACGGACGCATCGTCATCATCAACCGCTTCACATGTATCTGACAACTCAACAAAGGAAGCAGCACCGGGTACAACACCTCGCGGGACCCCGTTTAATGAGCATGACCGCGTTAACAGGGGCACCATTTTGTGGGAGAGAGAGCCAGAGAGAGTCAGAAAGAGAGACAGAGAGAGACAGCACAATCCAACTTGAAAGATCCATTGGCAAGGTACAGAATACGTTTTTTGTTCCCTTGTTCTTAATAATGTGATTTTTAATTAATTATTAATTATGAATTGTTAATTGTCTAATAAAATGTACTTTTTTTGGGGGGGGGGGGTAATGCATATAGAGTCCCATCTAGAGATAGTGATTGCTTTCATGGACCCCCAAATCCTGCAGAGAACATCAACTGGCAAGGTACAGTACAGAATACTGTATTGTTATTGTTCCATTGTGTTGCATAAAGTGTTGTTCATTTTCTAATAAAATTTACATTCATTGTGTTTTTTTGTAAGGGAGAGAAAGTTGTGGTGGAGAGATTTATTGCCAGCAGGGACCCCCATATCCTGGAGACTACATCCAGTGGCAATGTATGGTGCAGAATACTGTATTGTTATTGTTCCATTGTTTTGCATAATGTGATTGTTAATTGTCTAATAAAATCTAGATTCATTGTACTTTTTGTAATGTTTTACAGATGTCTGAGCACTAAGGGCAAGCGCCAGAGTATTCCTCTGGATGTCAAGATTCAAGTGCTGGATCGGCTGGAGCAAGTAGAGCGCCAGGTGGATATCAGGGCAGATCTCCATTTGCCTACCTCCACCATACGCACTATCCTCAAAAACAAGGATAAGATCCACATTTCAGCGACGGACAGCACTGCTTCTTCGCCCAAGAAGATCACCTGATTCAGGTCCTATGCCCTTGAGAAGACGGAGAAGAGGCTGTCCATCTGGATACATGACGAGCTGGAGCATAACTTGCCTCTCAGCCACGCCATTGTGATGGAGAAGTCAACGAGCATTTACGCCCACATACAGAGTCAAGATCCAGATGTGACGGAGGGTTTTGCAGCAAGTACAGGTTGGTTTGACCACTTTAAGAAAAGGTACAACCTCTACAATATTAAGATCACAGGTGAAGCGGCGAGTGCAGACACGGAGGCTGCTGCGGCCTGTCTAGCCTCTTCAAGGACGTGGTGGAAAGAGAGAGCTATCCATTGAAGCTTGTCTTCAATGTGGATGAGACCGGGCTCTTCTGCAAGCGGATGCCAAGCCGCTCATTCATCTCCAGGGAGCAGAAGAGAGCACCAGGCTTTAAAGCGGCGAAAGATAGGATGACCCTTCTTATTGGTGACTTCTGTATAAGGGCATTGCTTGTCTACCATTCTCAGACACTGAGGCTAATGAGGGGCATTAGAAAGTCCAGCTTGCCAGTCGTTTGAAAAGCAAACAGGAAGGCATGGATCATTCGGGATATTTTTAGCGAGTGGTTCACTGACCATTTCTGCCATTCAGTGCAGCGTTATTGTCGGCACAAGGGACTGGAGGAGAGAGCGCTGCTCACCATGGACAATTCTTCGAGCCACCCAACTAACTTGGCTGAGCTTCCCACCTGCATTCCTGTGGAGATCCTGTGGGTGACTGCCACCATCAAGGCCTACTATCTCCGCTGTACATTCCGCCAGCTGATTGAGCACATGGACTGCCAGGACAAGTAATCAATGTTAGACTTCTGGAAGGAGGAGACACAGCAGTGCCTCAAGGCTGTGTGGAAAAAGATCTGTCCAGAGCTGTGTGAGGATGTGCAACTGCCAGAGCCCATAATAGCAGAGATAGTGGACATTGTGACCACAGCTGGACTGGGAGACACAGCTGCTAAGGACATTGAGCATTTAGTCCAGGCTTCATGTGAGAGCCTCACCAATGAGGACCTTTAAAAACTGTCCGAACAGGGCACACAGGAACATCAGGACACTAGCGACTCGGACACTGAGCCTCCAAAATAACTTTACTAGGAGCTCCTAAACAGGGCATTTAATCACGTCAATAACATAATGGATGAGCTGATGGCCAATGATCCTGATATAACTAGGATCAGGAATGCAAGGCACATTGTGCTGGGACGGTTGTCTTGCTACCAGCATCTGCTGGATAACTACAAGAAGCATAGACAAATGACCCTTGACCAATTTATGGTAAAAAAAACAAGGCAGGAGGATGGCCCTGGAGCCTCCACATCCACCCGTTAAAGTGGACTTTTTTGTTTTTATTTTTTTATTTTGGTACTGTTTCTTTAATTTATTTGGTGCAAAACCTTTGGTTTATTTTGCTTTTTATTTATGCTGCTGTGTGCAGTTCACAGCAAATAAAAAAGTTTAAAAATTCTATCTGTGTTGTCAAAATTGTTGCCCTATCCCAATTTTCCCCATGTTAAACTGCCCTGTTTAGTGCTGTGTCGCTTAACACTCATAGCGGTTGGAACCTATCCACAGCGTTAATCGAGGTATTCATGTAGTTTATAATTTGTTTATACAAGTTACATGAAACTTACAAATAGTCTGAGTAATTAATGAAATACACATATGTATAATGCCAAAAACATGTATGTTTCTAAAGTGCACTTTTATAATAAGATTCTCTATATCCTTGATCTAGGTGTAAGAGTATTTTGTATTTAGCCCACATTGTTGTTTTCATTACCAGCTGCAGTGGTACAATGATTCCGTCTGCTTGTTCAAGTTTCAATTTTGCATACAGAGAATTTCCTGCACTGCTGCCTTAGCAGCTTAACTAGAGGGATGTCTATTTATCTGACTTAAATGGTAAATGCTGTTATATATTTGAAGGGGAATACACATTTTTGCAAACATTTCTTCTCCAAAGAAAATACGTTATTTTGTTTTTTGGACCTGATTCTATACTCAGTGCTCAAAGCAGAAGAAAGGTAAAAAGGTAATACACAATTATCACAATAGAAATAGAAGCAGTGTCAGACACACACAACTTTCTTCTGCTTTAAGCACTGAACATAGAACTAGGTACACAAGGCAAAACTATGTATGTTCTTTTGTGAACAATGTGTAATTACCCTTCAAAGATAGAAACAATTGCGCAGCAGACAAATGTGCACTGGGGTAGAAGCTTGCACGGCTAATCGCGTGCCCCGACATACATGCTGGGAAATGAGAGGGAGAAGGTGGGAGAGGAGAAAGTGCTGGGAGAGGAGAGGCATGGAGGTCCTGGGAGAGGAATGATAAGGTGATGGGAGGAAACAGGGTTTGACCAGGTAATGAGGCAAGGGGCTGTTGAGGGAAGCAGGGGGTAATGTGATTGGGAAGGCTGGAGATGAGGTGATGGCGAGGCGCGGTTAATAAGTTGATGGGAAGCAAGAGGATGATGAAGTACTGGGAGTACAGAGAGGATGTTGAGTTGCTGAGGGAGCATATGACTTCATCATCCTCTCGCTTCCCATCAGCTTATTAACCGCGTCTCGCCATCAACTCATCTCCAGGCTTCCTAATCAAATCACCCCCTGCTTCCCCTCAACAGCCCCTTGCCTGCATCCCCACCCTCCGAATCACCCTTTTGCTTCCATCAATGACCTCAAACCCTGCTTCCTCCCATCACCTTATCATTCCTCTCCCAGGACCTCCATGCCTCTCCTCTCCAGCACTTTCTCCTCTCCCACCTACTCCCTCTCATCTCCCAGTATGTATGTTGGGGCGCGCTTGGCTGTGCGCGCTTCTACCCCAGCACACATTAATCTGCTGCGCAATTGTCACAGCCCTAAGTTCGGCGCGCATTCAACACACGCTACATAGACGGGGTGCCGGTACTCGTAGAATTTTCTTCTACATTTGCCATTTACGGGTGTGAAAACATTTGCGGTCTTGAAGAATTGTAGCAATTGTATAGCGATTTGCGATTTTAGCAATCATAACTCTTGCGGACGGGAAAGATCAAAGGCTTAGATGGGGTGTAAGTTAAGGTTGTAACATCAGCAAGGATTTCAAGCCCGTATCCCGTGGACCGTTTGCGGTTCGCAAAAAAACGTCAATTGAATAGCAAATTAGCCTATTATTAATATTATGGGCGCCCATAACCTACAATTGCTTAATTGAATGATGCTCTCATAAGCGGATCATGTGTATTGAAGTGGAGAGAAGAGAAAGCGGCAACAAATAATGTGCAAATAGGAGACACAATGAGGCCAAAAGCTGTGAGAGGGGAAATTGTTGGATACCAACAGCTCATATGGTTTGACCACGAGATTGTAAAAGTGTTACAATCATGAATGAAATGTCAAGGACATACCAAATCATCGCTGAACAAATTGTGCCAGAAGGATGATATCATAAGAAATAAAACTTAGCCTTTAATGAATAAGTATAAAAAACAAATGAAAAAATGTGAAAAAACAGTAAAAAAATGTGTCATAAGACAGACACACAAAACCTAAGTGTGTGATGATACTGCAGTACTCAAAAAAGGGGCATGGGAAAAATGAATGTCCTGAATGGCCAGAAAAAGGGCAAGTAAGGGACCCCAATGCACTAAGGGGAGAGATGGGACATCCACAACAGCAGGCACACACAAACTCAATCGTATCGAAAGTCTTAAAGCAAGTTGTGTATAAATGCACTAGAAATGGAAGAATATGACTTACTGTTGTGAAGGTCCCAAATTTCTGTTCCCAAGTTGTGCCAACTAAAGGCTAGCAGTCTCACACACTGCGCGCCGCTTGCCGGCGTACCACAGCACTGCGTCACTCGTCAGTGACGTGTTCGCGTGTTGCTCGTGACCAGCGCCAACCAAACGTGCACGTACCTGCGCTAAAGCGCGACCTGGCCTGTCAAAACCGAAAAATAATCGCGCATGCGCTTGCTGAGTCGCCCAACGCCCGTTTAGCACCAAATTGCTTCTACTGGGGCTATGTGTATTGTCAACAACTAAAACACCTCCATAAAAATTTGTCCTTCTCCCATCTTAACACTTATATTCGAATTGTATAAGCTTGCAATCTCTGTAGTCCCAAATATCTTAGTCAAAGGACAAGAGCAGTATACATTGTAACACTTATTGGAATTACTTAGTTCTTAATGAGTTTCCAACATTTTGAACATTGGAAGGAGCACCAACAACCAAGTTGTGGATGGAAACTATCGACCAAAGTTGAGATAAAGGCATCCACATGGAGGTCACTCTTTATATTTAATTAATGGATGATTACAAAAAACAAATGAAGATATTTAAATGTGCAATAAAAGCATTTGTTACAAAGTTACATATGAATTGAGGTTGAAAAAAGACTTTTAGTCCATCAAGTTCAACCTTTTTAGATCTCCTCTGATCTGCAATATGCAGATTAATTGTTTATTGATCCAGAGAAAGACAATCACCCAATTAAACTTTGCCAGCTGTCTCAAAAGAAAAAAACAATGACATTCCTTCCTGACTCAGATACTGGTGTCGGTTTCCTCTCTGGATCAATACTACCTCTCTAATTAACCAGGATAACCCTGAATGCCATTTTTATTTAAAAATATATCCAATCCCTTTTTAAAATATCTATTGAATCCACTGTTACCACCTCTTTTGATAGAGAATTCCACAGTTTAGCCACCCTTAATGTGAACAACCCTTTTCTTTCTTTAAGGTGAAATCTTTTTTTACTTCTAACCTCAAAGGATGTCCTCTTGACAGATAAAAACTCCTCAATCCATGTGCATATATTTACTGCAATTCCTGTATTCCTTAGTTTGCACAATAATCCCCTATGTGGCACTGTATCAAAAGCCTTTGCAAAATAATTTGTGATAAAGATATTGCAGTTGTTCAAATGTAAATATATTTTAGTAATGAATTTCTATATAGATTGTGTTCTTTATACTGCTGTTTTCACTTGCATTGTTTGCTGTGTTCTGTTCTTTTTTTACAGCTGCTTGCCTTGGTCTTCAGAATTGTGACTCCAACTCTATTAAACTGCAACTGCAGCATTTGCACTATTCACGTATTTATAATTTAAATTGAGCCGACGTGCTCACAAGAACTGTGTCCCTTGCAAAGCGAGGGACGCAGTTCGGGCCGCAAATGCGGACCCTCGCAAAGCAAGGACCGCATTTGCAGAAGGTGGAGGCTCAAACGTCGGCTGCAATGAGTCTCATGAAGCGAGGGGCCGCATTTGCGCAGGTGGAGGCTCTACGGCTACTCACAAGCGGTTACAAACACCCACAGAAGCGCGACTTTGGAAAAAAAGCTCTAACGCATAAATACGACTAAATACGAACCGCAGGACTTAGAAAAAAAAATACTGACTTACACAAAAAAAACATGAGCCGCAGGACGTAGAAAAAAAATTACAACCTTGCAAAAATACGACCTTAACGGCCAAACCGGGCACAGCGGAATACATAAAAAAAACACCAAAATACACACAAAAAATAAATAAAAACCTTACACACAGGAAGGGGGGACACCCAGGACGTCTGGAAGTGAGGTTACACTCAATTTAAGTCTAATTTACCATGTTTAGACACTCGAAAATCTCCTAAGCAAGAGACAAAATGACAGCAAAAAAAACGAAAACAAGGCTATGCAACCCCTAAAGCAGCAAAACACCTCCAAGCACATACGACATTTACAAAAAGCCGTACGAGGTACAAGATACACTTTTAACAAGGACGCTAAATCATCCACACCCGCGTACCACATACACATTCGCCGCCATTTTACAACACTAACTTACACAATGCGGAAGTACACAGCTACACTAACTGCTTCCCCTCGCGCACGCAGCCTATTTACACTACACACTGCACACATTGCTGACACTTACACCTCAGCTCATCAACAGTGTAAATCTATATTGTATGCTGCAGGAACCATAAAACAGATTGTTAGCTCTTCATCACATTGCTTGCTGCATATATTAATTACAAATAGGTAAAGTATATTAATTTATGATTTCATTAATTAATTAATTAGCATGAAAAACTACATATAAAAAAAAAAAAACACAGTATCGCAATAAATGGCAAAGGCCTTCACCACGCGCCTCACAAGCAGCGCCAACGATGCTCATACTACACAAACAACACCAGGGGAGAGGCTTGCAATAAGCAAAAAAAGGAGATCAGCGCTGAACTTACAATGAGAGCAAAAGCGCCTCTCATAACAAAAAATTCACCAACCGAGAGGCTCGCAATGAGCGACGACCAAAACACTTACTGTCTGTAGCAAACAGCATTACCTTCCTTACAATTGTATTGCCCCGTCATTTTGATGGGCAAGTTGCTAGTAATAATTCTATTTAATAAAATATATGCAGGCAAAGCTCCTTAAGTTATTGTTCTTGACCATAACTAGGCATTTATAAAGTTTATTTCAATGATTAAATCTCTTCTGGACCCTATATTTTTTGAGGTTGAGTGGTTGGAAGGAGCATTTACATTCCTGGACAGCAGTGCTTGTATTTATTTTGGCTGGTTTTGGGGAATGTGAAGAATGGTGAGGGTCTCAAGTCCTAAAAGATCAAAATGTTTAAAAAGCAAGCTTCCTTCTCCCTCTTCAGTCCTAACCCACCCAACTCTACCGATATATGAAGGTCAGCACAACCCTCAGGCTTCAAGGAAGTGTTGAAGAAAAGACTACATGAGTTATCAAAGATTTTTATTTTCTCTAAAAATGTTATATGTACGTGGCTTACAAAGCAGCTAATGTTAATTTGTCACATAATTTACACATGTGTAGCTTTCTTGGACTGCAGTAGCAATTTAACTACAACACTACAGTCACCTAAAACTAAGCCATTTTCCATTTGTTTAAAGCACATCCACTTAGCAAATAAGTCTACTATAAGAATATTGTCAAACAATTTGCTTTCATTTAGATAAGTATAACTAGTGCCATACTGCGGACTATTATTTTAGTTATTCAGTCAATAAAACAATTAATTTTTGTTTGCATGATCACCCTGCTGCAAACCATTGCTGTTAACAATCTTGTGAGCTATTTGAATTTAGATGATCAACAATTCATTCCAAGGTTTCCATTAGTTTTCCACTACTGATGTCACGCTTAGTGATCTGTAGTTACCTTACTCTTGCCTGTTGCATTTATTTGTGAAGTGGTGATACTTTACGTTTGTAATTTCTAAATCATCTGAAGGTGCATCTATCAGTAGAGAGTGTTTAAATAGGTATGTCCCTGATTAGAAGTTTACATATTTAGAAACAGCATCTGACATCATGAGGAAAATACATATAGGGGAATCAACATAGCCTATCATAGGAAACATATATACTCATACTATTTACATACATATGTCAATATATACTGCACTTAAGCATGAATCTGCACAGACATTCTAAAAAAAGCACAATTAATTTATTGTAAGGGTTGCCTGTGGTCCAGTGGGTAGGATGTGGTGCTTTCACAGCTGCAACCTGGGTTCAATTCCCATCAGGGAAGGTCAAACCGCCCTGACATCATGCAGGGTTGGACCTGGTCAATACTTGGATGGGAGACCACCTAGGAATACCAGAAGCTGTATGCTGTGGCCCACTGGAGAAGGAGGTGACTTAATATGGACTTGGGTTTTCTAACACATTATCACAAATTGTTGTGATTTTTTTTACTACAACAGGTTTGTCACTTTAGTGAGGCATCTTTGTCCAATAGAAAGGATATCACTGTGGACTACAGTGCTCTATTTTTTCATGTATATATTGATGTATATGTGTATATAGTATGTGCAAATATGTTTCCTATGTTATGTTGATTTACCTGATGATGTTAGATGCTGTATCCACTCTTTCTGCACTCCATCTGCATCACTGTTTATATTCAAACTGAAAGCTCAACTTCATGTCAGTATGGCTTCAAACTTGATAAAGAGAAGGTATAAATAAGGTGTTCGTCCAATACAAAAGGTATCACAGTATACTGCAATACTCTTAATATATGCATTTGTGGGCATATTTGTGTGTCCCAGCTCAACTTCCCAGAATGCAGTGTAATGACTGTTTTTCTCAGAACTCTGAGCTGGAAGCATGACCCGTGAAAGGCCCAGTGGGTATGTACGTATGAGAAATAATTTGTTAGGCACAAACACTTCCTAAACCCTCTAATTAAATAATTAGACACAACCACTTTTTTGGGGAGAACCTGGCCACAGCGTTTATTGGTAAACCCAAATTCACATAATAACAATACCATTTGTTTAAATATACATAAAGAGAGGGGAGGAGCCTGCCGACCGAGACAGTACACTCTGCGCCCTGACCCTCGTCCAGGGCCTACCTTGATGGAGCATCCGTACCCCCGTAGGGTCGGATCACCCCCACTTTACCACTGTCCCGGCGACTCCCCTCACCACCGCCACGGAGAAGGCCGCAGACTACCTTTGTGGACTACGACTCCCCCCGCAAAACGCCTAGGCCAGCCGACTAACTCCCGAGCCCTACTTCTAAAAACTACCGCTACTCATGACCTCTACCCGCTAAATATGGATAGTTAATCCGGAAGACCCTTAGCTCATCGTTATTCCAGCAAATTACTTCTGGGCTTGCCTATTTGCTTTTTCCATGAGCCTTACTTGACCCTTTGCCAACCGATCCTCTAAGCTAGCCCCTTTGGCAGCTGTTACCAAGCTTGGTTCTTTTCCACCCTCGATAAAACTCGCGGTTATCCGGGTGTATATCAGGGATGTTACCACCACATGGAGCCTTCCACTTTAGGCGACATCATTGCCCTTCGTCACCTGTTCATCCCACTGATGACATTACCATCTCCAGAACATCTGCCCTGGGCAACACTCCCAAGCTGGGCCATAAATCGGCACCCGAGGCGAAATCGCCTGTTTGGTCCGATGTCGACTATACCATCTGACCTGGGCCCCACGCCCTAACTGGGCCATAGAACGGCACCTAAGGCGAAGCGCCTGTTTGGTCCGATGTCCACTACACCAACTGACCTGGGCCCCACGCCCAAGCTGGGCCATAGAACGGCACCTGAGGCAAAGCGCCTGTTTGGTCCGATGTCCGAATATCCATCAAGTACTACGATTGTCCCTTCTCCAAGCTCCGGGGCCAAAAGGTCCGTCGCTGTTACCGTTTCAGTCATGTACAAAGCCAGCGGATACCATGTTCCACCAAGGGATGTACCCGGCTCTGATCGCATGCCGCCAAGATGCAGAATCATCTCCATAGGGAACCACCTTTTCTTCGTAGGGAACAACACCAACCAACTCACGCGTTGAGGTCCAAGAACCGTATTGCCACAAAAGGAGAGCTATCAGTGTACCTCGGACATTGTAACTACCTCCTTTTTTCCACCTGGTTACCCTCGAACCCCCGCGGCCACCTGATCACCTTAGGATCCCACGACCAGAACACCTGAGGTCACCAGCGCCTTGTCTGTTTAGGCCAATCTCTCCCCGCCAGCTTACCTGCTGAAAGGAGAGATACCCGTACAGAACCACAAAGCCTCGTGCTTTCCACAGACCTCTTTCCCCACAGTGGTATCTCCGGCCCTTGGGAAAGGCATTCACTTGCCTTCCATCCCTTTTCCATACCGCCTGTGACACCTTGCTCCACTTGCAATACCGATATCTCCTACGTCAGGTCCCTCAGCCCGGCCCGTTTTGAAAGGCTGCAGCTCTTACCCGACATCCCCACCTTCGGGGAATCTACCTCCCGGCCTTAACCGAGAAACCTCAACCTTGCCGGGTCCAACTCACGGACCCTCGCGCCCGCCAGGTAAACCATAATGTCCTTCCCAATCGTTGCTCATGCACCAGTAAACCGGCCCAGACAACCCCTTGTATTGAGCCCTGTTACCTGTATTCTTTTAACGATAAGCTCCATTGCCATAACTACGCCCAAGCGTAACCAACTCTGACACCATGGGCTGTAATAATGCAATGCTCAGAGGGACATCCAACCAAACCGGAAGAAACCACCCCAAATCTGGCATGTCATGCCTGTCCCCTTACCACGGGCCGAGGCAAAACCTTAGGCGGTGACTGACCAGCCCAATCTACACTGAAACAGACCTTTCGTGTATGGATAACCGTCTACCCCCTGATGGTCAGTGGCATTCTACCACGTGACTGTAACACTATACTTGATGAACCGGACCTACTCATAGACCAGTATCAAAATTCCATTGAGTATGTAGCGGCATCCGCCCCCCGCGCCAGATACGGGCCACTGCCCGGCCTGTCTAATGAGGGCCCGACCGCACATAAAACCTTCTTAAAACTAGCCTTCTTTGGATTAGGTTATACGCCGTGAAGGGAAACCTATCCGCGTAATGCTGTTTCACCCCTCCAGGCTAAGTGCCCGGCATAAGACAGGATAACGGGCTAACCCGACATGTGCATAAAAACCCACTAGCTCAAAACCAGGACAAATTAGCAGGGCCCACAGTCCCCCCCTCCTGGTGCTGAACCACTGCATTTTTAACCTCGTACACGATATCAATGCTGGGCTAACGATGCCGCAATAGAAACACACTAGCTGATCGGAACCGCATGACACCCACGGGCACCCTACTGTGACTAGGGCAAGGAAATGACCTTAGCCTGAGACTCATGGGCTTCTGTCCACACTACACTACCCCTACTGCGTGTCATGCATCGGCAACTGCCGTGGTGCTTATACAGGAGAGGGTGTACCACAAACAACTGATATTTTGGGGGCTAATACATAAATGCGCCAGGAAGCCTCCTGAGCGAAACAACCAGACGAAAACCAGTCCTATAGGCCGAAACCCTAAGAATACATAGCTACTGTTCTAAGGGAAGCGCCCGCTCACTCTACGGTGGCTTGGGATGCTTAGTAAAACCACCGGCCGAGGTGCTGCCCTGTTCTTGCATGTCTAGCTAACAGACCATGACTGTCTGCTGTGGGTAACTACAAATGCATGCCTGCTCAGGCAGCGGGAGAACCGGGCAGACTGACGCTACCGAACACTAAAATCAGTTCTAACAATACTTTGGAAGAAGACTCCCAGTAACCGGTTCGAAGATATATTTGTTATACGACCTTGCCCAAAATCATAAGCGTAATACCGCCTAGCCTAACTCCCAGAACCGATAGAGCTGGGACCCTGTGAATACACAGTGGATATACTATGGGAAGAGGCAATTGCCTACGGAGAGCCAGGGATACTAGCAGGTCTACCATACCAGAACTGACCAGCTAATGAAAAAATGAATACAAAATTGCTCAATGCTGCTAGGACTACATACACAAAGAGCACAAAACATACAAAGATATATGCATACGCATACCAAGACGCACCTATATGAATGCAGATCTAAACACCTACATACCCATATATATGATATACAAATATATATACCCACACCCATATAAAAGTGCAACACCACACACACAACACAACGTCGTACAAATTATATATATACATACTTATAAAACGAGTTAAATACATAATAGCGGCCTGTGGCCTTGATGACATCTGAAAAACAGGGATAACCCCGTCCAGGCGAAAGGAAAAAGATAAACTCTCCTACAGGCCTATTATATACCGGCATATAGCCCAGACCACATACATATGAAAACAGGGATTGAAACCTACAATTACAGATCGAAGAGAAGATCCGGTACTGTTGCTAAAACGAGTGGTATAACAGGCTATGTAGCATAACAAGAAGACTAACCTAACATGCTTTTAGCATATGCCTGCTGTATTACACAGCTTTAATGCAAAGCTAGATAAATTTACACAATATGGGAATCCTATCCATGACGGCTGTTTCAGGCATACTGCTTATCATCGGCATGGACGGATATCCCCTACGCCCAGCCAGGCCAATAAATAACACATAAGCTGCTCCAAAATTGGCCTAATTACCCGCTCCCATACTGGGGCCCTATTAATACATAAGATATTCTGTCAGTAAAGGGAATATGAGGGCCAGATCTACTTGCCCTACACCTAGGAGCTAACAACTAACTTACCTATTAAAAACAGGGGGATGGGAGATAATACCCCCCCCCCCACACACAAACCTCCTCATAAATAGCATGGCCATAAGCCAGTAATGCATTAACAATTGCGCTACCACAGCAGAAAATTAAGATACAGAACTATTACTGTAAACCTATAAGATCAGCACAGAGGAGAAGAACCATCCTTAACTATATAAAATATCGTGCTGCTGCATTAAATTATGCTACACACTTTGCCTTAGGATATGAGGAGTTTAAGCCTAAACATCAGGGGAAACAGATATTACAGTATACATTTTAAATCTCCATAAACTGAATATTATTTACACTGAAAGATTGCACCCCATGAGAATACCGCATGTGCGCTCCCCCATGGACTGCCTAAGAGATGGTATGCAAGAAGCTCCCCCACCTCACCTGCAGCCGAATGTGGGCGCCAGCGGCATACCCCATGCAACCCTGCTACTCGCAGACTGCCCCGGCATGCGTCCGTTCCGTCCTGGACGGAGGCCGCATGCCAGGACCGGACATAACCCGAGGAGAAACAGCCTCCCGCACCGGCACAGGCCCACCCCCATGGGACAAACCCCGGACCTACCAATAGCTCTCGCCACAACATCCCGGCGAACTGGCGTGCCGCCGAGCAGCGCGGGCTTCCCAAACGCCGGGTCCCCCTGTGCACTAGCACACTCCGCCGGTGAGCCCTCCACTTGGCTGGCTAAGGCAGCCCCGAGACTGCGCCACACGGGGGAGAGCAGAGGGACACGGTTTGTAGACCCCCCTTTGCCTCCAGCCTCTATGACCATCTTACCACAAGGGCAGCCGCCCTGGGGGGCCCATGACCCTGAGAAAAGGGGGCTGCCCAACCACACATCTAACTTCTTGGCTAGCCCCTCCCACTCTCCCATACTCCCGGGCCTGCACAGGTCACGTGGCCCTTCGACCGAACCCAGTGCCCGGGTAGGTCTCCAGCCCGTCAGGCTTTTTAACTTGCTTTAGACATTCGCATGTGAACACAGATGTACTTTTTATTTACTGTACTACTGTACGGTGGAGGCTTCTATAGCTCTTTTGCCCACCATATTAGAAATGATTGTTGTGGTGAACTACCTACTCATCATTTACACAACACAGGCTGAGATCCTGCTCCATGCTGATGATAGTCAGTAAGCTTGAAACAGTTGTACATGGATTGGATACTCTGCCTGTGTTTATTCCAACCTTGGCTTTGCATTAAAGCTGTGTAATACAGCATGCATAAGCTTAAAGGAAGCCATGTTTGATAATGGCTATGGAGTGAAGAGCGAGGCATTTGTGGACATAATTGTGTGTCCCAGCTCAACTTCCCAGAATACAGTGTAATAACTGTTTTTCTCTGAACTCTGAGCTGGAAGCAGGTTTTTTAACTTGCTTTAGACATTCAGATGTGAACACAGATGTACTTTTTATTTACTATATATATATATATATATATATATATATAATGGGGAGGAGCCTTTAATAAAGTGTGGTACCTGCTTCACTTTCTTTCCAAAGGAGCCTAGTTCAGCCTTTCCTGGGCCAGCACAAGTTGGACATGACAGGATGGACCATCATCATCAGAGAATACCTCTTGCATCTGTGTGTTTGGACATTTGGACATAGTGTGGCTAACGGCTTGTTATACTGATTATATCCATGCCTGATGTTGGTATATATTTTGAAATTCATATACTGTGATCCAATTATTGTTTGCAAAAGCAGGTCTAAGTGGCACATTGTGAAACTAACACTAACAATGGGGAGTTCCGCACTGAAGACCTTCTACTGAGTGATTAGGTGGGCTGTGCTTCCTTTCTTAATTCTGTTACCTTTTGTTACACTACACCTAGACTAATTGAATTACTAGTACCTTCTTTGTTCTTCCCATGTATATAAATCACTTTGTGTTTCAGTAAAGGGCATTACCCTTGTTGGAAGTATACAAGCATGTCAGCTGTATTTCTGAGGGGTGAAAAATAGCTTTTTAATCACTTTTATCTATTCCAGCTACTGAAGAAAATCCTGCATCAGGAAATGCAGGACATTTTAGAAATGCACTGCTGCTCTCCAGATGTATGCCTCCTTAGCACCAACACTCTTTTTTTTTATTTTTGGTATTTTATTGCTTTTTTTTATATAAAATATACACTATACAAAAAACACATATATACAGACATAAGCATTCACGTAGCTGCCATAACATTTCATACTGCACAAATGTATTGAAGTATAACAGTAAACGTTGACCATATCAAACCTTTAGACAGGTAATTATTTCTGTGCCCTTTGTATTGACAATACATATTGATCCCAAAATGCCCAGTTTGCACACATGCCCTTGTTTATAAGATTAAATTCAAAATTCTTCCTCATAATTTCCAGAATAATTTTTATTGTATTTACTACTTCATTCCATGAGGGGATTATCGGTTGTTTACAGCATTTTGTTAAAATATGTTTTACAATCAAGACAATATGAGAGATTAAGAATCTTGCTTGTGGAGCTACCATATTTATATCTATCTTTAATAATTCTAGAAAACATGGATGCCGCAAAGGGCTACATAAATAAAATAAACAGGAGGGGGGAAAGGGGGCATCCTTGACGAGTTCCATCACTGATGGTAAAGCTCTTGAATTCAAATCCGGGTTCTGAAATATACGCTGATGGATTAGTATAAAGGGTTTTAATAGCTTTGGAGCCAAATTCGCCCATACCGTACTTCTCCAAACCTGCATCTAGAAAATCCCAACTGACCCTGCCAAACAATTCTTTGGCGTCAAGCGACAGGGTCAGTATGGGTAGGTCTTTACTCTTAGTCTTAGCGAATGACAGAATGTCAACTAGACGTCTTATATTATCTAAAGCTTGTCGTCCTTTAACGAATCCTGATTGATCCAAATGTATTAATTTTGGTATAATAAGGTTTAATCTATTTGCCAATATTTTGGCATATATTTTTCATCAACATTTATCAGGGAAATTGGACGGTAGCTTGAGCTAAGTTCTGGGTTTTTCCCCTGCTTTAAGATATTTATTATTTTGGCTTTAGATAATTCTGGTCTTAACTAGCCTGTTATTTTGATCTCATTATACATGTTGCATAGATGATCACAAATCTCCTTTAAAAATATTTGATAGTATAATTGATTAAATCTGTCAGGGCCTGGGGCCTTATTTTTTTCCATTTTTTTTAACATCCAATATTTAAATACTACTAAAATCCTTATTAAGATTTTTTAGTTCATCCAAAGTTATTAAAGGCAATTTTATTTGACTTAGAAATGTTTTAATATCCCCTAATTCTGGTTTTAGAAAAAATGGATCTTGATCCAGATTATACAGTGTTTTATAGAAATTCATAAAGATGTTAGCAATTTTATCTGGATGGGAATATAGATTATTGTCAGAGCCCTTAAGCCTTAAAATTCTATTTTGATTTATTTTTAATTTTTAATTTATTAGCCAAGAATTTTCCCGTTTTACTCCCAAAAACAAAAGGCTTGTATTTGTAGTATTTTTTTAATCGGCAAATTTATTTTGCTTTGCTTTATCTTGTTTAGGACTCTTAGCGTTCTTTGTTCTACTGCTTTGGAAATCAATAGGCCTCTCACAAAAGCCTTGTTTGCACACAAGGTAACAGATGGAGAATCTACAGTGTTTTGGTTAATCTAGAAAAAATTGGATATCTCTTCCTTTAATGTTTTAACAAAGGACTGGTCTTTAAATAAGAATGGATCAATTCTCCAATTTTTTTTAGTTCGAGTTTCCATGGTATCATTTAATATAATGGTAAGCATCGAATGGTCTGACCATACTGATGTATTTATTTCAACGCTTTTTACCCTTCTTAAAGATTGGAGATCTACAAATAAATGGTCAGTATGGAGTATGAACTAAAACGTCCTGAGAAGAAAGTATAGTCTCTCTCGAACATGTGTAGTACCCTCCATGAATGCAGTAAATCAAAACCGTTGATCAATTTAGAGAATTCATAAGATGTTTTGATCAATTGAGATTCAGTTTTTATTTTTACATTCCCCACTCTATCCTTTCCTGGGTCTAGGACCATCTTGAAATCCCCACAAATATAGAAATAGCCTTTCAATATTTTTCAACCCTCTTTCAATAGCTTTTTAAGGTAGGAAATCTGTTTTTTTGTTGGGTAAGTATAAATTTATTAAAGTTATTGTTTTACCATTTACGGCTCCAGTACAAATAATAAATCTTCCCTAGGGGTCAATCTTGGAGAATTCTTCTTGAATATTTTCTCTGTTTTAAAAAAAAGATTGCGACACCTCTAGATTTATTGTTACAAGTCTAATCTATTCTTGCTTTATAATTACAATTGTTCAGAAAATGGGCTGTATCGCCCTTCAAATGCGTCTCCTGTAGACAAATAATATCTGCCTTGCATTTTTTATAGTGCATGAAGGCAATTTTCCTTTTTGAAAGGGAATTCATTCCGTTAACGTTATGTGAAATAATTTTGATGCTCATTGGAGTTAAGTATATTCTTGCTAATAAAAACTATAAGCCTATGGGTTTTATTCTCTTTTTTCTTGTTCTCTCTTTTTCCCCCTTTCCTGTTCTCTTTTTTTATATAATAGTTGATAAATTCTCTAGTAAGAAAGATCCTGTATAAGGCCTCAGGAGTAAACCTTAGTCTAGGCAGCTCATTCATACTTAACTCATTCATACCAACAATCATTTTCCAAGGGGGAGTTGTTCCCGGTCCCCCTCTGAATTCAACAGGGCTGTTTTTTTCCTAAGTTTTGAAATGATGGATAAAGATGTAAATACATATTGATTGGGGGTTTGAGGAACCTATCTACGTGAATCTGCTTTTACCAGAACAGTGATCAGAAAACAATCATTATTTAACTAACACTCAGG
Organism: Discoglossus pictus; assembly: GCA_027410445.1. Classification (NCBI taxonomy): domain Eukaryota; kingdom Metazoa; phylum Chordata; class Amphibia; order Anura; family Alytidae; genus Discoglossus; species Discoglossus pictus. The sequence goes on along the minus strand of CM050164.1, from coordinate 78,855,567 downwards.
TGACCCCTTGTATCTTATATATTTAACCAGAGCAAAAATTAATTAATTTGTTGGAGTAAAAAAAATGTATGTGAATATGTCATTTAATCCACTAAAGCCTATATTCACCGCTAATAGAGTGAATTATTATGCAAAAAAAACCTAAGTATATGTATCTACACATTGTCAACATCCTTGTGAGAAGAGAAGAAGAGAAAAAGAAAGTTAAAAAAGACATGTGACATAATTATTTTAACTTGTTAATTCTACATTAGGACATATTTCCATCCTATAAAGTGATACCTTAAAGTTATAATTTTTTATCACAAATCTATCATTCATAAACTCTAAAAAAATATAGATATAAATTCTATATAATAAATTAATTTTAACAGTATGTATTGTTCTAGTAATTAATGCTTTTTCAAAAAATAAACAGAAAATTAGTATCAAGGCCCAGCAAGTGGAAGAATAAGACTATTTGACTATTTGCCATTCTGGAAATTTCAGATTCAAGCGTGGTTTTATCTCGGATTTAGCCTGCGTGTCCACATTTAAATTCCATCTTTGTAGCAGTAAAAGACCCTCCGAAATAGAGTTCACATAATGCCATACTGTGTCCTTCTAAATCACAAGGCCATTAGCCGATTTCCATTTATATTTAATCTCTTCTTGCCGCAAACAATGTGTAATCGAGGAATACTCTTTTCTTTTGTCCAAAGTTTGTGGAAAGATATCCATAAAGATCTTAATTTTATCATACAGCATTTCAAAATGTATCTTATTGAAGCTTGCTTTGGCCAACTCCTCTGTAAAGGGAAGATAGTATAAGCGTACCATAATATCTCTAGGGGTAGTGTTTTCCAATTTCTTTGGTAGGGGTAGTCTGTGTATGGCATCCATTTTCCTGTCTTCGTTGGGGAAGTCAGGTACTATGCTCTTAAACAAAGCTTCCACGTAGGCTTTTAGATCCTCCCCATGTATAGATTCTGAAATGCCTCTAATATGTAAATTATTTTTTCTGGAGCGGTCTTCAAGATTGCAGATCTTTTTAGATAAATCTTCAATTTTTGTTTCCAATAATGAGGAGTATTTCAATAAAGAATTATTATCACAGATTAGTTTATCACATTTGCACTCCAAATTTTCAATCTTAGTAGAAACCTCCGCTATTGAATTTGTGTTTGCTGTTATTTGTTTCGATAGCTCTGAGGTAAGATTTATTTGGAATTCACCCAAAATTTCTCTCAATTTAGAGCATGTTAATACTTCATCTTCTTGTGAGGATTAGGAGATCTTGTCTACCGATTGATTGACTGTTTGATCTAACAGTATAGACTCCTTTTGGGAAGCATTTAAAACTTCAAATTAATTTTTTGGGGGCAAAAAAAGCTGAGATTTTTATTCCATCTCCCTTTTTTGTTTTTGGTTTGGAAGGCATTTTTACTTTCTTGTTGGACATCTTTTTCTCCCATGCTTGTGCTTATTGTTTTGGCTTTCTACACGTTTTTATATGTCCAAGGAATTTTTATAGAAATTAGGTGAGCAGGTGATCTGGTCTGCAGCAAAAATAGATGAGTACAGTATGTCTGATAATATTTAGCTGCTCCCTCCAGACTTATAAATTCTATTGAAGTTGAAGTTATGGTATATTAATTACAGCCTTTCCTTATCACTGACGTTGGCTGGAAAGTAAAAATTATCGGTGCAATCCCAAATACAAAATGCTATATATGCATTTATACGATTGTTGTAATGTGTTAGCTTCCTTGAAGGGCAAATTTATATTTACAGATTAATGCCCATTTTTTCAGCTCCACTCCCCTGTAACTTGTTATGCAGAGTATATGGAGAGGTGCTGGTATCCTATTAGAAAGACATATAATACTTAAGTGATGAGGAAAAGGAGTACTTTTCTTTAGCTTTTTGTTGCTTCTGCTTCTTATTTCCACTCCTCTCAGCTTTCTTGCGCAGGAGTTTCTGGCCTCTGTATGGGACTCTTGAGGCTTACAAAAAGGTTAACCTTCGGCCCAGTCTCCTCTGCAGTAAACTGCTGTACTTGACTGGTGCAGGAGAGGATATCTCTAGCTATGCCTCCAGAGACTGCTATGCACCTCCTCCTGGATATCACCACTTCTCCTCTGGAAGCCATCTGCTCTGTGAATCCGAAAGGCCGGTCCTGCTATAATCTTGCTGGAATTCCCGCCGTATTGCGGCTCCGTATTGCGGCTCCAGGGCACTCTCGAGATCGATCTCATCCGCTTTTCTTACCTCTTCTTGCGGCACCAGCAATTTCTGCTGAGGTATGGGGTAGGGTAGCAGGGAGCAGGTCCTTAGGACGCCGTTCTTCGTGGCCCTCCAACCATCCTAGCATCCTGAAAGCTGACGCATTCGATAATTTCCGGTTCAGGAAGTGGTATCTCAAGTACAGGAAATTATATAAACAGGAAGTGATGTTGGGTGGATCATAGCAACCAATATAAACAGAAACTGATATCATATGGTTTCCATAACCGTACAATCCCAGGGCTGTGCCTTTTTGGGGGCAAAAAGATTTATCAGCTCACATCCCTGTCCCCTCTGTCTCCATCCCTCCCCTATTTCTCTCCACTACAATATACTCTGATGAGCAAGGGTCTAGAGGAAGTCCCCATGGCTGGATTAACCATTAAGCAAAATAAGCATGTGCTAAGGGCATCACGGAAAGGGGGGCATCACAGAAATTTTTCATTGCCGGACCACATGCTGCAAATAGTCCTGCAAATAGTCCCACAAAAAAAGAATAATAATAAAAGAATAATAGACATTAATGATATACATTGTAAAGGATTATTATGTTTTATATATTTTGAATTAGATATATAGGGAGGCATAAAGTGCTTAGGACCTCTAAAGGTCTTCATCCTGCCCTGGAGGTCCCATGGTGGAAGGCAACGCAAAGTCAGGGGATCTTGCACAATTTATATATTTTTTATTATTAAAATGAAGTTGAAAAAGATATGCATTGTGTATGACCTAATAGGAAAAAATGATGTACAGAATTTGAGTAAGAAACCAGCTACAAAACACATAGAGATGGGAGTGAAGAGCATAGACCAGAGCAAGAAATGCAACATTAATTGCAAGTTAATTAATCTGTTAGAGATAGTTTTCTGGTCTGAAAGGTAAAGGATCTTTTGCATCCTGACTAAAATAAATTTGAGTTTGATTCAATGAAGCTTTCGCAAGTTACAGGAGCCTGTAAGTGAGGTTGCTTTCAGGGCTCCGAATGGGTTACGAGTTACGACATTAAAAAAATTGTGATGGTTAAACCCGTAACTTACAGCCTCCCGAAGTCTTTGAAATTTCACTTTTGCAAGAGTTAGAGTTTTGCACGAGTGCTAGAGAGGACCCGCCAGGGGGTTTAATACCTGTTCGTAGCACTTTAAATGCAAATACAGTATAAGATCAATACTGCACTGTAAATAATGGGGAAAGCGATGAAAGACATTAGAATTAATTGCACAATAGTCTCAGGCTCACAAAAACACATTTTCAAATTCATAGAGGGGGAGGTCACTATTTTTAATGCAAAAAAAATCATGTTTAAAAAAAGCTATGAAAAAATCTTGATTTTACAATAATAAGCAATAAGAATTCTTCCATTTTATATACTGAGGTTACCTGCAAACCCTATTCTCCATGTGGCTGTATCCCTGAGGTGCAAATAAAATGTGCCGTATATACTCGAGTATAACCCGACCCGAGTATATGCCGAGGCACCAATTTTACCACAAAATACTAGGAAAACTTAGTGACTCGAATAAAAGCAGAGGGTGGGAAATGTGCTAATCCCTGTGTCCCTCTTGTGCCCTCTGTGTCCCCCTCTTGTGTGCCCTCTGTGCCCCTTTGTGTCCCCCCTCTCTCTCCCCTGTGTCTCTTCCTCCCCTCTCCCTCCCCTGTGTCTCTTCCCCCTCTCCATTCCCTGTGTCTCTTCCTCCCTCTTCCTTTCCCTGTGTCTCTTTCCCTCCCCCTCCCTTCCCTGTGTCTCTTTCCCTCCACCTCCCTTATCACCCTCCTCAACCCCCTCCTCATCCTCCCTCCTTATCCCTCCTCCTCAACCCCCCTCCTCAACCTCCCTCCTCAACCCCACTTCTCAACCCCACTTCTCAACCCCCCTCAACCCCCTCCTCAACCTCCCTCCTAAACCCCCCTCCGCAACCTCCCTCCTCCTCAACCCCCCTCCTCAACCTCAATCCCCCTCCTTAACCTCAAACCCCCCATCCTCATCCTCAACCCCCCATCCTCAAGCCCCTCCTCATCCTCAACCCCCATCCTCACCCTCAACCTCCCTACTCAACCCTCCTCAACCCCCCTCCTCAACCTCCCTCCTCAACCCACCTCTTCAACCCCCCTCCTCAACCTCCCTCCTCAACCCCCCTCTTCGACCCCCCTCCTCAACCTCCCTCCTCAACCCCCCTCCTCAACCCCCCTCCTCAACCTCAACCACCCTCCTTAACCTCAATCCCCCCATCCTCATCCTCAACCCCCCATCCTCAAGCCCCTCCTCATCCTCAACCCCCATCCTCATCCTCAACCCCCCCATCCTCAACCCCCCTCCTCATCCTCAACCCCCTCCTCAACCCCCCTCCTCATCCTTATCCTCCCTCCTCAATCCCCCTCCTAAACCCCCCTCATCAATCCCCCTCCTCAATCCCCCTCCTCAAACTCCTTCCTCAACCCCCCTCCTCAACCTCAACCCCCCATCCTTATCCTCAACTTCCCATCCTCACCCCCTCCTCATCCTCAACCCTCCTCCTCAATCCTCATCCTCAACCTTCCTCCTCAACCTCCCTCCTCAACCCACCTCCTCAACCCCCCTACTCAACCCCCCTGCTCAACCTCAACCGCCCATCCTCATCGTCAAGGGGGTGTAATTAGAGGGGTAAAGTGAGGAGGGGGGTTTAGGATGAGGAGAGGGATTGAGGATGAGGTGGGGGGTTTAGGATGAGGATGGGGGGCTGAGGATGGGGGGGTTGAGGATGGGGGTTGAGGATGAGGATGTTGGGTTGAGGATGCGGGTGTTGAGGATGAGGATGGGGGCAAGAGGGAAAGAGCCACGGGGGAAAGAGAGACACGGGGGGTTAAAGAGAGACACGGCAGGTTAAAGAGAGACACAGGTGAGAAAGAGAGACACGGGGGTAGTGTACAGTATAAGCCGAGGAGGCCCTTTTCAGCCTTAAAAAAAGGGCTGAAAAACTCGGCTTATACTCGAGCATATACAGTATATAACAGCAGAAGTAAGTGAAAAATATAAAGCATAATGGTTCAACGACTTTGTGGGTGAACTCTCAATTTTAAATCTTGCACAGTGCCTTGCATATTTTAACTCTTTTACTGGCAGAGAGAAACGCGAAAACCACATGAAAAGTGACTAATCTGTGAAGTTTTCCAGTCACGCACAACTGTTTATGCCTGCAAAACATTGCACATGTACACAGCATCTATCAAAAAGTACTGTTGAAGCCAAAGAGATTATTTCTCTCTGATAAATTAAATGCAGTACTTTTTTGCCAGTCTGTCCCAAATGTTGTGTCGAGAAAAAGTGATAACATCCACAGACTGTTTTCCCCAAAGCTACAGAAATTATGATGACATTTGGGATCATTTGCATGAATTAAAATATGATACAATGAAAAAAAAACTTTATGAGAGCTAGCTTGTAATGTTATTCCTATATGTAATCATGAGTTATAATAATTCCCTGTCACACGGAGAAATTCTCAGTATATAAAATGGAAGAATTCTTATTGCTTATTATTGTAAAATCAAGATTTTTTAATAGCCTTTTTTAAACATGATTTTTTTTGCATTAAAAATAGTGACCTCCCCCTCTATGAATTTGAAAATGTGTTTTTGTTGTGCCCAGTCAATATAGAACTGTAAAGAGACATCCCTGTCAATAGTAAGTAAACTTTAGACCTGTGGTTCTCAGCATCTAGTCCAGGGACCGGTTTCTCTATGTGGTATTATCTACCAAACCTTTTGAAGAAAGAATGGATGAGCAGTGGGAAAAATAGAATAGTGAGAGGCTCAGAAAAGATTAATATGGAGGAAAGACAAACATATCAGACATGCATGCCGTTAACATACTTTGGCTCCTGACATGCATGGGTGTAGAAGCCAAAGAAAATCTGTGGGGATGCGGCATATAGGATAAACATACAACACAACTGGTTCTCTACACATAAACACACACACTGAAAAATCTGGGGGTGGGGATTGTCCTCCTTGTCCCACAAGTTCCTTCATGCATGCTGACATGTTTCTCCTCTTAGTCACAGCTATCTTAGTCACAGCTAACGGTCAGGTCTTAGTTGTAGAAAGAGTTTTGATGACGTGACCTGCAGCTAAAAGTCAGCTGTGGTAAGACATTTAAATTTTTTGCTTTGGAAAAACTGCACTTGAAAATAGGCAACAGGTATTTAGAGTGTAAAAACTATAATACAGACTCTAATTTATTACTTTTACATGTAGCAATGCTGCTGTGGAATCTACTACTTTAGTTACCAGTGATCTACTTCCTGAGGTGGGAGGACACTTTAAACATACAGGAAACTTGAATATGCACAATGAGAAGGTGGAATATATAATTGCCAATACATTCATGAGCTCTAATAGAGAACATATAAATATTCAAGGATATACCTTGTTAAGACAGAAGATGTAAGGTAGTCTCAGTAAAGAAAATGGAAGCCTTAAGTAAAGAATAATTAGTTAAAAAAGTGAAACATGTAAAGACTGTGTTTATTATATATTTTTTTAACTTTCTAACAACATTAGAAATAAATGTATAAAATTCCATATAGGAACAATTTGGACCACGGTAGTCCTATTGAAAATTGCCTTGACCCCATCAGTGTAGGACTTATACTAGCTAGTCACTGGTATCAAATGTTTGAGAAAGGTTGGTTTAGATCACGCGTATTTCATTAACACTTAAAGGTATATAAAGGTTTCCTGGGTGTCAAATGTTTGGTAAGAAACAGGCAGTGATTATCAGAAAATGTGTTATAGTGAAAAGTTCAGTATACTAAAGTTAAAGGCAGGAAAGTAAAATCCTGCTTTGCACGCCCACAGGAAGCTTACATAACCAAGTACACTGAAGAGAGCAGCCAGGTACAGAGTTTGACTTCTGGTAGAGACATAAGGAAGTACTTGCTCCAGGGTGGAATCACATGGTTACATAGTTACATAGTTACATAGTAATTGAGGTTGAAAAATCTTTTAAGATCTCCTCTGCAATATGAGGATTAGTTGTTAATTGATCCAGAGAAATGCAAACAGAAAAAAAATACGCAGTAAAACTTAGCCAATCGTCTCAAAAGGGGAAACATTTATTCCTTTCTGACTCCTGATACTGGCGATCAGATTCCTCCCTGGATCAATACTCTCTACCTAATTAACCAGGATAACTGATACCCCTAGATTTGCTCCTTTAAGATTATAAACTGCATGGCTAGCTTTCCTTCCCGGATGCATAACTTTACATTTATTCGTATTAAATCTCATCTGCCATTTAGATGTCCATTCTTCTAATTTATGTAAATCCCTTTGGAGGGAAAGTACATCATTATCTGATTTAATTACCTTGCACAACTTCATGTCATCAGCAAAAATGGAGACATTCATTTCCAGTACCGCTTCTAAGTCATTAATAAATATGTTAAAAAGTAGAGGACCTAATAGTGAATCCTGAGGAACCCCACTTACCACTCAAGTCCAATCGGAGTATGTTCCATTTCTTCAACCCTTTGCTTCCTGTCTTTTAGCCAGCTCTCAATCCATGAGCAGATATTTACTGCAATTCCTGTATCCTTTAGTTTGTACAAAAGTCTTCCACGTGGTACAGTATCAAAAGCCTTTGCAAAATCCAAAAGACTACATCCAGTGAGTTGCCTTGATCCAGGTTCCTACTAACCTCCTCATAAAAAACAAATTAGATTTGTTTGACATGACCTAACCCTCATAAATCCATGTTGACTCCTACTTATAATCATGTTCAAATAGACATATTCTTGTATAGTATCCCTTATTATCCCTTCTAAAAGCGTTCCCACTACCGAAATGAGGCTCACTGGTCTTTAATTCCCCGGATTTGCTCTTGCTCCCTTCTTGAATATTGGTATCACCTCTGCTTTTCTCCAGTCATCTGGTAGCAATCCTGTGTTGAGTGAATCTTAAAAAAAAAAAAATACATATATATATATAGTGGTCTGGCTATTACCGAACCCAGTTTCCTCAGTACCCTTGGATTTATTTATTAACATTTATGTTTTCCAACCTCTTTTGGATTTCTTCCTGCATTAACCAATTATTTTGTGAAGGTGGTGTAGCCCATTGTGTTGCAGTGTCCCAACCACTGGTACCTCCCTTGTGTATACCGAAGAAAATAACCTATTTAGCTCATCTGCCTTTTCCTGATCACTAATTATCCTTCCTGGCCTTCTTCCCATTAAAATATGTAAAAAAAATGTTCAGGGTTAGTCTTATTTTCTTTTGCAACAATTTTTTCATTTTCTATTTAGCCAGTTTAATAGCCCTTTTGCAAGCCTTGTTGATTTATTTGTACTTATTTAAGGCAGTCTCTGTCTCCTCTTGTTTGTATAATTTAAATGCCTGTTTTTTTGCTCTGTATCTTGATCTTTAAATTATCGTTAAGCCACATTGGATGTGATTTACTTATTTTACTTGTATTCCCACATGATATATGGTGATAAGTATGTATATTTAGCAAGGATTTAAATGTTATTTTTACCAAACAGTTCTCTGTCTCAGTCTATACTTTGTATTGATGCCTTTTTAAAAGTTTTTGTTTGCCCCTTATAGTTTATTTTTTTTATTGAATCTCAAATGAGACAATTTTGTGATCACTGTTTCCCAAAGGTTGCCCTATTTTAACATTTGATACCATATAAATATTATTTGTGATAACTAAATCCAAGATAGCCTCATTTCTAGTAGGTTTTTGTATAACCCTGGTCAGATAATGATCCCTAAATGTACTCAAGAACATGCTCCCCTTAGTTGAACTACTGGTTTCATTTTTCCAGTTTATTTCAGGGTAATTCAAATCTCGCCATTATTAGAACTTGTCCATGCTTAGCTGCATTTCCAGTCTGTAACAATAATTGCATTTCCTCACTTTCAATTATATCCTACCAATATTCTTTTGGAATTGGCTGCTCCGCTATTTAACTCTACCCACAAACATTCAACATTACCGCTAGTTCCACCATAAATATCTTCCCTGACTATAGGCTTAAATTCAGGTTTAACATACAGACAAATCCCTCCTCCTCTTTTACCATTTCCCCTGTCTTTCCTAAATAGGTTAGAACCATCCAGATGTACAGTCCATTCATGAGATTCATCCCACCATGTTTCAGTAATGCCTATTAAACCCAATTTTTCATTAACTGCTAGCAATTCTAACTCTCCCATTTTTCCTACTAACCTTCTGGCATTAGCAAGCATACACCTTATGTTCTGAGTTTGTAGTTTGGAAATGCCTGCCTCTGTACTTAGTAATACCTCCCTATTGACTATACTACCCCTCACCCATCTCCTCCCCCATGAGTAGTTAATTCATCCCTTACCCCCTCTACACTTTCTACCCATTACATTCATCTAGTCCTTCCCCCCACCTACAAGTTTAAAAACTTCCCCAGCCGTTCTACCACTCTATCCCCTAGCACAAAAGCTCCCCCATCCCTGCTATAAAGATTGAACCCAAATGAGAAGACAGCCCAGTGCTCTAAAAACTCAAACCCCTCCTTAGTTCACCACATTTTTAGCCACGCATTAACCTCCATAAGCTCCTTCTGTCTCCCTGGACTAGCGCGTGGCACAGATATTATCTCAGAAAATATTACCTTGGAGGTCCTTGCTTTAAGCTTATTCCCCAGTTCTCTAAAATCATTCTTTAGGACACTCCATCTTCCTCTAACTTTATCATTGGTACCAATATGTACCAAGACCACTAGTTCATTTCCAGCCCCTCCCAATAATTTATCTACCCGATCCACAACATATCGAACCTGAGCACCCGGGAGAAAGCAAACTGTTCGTTTGCTAGGATCTGGTTGACAAATTATCTTGTCTACCTCCCTAATAATAGAGTCCCCTACCACCAAAACCTGTCTGGTACTCTACCTAATCTGCCGTTCCACTCCTCCAGTAGAACTGTTCTTCTGGCTGTTAGATGGAACAGCTCTATCTGGCATTGCCATTCCTGAATGGACATCCCCAACAGTTTCACTCAATCTGACAAGTCTGTTGGTGTTTGCCAACTCAGAACTGGCCTGCTTCCTCCTCGTGTCCCCCCTGCTTCCTTTTGTTACTGTAATCCAGCTACCTCCCAGGACCTCCTCAATAGCCCCATCTCCACCCTCCATGCTAGGCCCAGCTAATTTGTGCTCAGTGAGCACCAACGCACTTACCAGTGGAGCAATATCAGTAAGTGCTGCAATTCTCTTCTCCAGTTCTCCAATTTGTGCTTCCAGAGAGGCAACGTGCTCACACCTGTGCTCACACCTGTCACATGGACCCTGGATCATACATATGACAGGATGTACACCTATACTTGAACTGCACTCCCTCCTTTTATTTAAATTCCTATACATACTAGAACTGCACTTGACACTAGAACTGTTTGCAAGCTCACAACTTCACCCCTTCCCCTGTTTATATTAGCTTCTGTCTACTCACCTGGACAAAATTAGAGCCCACAGCAAATAAACACATGTTACTTGCTAGAAGTAAATCCCAGTTGTGATGGGGTCTGAGCACGAGAGAGTGAGAGAGAGAGAGAGAGAGAGAGAGAGAGAGAGAGACTACATATCCCAGGCCGCTTTGCAACACAGGAATTCCAGAGTATGATACAAATGTATCATCTAATCTATTTGCTTTCCCCTGATTGGCCAAAACAAATTATTAATTTTGTGCTAATCTTAGCAGGGATTTTCAGGGGGTGTCAACTTACAAATGCTGCAGCTTGCAAACATTGTAGCAAACATCAGGGTGATTTTGTAAATATTTATTTTGGTATCAGAGGCATTCATAATCCAGGAAACATAGATATGCCTTTAAGAACCACTGAAGTCCCACATTTATACTGTACCTTTTAAAGAACTAATGGGTGTAATTATGACAGCATTTAATGTATTAACTATCACATGCAATATTTTTTTATGGTAGGCTGTCATTGCCTTGTTTTTAGTTGTTTGATTGAGCTACTATCCCATGAGTATTATTGAAAACACTGGAAGCAAATATTGCCACATTTGAATGGAAGCAGCAATGCCCTTCTCTTTATACACTCTTTGCTTGCTGAAGTAGTAAAAAACAATGGTTCATACTACATAATAATTACCCATAATAGTTAATAAATATAAGGTTATGTTTATTTTTTACTTTCTAAAATCAGTGTCGCTCTTTAAAAAGATGATTAAAAAATATAGGACTGCAACAATCCTTTAAAGTTAAAGTCTGGATGGTTTAATTTAATACGTAGAACATTATATGAATTGCAGTCACATATCTCCTACTGTTTAATCCATCTTCAACATTTGTACAGCAAATTAAATGTATAAAAAAGAGAATCCCTGTGACTTGGAAAATATAGAAAAGAACAGGGGACTTTGGCTTTTATATTAGCATATGACCCCATGCTAGACTTTCAAGCAATTCACTTTAAAAAAAAATGCGAACATGTTCTGAGCAATAATCAAAGGCTTTTTAAATATCAAACCAGCCTCTTCCCAAATACAATTGGGCAAATATATTTACTCCCACTCTGCAATGGGTAAAAAAATAATACAGAACTATCAGATCGAGATTAAATCACTCAAACATTTGATGAGAAAAAAAAAAAAACTGACAGCATTTGAGAACAGCAAAAATTCACCTGTTAAAAGATGCATCAATTTAAATAATTAATGTCTACACAACCTGCTCCAGATGCCCCAGTCTTGTTGACATGCACTTTTTAAAAAATGTATTCATACTGTTCCTGTTGATCTCCCACAGCACCAGTAAATAGCATGTACATTGGGGAATGGTCGTTATTTTATTTTATACTATAATCTACTTGCTTCTCTTAACCATTTTTTTATTCTGTTGCTTACCCCAATTCATTAATTGCTTTCAAACTTTATCTACCCTGTTTGCCTGTTCTGTGGTTATGTGTTGTGGTTATGTGCCCCTCCCCAGCAACCCATACACTCCATCTGTTCTCTTTCTAGAGATCTCATAGAAACACATGCCCATCTAAACTGCCTATTCTATCAACATAAAAAGCTTTGTTTAATAAATCAACAGTATATGCAAGGCATATCTGAATTCCTACACAATGTTAGTCTCTACCACTGCAACATTGAAAGAAAGAAGTTCATATTTGGAGTGAGCTAGCAAGAAGTTCACATCCTGCTCCATTAAGGACTTCCTAAAAGTCACAAACAACAAAATAAAGGTGTGAGGATAAACTATGAATGAACAGAGATTACTAAGATATTTTACTGGAGTATCCTATGGGCATATTAACATATATGGGCATATCCTATGGGAATCTTCTATGGGCCCTCTTCTGGTTAACCTTGTCCTGGTGGGGCTTGCATACTTCAATAAAGCTATGAGCCATACCATGTAGTGTAAGCCAAAATGAGCAGCTCATAGCAGAGAGGTCAGACAAATCACTGTCCGCTGAAGAAGGAACTTGCAACCCACTCCCATATCTTTGTCAAGATAACCTTATGGATAAGCACAACCAAATGGCATCTGAAGATCAGCTCTTCATGTCAGAAGGTACCTACCACATTACTGGGAAAAAGCATAGGGCGAGTACAAGTAGGGACAGATCTAATGAAGTGGTTGGACCAAAGATGAGAGAACGCCCCACTGCAGATCTGACTGGAGGAGAAAGGAAAATCTGATGCTGCAAAGAGCAATTCAGCATTTAAACCTGGAACGTTAGAACTATGAACCAAAGCAAACTGAAAATTATCAAACATGAGATAACAAGATTGAACATTGATATGCTGGTAATTGGTGAACTCAAATAGATAAGAATAGAACATTTCATATCAGAAAACCACCAGATCTTCTACTACTGTGATCAAGAATGTCAAAGAAGAAATTAATTAGTCCTCATAATCTATCAAAGAGTGTCCATAGTAGTGCTTGGTTACAATTCAATAAATGACAGAGTGATTTCAATTTGAAATAAAGGCAAACCAATTAACATCATAGTTATCCAAGTATATGCTCCAACCATGGATGTTGAAGAGAGTTGTCTAGTTCTATGAGAATATTCAACACCTAATATATATAACACCATGAAAAGATGTTACGTTCATCATAGGAGATTGGATTGCTAAAGTATGGAACCAAAAGATACCTGGAATAACTGTTAAATTTGAGTAAAAAATTAAGCAAATCAGAGTCTAGTATAATTCCGTCAAGATAATTCTCTGGTCACAGCAAACACCCTCTTCCAACAGCCTCAGGAATGACTCTACACATGGACATCACCACATGGACATTATAGAAATCAAATTGACTATATACTTTGTAGCCAAAGATGGAAGAGCTCTATACAGTCAGCAAAAACAAGACCTGGAGTTGACTACGACTCAGATCATGAGCTTCTTATTGCAAAGTTCAAAATTAAACTAAGCAAAAAAAGTGAAAATCATCAGATTAAGCAGATATGATATACATAATATCCCAATTGAATAGGCAGTGATTTTAAATAATACATTTCAGGGATGAGACATTGTTGATAGAATGCCTGAAGAACTTTGGACAGAATTTTGTGACATTGTCCAGAAAACAGCAACAGAGAATATCCAGAAAAGAAAGAAACAAAACAAACTGCATATCTGTTGATGATGCGTTAAAAGCAGCCCAGGAGAGTGTAAGATAGTGGAGATAGGAAAGATTTGTCCACCTGAACTTAGAATTCTAGAGGAGAGCAAGAAGGGCTAATAAGACATTCTACAATGAGTGATGTAGAGAGATATAAGAAGATTACAGAATGTAAGGATCTCAAATGAACCTTTCATGCCAAAGTAGGTGTGAAAATAAAACAAAAATTACAGAAGGAGGTCAGATAAAGAAGAGGTGGCAGGATTACACATAAGATTACACAGGAAGGATCTTTTTTTTAATTTTAATTTTATATACATAGAAAATAACAGAAAAACATACACAGCAAGGATCTTAACAGCAACGATAACCTCAATAGTTTGTACAATGAGCTGGAGCCAAATAAATTGGAAAGTGAAGTGAGATGAACCATAGGAATTATAACAAGACTGCAGGAATTGATGGAAATCCAACCGAACAGTGCAAAATTCAAGATGATGTCTTGAAAGTGTTGCTTGCATTATGCCAACAATTTTGAAAAGCTCAATAATGGCCAGTAGACTCAAAAAGGTCAGTCGATATCCCAATAACAAAAAAGTGCCAAAGAGTGCTCCAATTATCAAACAATTGCTCTCATTTCACACGGCAGCAAGGAAATACTTAAGATCCTGGAAGCTTGACTCCAACATTATATGGACTGAGAACAACCAGATGTGCAAGTCAGGTTTTGCAGAGGAAGAGGTACAAGAGATCAAATTACCAATGTCTGCTATATAGAATAGTCTAAAGTCTTTGACTGTGTGGATCACAGCAAAATATGTGTAAATCCTTAAAGAGATGGGGATATTAGATAATCTCATCTGCCTCCTGAGGTGGACCAAGAGGCCACCATCAGAATAAAATGGTTGAGGATTGGGACAGGAGTGTAACAAGGTTGTATATTGTCACCTAACTTATTCAACTTATAAGCAGAATACATCATACGTAAGGCCCGGCTAGTCGAATCAAAGATGTAATTAATACTTTTGGCAGAAAACAACCTCAGACAAGCAGATGATACTATTCTGTTGGCTAAAAGTGAGGAGGAACTAAAGGGTTCAAAAGTTGTCCTGACTGCAAACTGCAATCTCAGATCCTGGCAAACAGATGGGGAAGAAGTGGAGGCAGTGACAGATTTTATGTTCCTTCAAGATCTCTGCAGATGATGACTGCAGCAATGAAATAAAAAAAAAGTTTACTTCCTGGAGAAAGCTATGGCAAGTCTGTACACAATATTAAAAATGAAAGATATTACACTATGAACAAAATGTCTGCATAGTCAGAACTATGTTATTTCCAGTAGTAACATACAGATACTAGAGCTGGAATATCGATGCCTTTGAATTGTGATGTTGGAGAAAACTGCTTAGAGTTCCTTGGACTGCAAGAAGATCCAATCCATACTACAGGAAATTAAGAAATTAATTGTTAAGTGGAACGTTTGATCGTGAAGCTAAAGTTGACATACTTTGGCCATATCACAGGAAGATAGGTTTACATACAAAATACTCTGATTCTTGGAAAGAATGATGGCACATGAAGAAGGGAATGGTAGAGGCAGAAATGGATAAATCAGGACATTGATGTAATGAACATGAACTTGATGGAGCTTAAAGGGGTGGTGCTGACTGATGTGAATGGTATGCTGCTGTCCATAGGGTTACGGAGAGTCGGACAAGACTAAACGACTAAACAACAACAACAAATTATATGGTTATCCTCTATGGACTTATTCTATGGGCATATTCTAGGGATATTTTACAAAGTGAAAACATTTCATACAGACTTAAAATGGATATAATTGAACCCTTTAAATGTTTAAGTTGCAACTATTATAATAATGGTGTACTTGCTAAATTATCTAGCTTTATGAAATATTACTCTCTGCACATACCATGGGGTATGCAAGTTGGCATACCTGCATAGCTGCCATCCATGTAGTTATAGCTCTCAGAGCATGTTGCTGCTGGGAACACAGCGTGAATATACATATTGCAATTTGTAGTGCAGGAGTCAGCACAGTTATGCCCACCCACCTCCATGTCTCCACATGGTCCAACAGAGAATTGCTGGTCATGCTGTGTGCTTTGGAATGGGCAATAAGGAATGTCACAGCCTGCTGCATACCACCTCAGATACAGATTTTCTGAGGCTACACTAAAGGGTCGGGAGTAGTATACAGATGAGTAGAGGAAATAGCAATTTTATTATTTTAGAGGCAACTTATACATTTAAAAGCACATGACTTGTTTTACTAGTATAGTGTCTTTAATTTATTAATTATTACATACCATTATTCCTTACTCTGTCAGCCATTGTTTGTTTATTTACCTGGACTGTCATCTAAAAGTGTTATCCTTAACTCCATTCTTTGTGCATATAGCTAATCTTATTATAAGTTATATTCCACTGGGAAATCTCTTTCAGTAGAACTGACTTGCTCACTGACTTGACTCACAGGTGACAAATTGGGGAAATGCATACATATGAATAATTATTAATAATTAAAAGACTGTATTTATATTTTATTTCTAAAAATATTTTGTATATTATCAAACAAAGTTCTTCAACAGCACATATTTTAAATATCAGACTCCAGTGATCCTTTAAGAATTTTCCACAGTTGACTTTTCTACATCTGGTTCTTATTGTTAAATTATTTGCATAAACAAATAAGCATTTATTTTAATAAATCAAACATTGCCATAATTATTTTTGGTTTCTTTAATCACTTTAGTTACAGGATATTAAGCATTTTAGTTGTGGTATTATGCTTTGTATACAGACACCAGATAACAGAAATTCACAGATGACTGAAAACTAGTTTGTTGTTCTCCCCTTTATCATCGAGGCTACTAGAAACATTCATAATTTTTCTTGATTATAAATTAATTTATTTCATTTTTTGTATGAAAACAGATGTAGCTTGTGCCTTGTAATTGTATGTTGCATTTTGCTAGCATAGAACATACATAAGTTAAAAGGGTATAATTTCAAACACTATGGCCTCCATTCAATTGAGCAAATTGTAGTTACTGGAGCCCGTAAAATAGGCTGAAAATCCCTGCAGTTATAAAAATCATAACTCCAACCCATCTAAGCTTTTGATCTTTCAAGCCCGTAACAATCGCAAATCTCTATTCAATTGCTACAATTCCTCAAGCCTGCAATTGGTTTCACACCCATAACTGGCAAATGTAGAAGAAAATCCTACCAGATAGGACTCGCAAGGGGGTTATTTAAACACCTGTTGGTAGCACTGTAAATGCAAATACAAAATCAATACTGCACTTTAAAAGATGGGAAAAGCAATGAAAGACATTAGAATTAATTGCACAACTGTCTCAAGCTCTCAAGTCAGCAATCAAAAAATTTGTATTTTACGTTTCATTTCCGTGTTATATCAATCTTGGCAATCAAGTACTTAATACATATCAGGCCACCCACATGGACTAGAACAGTCATTCATTTTTATTATTTTGTACACTTCCAGATTGCGAGTCTGATCGCATATCAGACTTCTAAACACTAAGGGCCTCATTCTATTATCGGCCGTAAAACGGCCGCAAGGCTGCGATTCCTTGTGGGGGTTCCGTTATCTTGGAATTATACGGCCCCGCAAAGATCTCCCCTTACGGCCGGCCGTATATCTTGCAGCCGGCCGTAAGCTCAGAAAACTTAAAACGCAAAAATAAATTCAAGACGGCACTGTACAGCTCTGTAAATGCTAGCGATCATATTGGGGGACATGAGGATTAATAGCAACCCCCTCTCAAGCTTGCACATCAGCCCAAATCCGAGTTTACATTAACTGTTTATTTTCCGGCCGCAGCGTGGGCGGGTCTGAGGTGCTCCAAGCACTCTGGACTTTTTACATGGATTTTTGACATATATTGAAAAATAATTTTTTTACGGATTTGAGTGTAGGGGAATGTTGTGCTATTTTTGCTAACACCTACAATCACTTTATAGTCTCCTCAGAGTGCAGGATGGCTTTATTTCGGCATTATAATGTGCTTAATTGGTGCTAGCGGGACCTTTTTCCTGCAAGTAAGCTGCGGCTCGGTTTTAGCCTTGCAGAGAGGGTTCCCGGAGCAATTGAATAGCATCCGGGATTTTCTTGCGGCCGAAACTCTTGCGGCCGTTTTAGATCAAAGGCTTTCCTCCGGCGCAAGCGGCCGCAAGGGATAGAATAGCCGAATAGCTTGCGGCCGGTCCTTGCGGCCCCGCATCTCCTACGGCCGATAATAGAATGAGGCCCTATATGATTAACGTTTAATCTCCATGTTTAACTGACGTCATGATGACGCTCTCATTTACTATGGCTGTTTCTAAATCGGTAGTTATGGCCTTGCTTAATTGATCATGATCATGCTCTGAAATGCTACTTACGGGTGCATGGTTTACGATTTAGGCTTCCGGCCAGGTAGCTTGTTCAATTGAATTGAATCTGTAACTGTTGCAAATTGCAATTGAATGGAGGCCCGTGTGAGCTGTATCAATAAAAGTCACAATATTTACATGATAAATATTTATTTTAATCTGAATTTTTATTCACATATGAAAGTCTAGAGACAGCTCTGGTGAGTTGCTTCTCAGCAAATAAATTAGCTTTTTAACTCCTCTACCTACATATTAGTCAACTTTCTCAGCTAGACTTAGTTCAGGGTTGGGGTCAGCTGGCAAAGCGTCATACATGTAATTTCAAGTAAAAAAAAAACAGTCAAGGCTGAGATCTATAGAGTAATCAATACAAAGCCACACAGTTAAACGCATATATAAGTTTCCTGATTTTCGAATGCGTCTGATAGAGGAGAATCAGTAGCGTAGGCAAACTTTTTTTGCAATGAAAAAATACCAAAAATTTTTTTTGACAAACTCACCCTGGCTTTGGGTAGCTGAAGCTTTTGTGAGATAACATCCCTGAAAATCTCTGCTAAAATTAGCATAACATTCATGATTGTTTTTGGCCAATCACAGGCAGCTAATACATTGTAACAATCAGTGATGGTAGTTTGTGCAGGAAGGAATCACAGGAAGTGTAGTTCTTTTGCAGAAGAAGCCAGAGAAGCCAGACACTGCTCTGTAAGATCTCTGCATTGAGTTCCTGCGGACTAGAAGGTAAGTAAAGTGTTAAAATTCATACTTGAATGCAGTGTTTCTATTGGTAGGTACACTATACCTATGTAAGCAGTTTGGGGTGTGGGAAATAAATCTGTGTGTGTATAGAATGAATCCATGTAATGTGTGTGTCTGATATAAGCAGCATATATTAGATTAGAAAAACAGGGAAACTTAGATATGCCTTTAAAACTAGAAAAACAGAATAAAGTAAACAAACAATAAGAGGACTAGCCAATGTCTTTGCAAAGGTCTGTGGAGTCTGATGGGTTTAACTATTATGCCTGCAAGTCACATGACCTACTACCACATACCCACACCAGACAGCATGGAGGTCAAATGACAAAGTGAACAAAGGTAGAAATGTTAGATGGTTTCTTGCACTAAGACAAAATTTGGTTAAGCTGAAAAATAGTCGGTCAAGGTCCATTTCTTTTTCAAGGACTGGCTGCAGGCATCATAGTTGTGGTCACTCACAAAAGGTAATAGACTGGCAACAGATAGGCACATGATAAACAAAGAAGGTGGCTTATTATGTTTCATATGTAATCATTTCATATTATGTCAGTTAGAATGAATAGACCAGTTGTAAGTTATACAGGTAAATAATATGACTTTACTTTCTTTCTAAGCCAAAGATCCTAGCCCATATCACAGTTGAATCACCTTCCCTATTCTACTCCTAAAATTAAAATAAGAAGATTTGGATACATTTAGATCCTAGAGCAAAGACATTTGATATGTTATCTGTTTCATCATGTTTTTACTAAGAATGTGATTGTAGAAAAAACATATTTAAAAAATGGCTGAAATCAATTACCATGGTCAAAACCGATAAATTGGCCACAGACTAATAATGTATAACAAACAGTCAAAATGGATGTAAATATTGTCTAAGTTAATAGTGTAACATACTGGTTATGAAACATATGATATCAACCTCCCAAAACATTTCCAGACTGAGGTGATTAAAGTATTGATAGTACTTATTTTTTACGCAAAAAAAAATATATTGTAATGCATGGCAGAAAATGTGTATACTAAATGCTAGGTAAGTACAGTTGTGCTCAAATGTTTGTATACCCTGGCAGAAATTATGACATTTTGTCATTTATTTTGAAAATATGATCATATGAAGCCATTTATTATCACATAGTTTGGCTTCTTTTTAAATCATAATGATAACAGAAATCACCCAAATGGCCCTGATCAAAAGTTTGCATAACCTTGAAAGTGTGGCCTTGTTACAGACACACATAGTTAAAAATGGCAATTGAAGGTTCATTTACAACACCTGTGGCTTTTAAAATTGCAATTAGTGTCTATGTTTAAATAGTAAATGAGTTTGTTAGCTCTCACATGGATGCACTGAGCAGGCTAGATACTGAGCCATTGGGAGCAGAAAAGAACTGTCAAAAGAAATGCGTAACAAGGTAATGGTACATCATAAAGATGGAAAAGGCTATAAAAGGATATCAAAAGCCTTGATAATGCCAGTCAGTACTGTTAAATCACTTATTAAGAAGTGGAACATTCTGGGATCTTTTGATTCCAAGCCAAGGTCAGGTAGACCAAGATTTCAGCCACAACTGCCAGGGGAATTGTTCGGAATACAAAGAAAAACCCACAGGTAACCTTAGGAGAAACACAGGCTGCTCTGGAAAAAGACGGTACGGTTGTTTCAAGGAGCATAATACCACGATACTTGAACAAAAATGAGCTGCACAATCGAGTTGTCAGAAAAAAGCCTTTACTACGCCAATGACACAAAAAAGCACGGTTACAATAGGCCCGACAACACCTTGAAACACCTCACAGCTTCTGGCACACTGTAATTTGGAGTGACGAGACCAAAATAGAGCTTTATGGTCATAACCATAAATGCTATGCTTGGAGTGGGGTTAACAAGGCCTATAGTGAAAAGAATACCATCCCTACTGTGAAGCATGGTGGTGGTTCACTGATGTTTGGGGGAGGGGGGGTGACTAATGACTTTGCATGACCTGGAGACATTTTGCCAAGACGAATGGGCAGCTATACCACCTGCAAGAATTAAGGGGCCTCATAGACAACTATTACAAAAGACTGCACACTGTCATTGATGCTAATAGGGGCAATACACAGTATTAAGAACTAAGGGTATGCAAACTTTTGAACAGGTTCATTTAATTTTTTCTTTGTTGCCATGTTTTGTTTTATGATTGTGCCATTCTGGTATAACCTACAGTTGAATATGAATCCCATAAGAAATAAAAGAAATGTGTTTTGCCTGCTCACTCATGTTTTCTTTAAAAATGGTACATATATTACCAATTCGCCAAAGGTATGCAAACTTTTGAGCACAACTGTATTTGTGTTGCTTATTCTTATAGGGAAGCAGCTGCAACAGAAAGGAAAGTACACATAAATATAATTGCATTTAGATGCTATAATTATAATTTTTGAGTGAAAATGTTAGATGATTAAGTTTTAAGATTAGGTATTAATTGCCTGAGAGGACTGTACTTCTCTGCTAATTACATTTCCTGAGGTGAGTAACTAAAAGCTTCATCATCACAGAGGCTTATACATATTAAAGACGGTGTGATTTTGCATACTCAACTGGGCATGCTCTTCATACTTATCTTCAGACTTTTATTGTTGCAGAAAAACTTAGCACTATATAAACACAGCAATTTCTTTTTCTTGATTTTCCTCACAATTTCTTTGAATTCACAGAACTTGAGTAAAGCAGTTGTCTTACTCAACACTAAAAGAAGAATTATTCCTATTTAAAATAAATGTTGATAGATAGTAGGAGTGTCCAAGTGATTATGGCAGCATAAACTAGGATAGTCTTGTTTAACAGTCTGTATCCGCACCATATAGATTCTGGCAAGTTATTTTACTTTCCATTGCTCCAGGAAGTTTGGACGGTGGAGTCAGAAGCGTGAGAGCGTTTGGCCGGAGAACTATTTTTTTTACTGAATTGTTATCATTACATGCATAGGCTGTGCCCTAATTTACATGACTGTATTATAAATCCCCTGAATACAGAGTTTCTTCAAGCATTTACTCAGATGGACAGTTTCCAAATGCTGAAGATCAGCACCACATCTCCATTACATTTTTAATCGGAGAGTCTGCATTTAAAACCTTGGTACATAGCCAGTAACAGGGGTCACTTAATGTCTTCTTTGCAATCAAATATTCAGCAGTCTTAACTAGCCCTGTGATGGCTACATTTAAATAGCATAATGAATAAAGTGTACAGTATGGTGAAGTGATGATAGATCAGTCTCCCTTGGGGCAGATAGCTTACAGCACTTGGTGAGAGCTATATCAAGCATCACACAGTGTAGAAGCTGGCCAATAGCTAATATTAGCATTATCTTGTATGGTTAAACACTGCCTTTCTGTAATGTAGCAATTTTTTTCTTTTTTCAAAAAATGAACCTGATATTGGGCAAAATATTTTTAGGAAGCAACAAATATAAGCACAGCCTTTACATTATCATATTTACATGCAATTATTCACTACTGCAGCATCCATTTTCTCATATTAACGCTTCCTGTTAATACTTTATATTGTGACAAGCTATTTGTCTCCCACAGGGTCTGTGACCTTGTTTCTGGCACTTTTGATGAATACCTTTGAGGAACACAATTATAGGAGGCTTTATATTCAAAATAAATCAAAATAACAGGCATAGCTCTCATTAGAGCACTAACTTCACTGTGACAGTTCCTAATGAATGGAGCTTCAAACCAGCTAAACATGTATGGAGCAAAAATAAAACAAACAGTCCAATATATTTTTATTTAATTACTGGCCTTTAACTTTTAAGTCCAAGTTTCCATTTTGCTGCTTGTTCATCAGCTCCGGCCTCTGTATCTCTGTCTTTGTCTTGCTCCAGCTTCAGACACCAGTATGGACATGCGTCTCTGGTGCCCAAACAGAGCCTACTTCCACTAGCCTCTCTCGCTGCTAGGCTGCAGTCCATTGGCCACATTTCTCAGCTCCAGTTTCTTAAAGTCTATACATAACTGAGCTAATCGAACTCCGCCTAATACATATCCCTGATCTCACTCTGTCACAATATATATATATATATATATTTATCACATATATAGTTGTGAGCATACGAGTTGTTGCTAACGCTTGCGGGCTCGCGTAGCGACCCGCGGCCCTCGCAAACTTTACTTTGTAGCGCAAACAACACCACACAGCAACTGCGACCCTCGCAAACTTTACGTCGCAACGCAAACAACATACGAGACACGTTACCACTCATTACGACCTCACAAAAATGGCCCGCAACCTGCGGACAAGACAAAATAAAAAACACAATAAATACACACAACACTTACATAAAAAGCTTACCTACAGTAAGAGGAAGCATCCAGGACCTCAAAAAATAAAGTTACACCTTAACTTAACTAAAAATAAAAGCGTTTACACACTCAAAAATTCTCTAAGCAAGAGAAAAAATGGCCGCCGAACAAAACGAAAATGAGGCTACAGCACTCTAAACACGCAAAACATCCCAAGAAACACGCAAAACACCACAAAACAAATACGAGACACGTTACCACCCATTACGACCTCGCAAAAATCACCCGCAACCCACGGACAGTAAAAAATGAAAAACACAATAAATACACACAATACATACATAAAAAGCTTACCTACAGCAAGAGGAAGCTTCCAGGACCACAAAAAATAAAGTTACACCTTAATTTAACTAAAAATAAAAGCGTTTACACACTCGGAAATTCTCTAAGCGAGAGAAAAAAAATGGCCACCGAACAAAACGAAAACGAGGCTACAGCACTCTAAACACGCAAAACACCACAAGAAACTCGCAAAACACCACAAAAGACCTACGGATATTCCGCTAAGACGCATACCACACATTACCCGCCATTTTACGACAATGCGGAAGTACACAACTATGCTAACGGTTTGGGCTCGCACGCATACTATTACACTGCACACATTCAGCACGCTTACACAGCAGCTCCACACCACTAATGCTGCAGCAACATCAAAACAAATTGCCATCTCTTCAACACAATGCTTCAAAATAGGTAAAGTATATTCATTTATTAATATATTATATATTTCATTATTATACACCAAACAGTATTAGCTACCTTACAATTTCATTGCCGTCATTTTTTGACGGGCTATTCTCTAGTATATATATATATAAAATATTTATATATATAAGCAAGATTTCACTAGTGAAGAGAATATAGCCCTGTGAGTTTTATTTTCAGAAGAAGAACACACTTGGATTCATATGTTATTCAATGGAGCATATCCACAAAAGTATGGCAGTATATTAAGGTCCATATATTAACAAAGGAATCAGAGAGGTTTCCTGAACTGGAGAAAACTTACTTACCATAGATACGCAAATAAAGGAGGGGAAGAATTCAGCTAGTTTTAACCATTTATTTACTAAGTATTCTTATACTGCACTCAGTCTGAACTATGATATTGAGATACACTTTATATTGCATACATATTGCAATCCTTCATTACACTGATAGAACAATTGTATTCTAAAATAAAAACAGGCAGCAGGCTGTGATCAGAGTTCTCACTGACATTGTGTATGTGATTCTCTTCATCCCCCTCATCTGCCTACTCTGAATTTTGCTTGCCTTTTTCCACACTATATCCTATTCTATCTTCATCATTGTGTATTTGTCACTTAAAATTATGGGTTATCTGCCCCATACGCATTTGTCAAAATTTCCATATTCTTTCCAGTTCTGGTGTCAAACCCAGGGCTTCAATTCTCAAAAAAAGCCACAGTTTAATTCCACCAAAGGAGAAATTACTTGCCACAACTGTGTGTGTGGGTGTTTCAAATACACCCATTTAAATCTCATGTCAATACATAACAATAGCACACAACATTTTGGATGATACTAGACCCCATTTTTCAAAGTGAATATATCAAAATGATATATCACAACATTTCATTTACCCCCCCCCCCCCCCCAGCACTACCTGGTAAAGGACACTGCCCACCTCTGTGAAATCATCAAAAGTGTGTATCAATTAACAGTAAAATCTGCAAAACATAAGATATAAACTACACAAATGCTTTTATAATAGTGTTTAACCTTCTAACCTTATCAGTAGTGGGTCATAATACAAATTATTACATATATCTACAGTATGTTACTATTTATTACAACCCCATGCTTTCATGAATCCTCTCTTCTAATTCAAGCAGCTTAGACTCATTTAATCCATGTGGTGACCTAGAATTTAATAGTCAAATCCAATATGGTTCTATCCTAAGCAATCTTTTCTAAAGATAAAAGGGATTGTCATATTTAAAGGACCAGATAAGAAAAATGCACGTGTTTGTCAAGTAGGTACCAAACTAACAATGTTAGTAGCTGAGTAAGCCATGAACATAAAACATGTTTTGGGAAAATCTGAATTATATCAGTGTATGAATCAATTTTGTGTTTGTTACATCACTTCCTCATAGCTGGATCATGAAGGTGTGTGTTCTGGCTGTCAGTGGAGGGAGGGAAGAAAAAGGGAAGAAAAAATGCCTTTGTTATGATAATTGGATAATAAAGTGACATCATACCCCTCCCCCTCGATGACCCAGATTCAGACTCTTTGCTTCAGTAAATGCAACCACACCACTCTCACATACACAGCTTCTACTAATGTATCATGAATTCCCACAGGGCTAAACTGAGGTATTGATATTTATTTTTCCCAATTAAGAGTCTACTAAGACTTTTTTCCTGTTTTATAATTATCCTTTAAAACTAATAAAAAAAAAAAAAAAAAAAAAAAATATATATATATATATATATATATATATATATATATATATATATATATATTCCTTTTTATCTTGCTCTGGTATACACCACCTCAGTTGAAACACATTGTAAAGATATAAAAAAAAATGTTCATCTACTGCTGCCTCATTTTTACTATTTGGGGTATATAACTCCTAAGAGAGGATTTATGTTCTATCTCTATGTTCTTATCATTATGGATGCTCATCTGACAGACATAGACCCTCCAACAAATATATTTTGCTGTTACTGGGACATAGACCATGTATAGGTATAATTTTGTAGTTCTACATTCCCATGTGTATGCTGACAGATCATACAAGGTATTGTACCCTTTATTTACTTTACTCAATCGCTTCCTGTGCCTCAAGTTTACTGTGCACTAATTGGTTCTTCACACCCCAAACGTTTCTATATGAAAGAGAGATTTTAATTGATAGAACCTTCCAAGGGTAATATCTATATATATATATATATATATATATATATATATATATATATATATATATATATATATATATATATATACTGTATATGTTCAGCAAACATAAATAGAAGCAAAATGATTTCATTCATCATTTTTATTACCATAGGTCTCTTCTTAAATAATTGTTCTCTGGCTATCTGTCCCACATGATCTGCATCTTTTCTAAGTTTATGCACATTTTTACCTCTACATTTAAATTTAACTGCTCTTTTCTCGTGTCCATCTGCATCTGAGACCACTGTTCTACAATGCAATATATAGAACAGATTACATGCTTGAATGTTTTTCCACACACACAAGCACGCACACATGCAGATGGAAGGGCAGCTGCCCCCCTTGGGTGCCTATGGCTTGCAAAGGACTATCTAGATTCAACCTTAATATTCAAAGGGTTAATGTGTTAATTTTTATAATTTAATTAAAGACCCTGAAGTAACATATTTATATAATGTTTTTTTTTTATTACAAATGAGCAAAATGTTTTAATAAATTAATTTAAAAAATACCAGCCATTAAATTTAAACTATTTTATTCAGTTCTGCTTTAAGGGAGGGCTGTCATGATCCACTGACTCATGGACTTTTTTGAAATGACAACTGGATTTGGAGCGATAATATGTGGCTTCCTGATCCAATGACTATAAGAGCATTTTAAAAGACTGTGGCCGCAAGGCCGTAATTACCTTAAAACTGAGCTATTAGCTGTGGGTCAAAATTTTTCTAAAAATGAAGACATATTCAATTGTCACTAACCCATAATTACAGGTTTACAGCCTCCACACGCGAACATGACCCCGTAAGTAGCAATTCAGGGCATGAACATTTAAGCAAGCCCGTAAGTTACAATTTAGACAGAACTAATAGTAAATAAGACAGTCATCATGACGTCAGTAAACACAGAGTTTAGACTACAATCAATTAGTGGTTAGAAGTCTGATCTGCAATCGGACTCACAATCCAGAAATGTAGAAATCAATAAAAATCGAATAAAGCAACTGTTTTAGTCGATGCGGGTTCCTTGATATGTATTAACTCCTTGACTCCTGGGATAAATATAACATGCAAATAAAACAAAAAAAAATATATTTTTTTGCAGATTTCCGAGACTGTTTTGCAATTAATTCTAATGCCTTTCATTGCTTTCACAGTATTTTTAAGTACAGTATTGTGTGTTTATTTGCTATTGCAGTTTTACGAACAGGTGTTTAACTCACTTTCGAGCCCTATCTAGTACTCCTATAATGTTTTGATACATTTGCCATTTACGGGTTAGAAGGCAATTGCGGGCTTGTTGAATTGTAATTGAATATCAAATTTGCATCTTTAGTACTGGAAACATTTACAGGCTTGAAACATCAAAGGAGAACATAGGACAAAGTTACATTTTTGACAACCACAAAAATGTAACTCACAATTGTAATGCGAGTAGCTAAAAGTCGCCAATTGATTATCAGTAACAGGCTCCATTATTGGCTCATGTAATTGCGATTTGGACAATTGTATAGGGCTCTATGTAGCTTGTGGAATTGTAATATGGTATAATGTGTTTTCCCCAAGCCCTAGTTGTATGCCCTGGGCCTCTGAGATCCATTTTTACCAGGTTATTTGAGCCTAGATGCGTTGGTCTTTTTGCAATTTTTGAAGTTTTTTTACATGCAGAATTTGTTTTGGGTTTTAACTGTTACATTGGACTCATAAAAATATTTTGGGGTTAGTACCACTTTAAGGACGATCAGTTGCTGCTTCCAGTAACCAACCACGATACTCAGTTCACTCCCAGTCCTAGGGCTGGGCTATGGTCCTGGACGGATTCTAACTTGCGTTAAGCGGTAGATTAGGTTCCATAGAATTCTATGGGAGATTCACTTGTCAAAATAAACCATCTAGTATAATTAACAAGGCTGTCAAAATAGCAGTTGAAACACTTGTCTCAATAGACAAACGTCAAGTGGTGCCTCCATTTTTGGAATTTTGTTAATGCTGTATTTTCCCTTGTTTTTATCCCCTGTATTACGCTACGGAATATGTTGGCGCGTTACAAATAAAAGTTAATTATAATAATAATAAAGTGGTGTCAAGAGCTCTGCAGGTATTGTTCATGAGCCTAAACTTCCATAGCAAGCTCCCCTCCACTTAATAATAGTAAAGGTAAATGTATCCAAGGGAAGATTTGCTAGGGAGCGAGTAGACCCAACCGCGAAGTCCACTGAACTCACTGAGCTTTACCCCAATTCACTGATCAGGAGGTATCCAGAGCCTGCTAACCAACCCCACTACCTTCCGCTGGTTCCCTCAAATAGCTGAGAGCCTGTCCTTGAAGATCGTACACACCCCAGCTATATGTTTCCCCATGTGTGTAGACCCTGACCCCTTACCCAGACACTCTGTCTTACACTCCATTATCAACCCCTGCTGTGCCCAGATCCTGTCCGGACCCCACTTGGCACCTAGGTGACAAAAAGGAGACAGACTGACACCAAGTCCTCAGAGACAGACCATGGGGTAGTTCAAAGGAGGCACAAGGTGTGATATCTATGTTTACCACAGTAAGTGCCCCATCGATGATTGGTGTACTGACTGTATAAAAATGTGACTTTAAACATAAAAATAAAGTTTATCCTGTTTCATTTAGAGGGAAGGCATTTATTATTTCAAACAGAAATTGATTTTTGCAACTTGTCCAGATACTTGGTGACTTGTCCTGAGACTCTGCAACTTGGCCCTGAAACCAAACCTTGGTCATTTATTATTTTTAATCAGAAATTAATTTCTGCAACTTGGCAACTAACCTCCGGGTTAAGCCATACTGTGTGTGGGGATTCAAATGAAAATGTGTTTACACATTTTTATTTAATTTTAACTACTTTACATGATAGTACAGAGCAGTTTAAATGTATTGGCCCTTTATGTTTTATGTTTGTTATGTACTTCTTTTCCAAAATTACAGTGGTTCTGGTTATGAGCTAGCACAAATATGTTTACAAAAGAAAAAACTTGGATTGCCCAAGCAAGAAAATGCAAATGTGACCTACTGAAACCAAACTGAATAGAAAATATATATGTGGATGACCAATTCAATTCAGTAACTATACTGTAACCCATCGTTGTATATTTGTTTAAAAACATGGGGCATTATTCTATCGCAACCCCCGAAAATTATGTTATACAGGCCGTATGTCTGCAGGTTTGAAATTTGATACAATTACAGAGCGATTCAATTGTCTGCAATTTATGGGCCAAAAGTCAAAACCGTAAACCATGAAATCGTATGTAGCATTTCAGAGCGTGATCATGATCAATTAAGCAAGGTCGTAACTACCGATGTATAAACATCCAATAGAAAATGAGACCATCATCGTGTCAGTAAAACATGGAGGTTACATAACAATGAATTAGCGTTTAGTGGTACGATATGCGATCAGACTCACAATCCTGCAATGTACAAAATAATAAAAATGAATGAAGGAAATTTTCTAGTCCATGCGCGTGGCTTGATATGAATTAACGCATTTATTCCCAAGAATGATACAACACCGAAATGACACATAAAAAAAAAACTATTTTGATTGTAGATTTATGAGCTTGAAGCTGTTGTGCAATTAATTCTAATGTATTTCATCACCTTCCCTGTCTTTTAAAGCGCAGTATTGTTTTTTTATTTGCATTTACAGTGCTACGAACAGGGTTTAAACCCCCTAGTGAGTCTCCTATCTGGTACCTGTAGGATTTCCTTCAACATTTTACATTTACGGGTGTGAAAATATTTGCGGGCTTGAGAAATTGTAGCAATTGGATAGCGATTTGCGACTTTAGTGATTGTAACTCTTGCAGGCTTGAAAGATCAAAGGCTTAGATGGGTTGTAAGTTATGTAAAGTTATTTTAACAACCGCAAGGATTTGCAGCCTGTAACATGTAGATCGCAAAAATATACAAATTGAATAGCAAATGAGTTTACAGGATCCATTACGGGCTCCCGTGAACAACAATAGCTCAATTGATTCGAGGCCAGTATTGCTTATGAATTATTTTAATGATAACAATTGGATTATCCACAATATGACTATTAAATGACTCTTTAGGCAAAATAATTTATTTTACATGAAATATTTTAGCTGGTTTTATTTAATTTTGATCCTGATCAAGGTAATTTTCATATAAAATCTACACAGACCCACAGAGTAACAATTTTGCAGCTTCTGGAATCTTTATCCTTGTATCCTCTTGCGCAGGCTGCCATTATTCCCACCTGAGACCTTTCAGCATTGCTTTTTGTGAGCTAAGGACACTCCTATAGTGGAGGGGATTCTACCCATCAGTATCATGTGGTTAGAGAGCAACATGCTGTTTGTAGGAAGATGCACAAACACAAAACTAACAGTATTTTTAATCATAAACATATTTTATATTAACACTTTGCTGGCATAAATGTAAAAAAGGTGCTATGTAAATGTGAAATGTAGTCAATTTAGTGTTTGTACATCTTCTAGAGTAAAGCATGCCACTCTCTGATTGCTGTCTCACAATATGGCATGAGAAGTGTGAATTTACCTGCTGTGCAAATGTCTTGGGGCCTCATTCAATTGTGATTTGGCCAATTGAATAGGGCTCTAAATAAGCACATAGCATATATTTTTTAAATAAGTTTTTAGTTAGTGAAAACCTTGCTTTTGGATAGATGTTTACTAACTAAAAACTTCTTAAAAAAAAAAAGTTATGTACTTATTTTGACCCCTATTCAATTGGCCAAATTGCAATTGAATGAGGGCCTTGGTATGCAGGATGACACCCTGCAGAAGAAGTTACAAGGAAAAAGAGGGAGGTCTCACAAGCTGAAAAATTGTTTCTCAGCAGATCTCTAACATGTGTGTAAGTGCAAATTATATAGCAGGATTATATTGAGGTTGTTCTAAGTAATTAAACTTATTTAAAACATTTACATAAAACAAATAATTACCAAATGATTCCATTGAACTGGCCTCACTGTTATGAGCAGGGGATTGTTTATGCCTATGCCAACTAGGTCCAGACCTAGGGCAGCACATTTTCGTGAGCAGAAGACTGCCTGAAGATCTAGTGCAGTACATTGAAACATGTTTATATGCACAGAAATGTCTATATGCAATGATATAGCTGCCTGTACTTGACACTTTCTGCCATACCATCACATATAATAGTTGTCACACTTTGCGAGGTGCGTACGATTATTGGGCAATGAGCACAATAAATAGACCCCAAAAAATTACACAAACTTCACAGACAGCATGGGACAACAGCCAGGACATCTGTGAGTGAGGTGGAACGCAAATTTAACTTGATTTAGACGATTTTCGCCACTCTAAAATCGCCTAAGCGAGGAAAAAATGGCCATTGAAAAAAATTAAAACGAGGCTACACGACACCGGACCGAGCAAAGCACTGCAAAACGCGTAGCACTTTACACATCATACCACGACCTACAAGATACACTATTACAAAAGCCGGAATATGCTCACGAGACGTATACCACATTAATAACATTACGACTATACAATGCCGCTTTACACAATACACCAACGGCTTTACCTCGCGCACGCAGCCTATTTAGCATGCACAATTCAACCATTCATTACACTTTATAAGCAGGGCACTAAAACTCGAAATGTATATTCTATGCAGATGCAAAATGCAAACAGATTGTTAGCTCTTCAGCCTATTGCTCGCTGCATATATCAATTATAAATAATTAAAGTATATTAATTGATTTAAGAAATCATTCATTATTACTTAACTACATATACATAGAAATTTATATCTCGCTCTGAGGACCAAATGTATACGACAGGAGAGGCTCGCAATGAGCGTCGAAGGTCCTCACAGTACAAAACAGTTTCAATTATGTCTCAAACAGCATTCCCATGGCTTCAAATTTTATTGCCCTGTCATTTTTTATGGGCAAGTCGCTAGTATATATATATAGTACATTTGTGTTCACATTTGAGCGTATAAAACAAGATAAAAAGCTGAGTAGGGACTTGCAAATGTGCCCACAAAGGCTTCACTCTTGCAATCCATTACCATTTTAAACATGGCTTCCTTTAAACATATGGCTGCTGTATTACACAGCTTTAAGCAAAGCTTAGGATGTATTAGACACAAGCTAGGAATGCCACCCACGTACAGCTGTTTCAAGGTTACTGCCTCTCATCAGCGTGGGGCCGGTTCCTAGCTTGTGTAGGGATTTTTTTGAGGAGGTAGTCTACCACAACAATTATTTAATTTATGGTGGGCAAAAGAGCAATAGAAGCCCTCCACCATACAGTAGTACAGTATATATATATATATATATATATATATATATACACACACACAGACACATATTATTTCAGAAGGAGAACAAGAAGTACAAGTGGGGCATAAAACCTAAATATGCAAATGATTTTGAATAAATATATACTGTGGTATGCACCACCAGTTTCCCAGATATTTTGATTTGGATACTGTTGTTATGTTGTCTATAGCATCATAATCTACATCCCGACATTACTAGAATATCCAATGAGATAATAAGACCCTAGTGGGAAAAGGAAAAATCAGTTCAACATCCTAAGCAGCACATGGAAAAAGGGGCTGTTGTTCTCTTAGAACAGGGGTCAGTGAAAGGATTTGCTCAGCTTATTTTTTCATGTAGGTCAGTCAGTTCTCTATTTACTGACAGCCACAAAGGAAGCAGAGCAGAGGGAGCATGTTTATGAGCCCGGTACTAATGCAAACACATTGTCTTGGTAACTGTAAACTGCTATAAATGCAAATCTCAGCATCCTCATGAATTGTTAAGGTCAGATAATCATTTCTAAACATAACATTTTTTTTACAGCAGATAGGAACAGCTTGGCCCAACAAGTTTGCCCCAAGCCTGTAAGATTCTCTACCAAATTTTATGTTGATCCCAAATATTATTGAATCTCCCCTACTTTATTAAAAGACCACATACATGTCATATTTATAAATGCTAGTTTTAATATTTGGTTGAAAACTATTAAAAAGTTTGACAGTACAGCCTTTAATGTTTAACTATTATGTTTAAATTTTCATTACTGAGGGAACCAGTTGCTTTCATTCCTACTCACCTGGGAGGGGCCCTGAATGTATATTAGATCTATATTCAGTCCAGCTCAGACTGCCTCTTTGAATAGCCACTTAAAATTTGGTTTAGTAGAGGCATCATTCCAGTTAAACATCAGCCAGCCATCAGATGTGTAATTGTCCAAAATTAAATATTCAAACACAAGCGGCATCTGTTAATGTTATTAAAAAACGCTTTTATGAGCATGGCATAAATAGCTACTAAAGTTATTTGTTAAATACTTCACAAATATGGGATTTTTTACCTCTACCAATTCTGCTGGCAGATTCATAAATACTTATATTTACAAACTTTTACTGTTGCACAGAAATTAGTAATAGTTTATTTTCCCATAAAGAGCGAAAATTCTGCTAAGATGACGTCATCAGTAAGCGCGATCACAGCGCAGACCACGCCAATATAGCGTGGAGCATGATAGATACAGCTCAAAAGCTCCAGGTCCACTACTAACTAAAAAGAAAGATAGAAAGCCAATTCCTTCACCATAAAGTCTCAATATAGTAACAATAGAGTAATATACAAGAATAAGGAAATAGAAAAGCAAGAAAAAGGAAAAAGGAGTAAAAGCATCATTAAAGCAAAAAAACTGAAGAAAAAGGAGGACACAACCTCCTTCTAAAAAACAATAGACAGAAGCATTTAGGAAATATATAGTTTAAGAAACAGCATAATCAGGAGTGTATACATGGTTTAAAAATAGCACAGTATTAGCACTATAAATGAATAAGGTAAAGTAGTGACTGTGACAGACTAACAGTCACGAGGTAAAAGGGTAATATAAGAAGAAAGCACTTTAAGATAAGAATTTTTGAATAACACAACTTGAATTATAATGCACTTTAAGAAATAGAATTCCGAATTAACATAAATAAACAGGACAAAAGATTAACACAAAAGAAATGCAAAGGCACTTAAAACATATACTCCAGTGAAGTGCTGTATGAATAAACAAAACTATACAACAGACAAAAGGATTATAAAACCTTATCTTAATCTTATGTAAAAAAAAAAATAATCTTATGTAAATTAAAATCCAGGGTACCTGATAAGGATTTGACTAAGGAAACATACCCAAAAATACACAAATACAATTGAATTGAAAAACCAAATCTTTTATTGACTTGAGCATAATAAAGTAATTAAATAAAAAAGCTGTGATCAAAGCAAAGAATATAATAACAACAAAAATAAAACTTAAATAAACCTCTGATAATTTGCTGGACGTCAAAAAACCCAAAGGATTAAACACCTTGGGTTTAACATGATTTTTTTAATCGTTGCATTTTTAACAACATTTTAAATGTACAAATAAAGATTGAATTTTTTAAAATTAGTATGTGGCAATAATAATTAAAATAAAGGCTGCATAAAAGGTGTTTCTGTACAACCTTGGTTGGATGTTCAAGGATTCCTAAATAGGATCCACGGTATATATACTAACACACTGATTGCCGGGATCGATATAACACAACATTTATACATGAAATAAAGTATTTTTCTGGGCTGACTTGCGGACTTGAGAATGTTGTGCTATTAATTCTAAGACCTAACATCACTTTCCATTTTAATATTAGTACAGCAGTGTCTTTTTATTTGCAGTTAAAGTGCTACGTATTGGACTTTACCCCCTTGAAGGTCGTCTCCAGCACACGTTGGCCTTTGGGCTCCATTTGCGTGTTACGGGCTTGCTCGCAAGTGACTTTGTTCCAATTTAATAGCATGATTGGAAATGTAGTGATTACGGGCTTGACAGATCAAAAGATTTACGACCGCGAAGTTCCAAGTTCCACGTCCCATAGGCTTTTTTTCGGCCTGGCTACGTCTTAACTCACGTGTGCGGGTTGCTTTTAGAGGCCAATTTAATAGCTTGAAGGCTGCATGTTACTAGTTACTCCTCCATGTTTGTGGAGAGTGAAGGCTGCCATTTTTAGTTACTGACTCTCAGAATGCTGACGTAATTGGGTCAAAATATTCAGTTCAAGACCCAATCAGACTACATCCGAGTTATAAGCTGTAACTTTTACATTCATGTTCTGCGTTCTGCAGCAACTCACATTACTTATCATGTAAAGTTTTTATAGCAATAATAGCACATTCTAAAACTTTTACGGATAATTGAACATGAAAGAGCAACTTGTGATTAGCTGAAGGTTGGAGGAAAATGGTTTTAAAATCATCAATATCTATATTTGTCCTGGAAAACATAAAACATTTTATAGTTATATTAACAAAAATCCAAGTTTGTATAACTAAAAACATTTCATGTGGGCAGGGGTGTAGGAACCAGAAGAGTTCTGGGGGGATACAGCTTCTTGTACACACAGGCCATAAAATAGCTTATTTATACATACATACAAATATAAAACAAAATCTGGGAGGGGATTTGTCCACCCCTCCCCCATCGCCCCCAGTTCCTACACCCATGCATGTAGGTCACCTCAAGAGAAAATGTCTAACCATGTAAAAAGCATTTTTGGGTGATGTATGCCTTTCTGACATCATCTTGTTATTTGTTGAAGTGCAAATCAACTGTACATT
Organism: Discoglossus pictus; assembly: GCA_027410445.1. Taxonomy (NCBI): domain Eukaryota; kingdom Metazoa; phylum Chordata; class Amphibia; order Anura; family Alytidae; genus Discoglossus; species Discoglossus pictus. Next base: position 78,819,550 of record CM050164.1, on the reverse strand, counting down.
GTAAGGACCACTGTAATTAGCATCTGATTTCAAATGCTTTACAATATGGTGCCAAACAGTTTTGATTACTTCAGTGACCCTTTAATTTTAGAAAATAATCTGTCCAGAAGACTGTGCTAAGTTTTTTCCTGACTAGTCTAGGATGGAAAATCATGGTGGCTGTGATTTGTGGTGATAGCATTTTTTCCCCATATTGCATATTAAATACATAGCTAGACCTCAACATCTGTGTTGCTTCGAAAATTTCCCTCTAGGTTTGCCTGTAATTGCCACAGTAGGGGAGGAGGCAGATAAATACTCATACCAGGATAGCTTTCCTGAGTAGATCATCTCCAATAATATGTCTTGTGAGATAATGTCTACCTGGGTAGACTCTTTTTGCTCAGTTGGGCTTTATAGAATAGAAATCTTATGAAGCAAATCACTCTTTACTCATTCCTAAGGGCAGGCCAGTAAACAAACAGGCAACTATGTTTCAGCCGTTAATAGTTTTTATTCAGTGGGAGGCTACTGATCTAACTAGGCATAATGATCAAGGGTCCACCATCTGGGTTCCCATATATCCCTTAGGGAGGCCCTAATGTATTTGCATACTATAAAAAAACAAGAGGGATGGTGGATAAAAGTATATCTGCTAAAGTCTGAAACATTAATGTTCCAATGTAAATTTTATGTTACATTTTTTTTTTTTTTTCAAATATTGATTTTATTGCTACTCAGTTATTAAATAGATAAATAAAACCTTTATGGTCCTTAAAATTGTATCAACTGTTATAATAAGTGTATTTTATGATTAACTCCATGGCAAAAAAAATATATTTAAGCCTTAACTAACAGTAACAAGGCACTGTGCATGTAATGTGATGGTCTTTATGTCCCAGAACAAAACTGAAGTCAAACTTTGCTAAACTCTCATCTCCTGGCTATAAAAGCTGTTATTTCAGCACCTACACAATGAATCACACAGAGATACAGCTCTTACCATCAATTTTCAGATATTACCGATCCTCATTGCCTCTTGTCACTTATTTTTAAATTTCAGTCCCTGATATGACATATATGCTCTGCCAGATTAGCTTTCCCAGTGATGGAGAAAGAAAATTGCCCTAATCAAGGGCAGTTCTTGTAATAAATTCACAGCAGTGGAAAGAAACGCTGGCGGGTGTGCTATAATACAGAGACACACAGGACAGAAATTGCTCCTGTTATACTCAATTTTTCTCACAAGCATTTTATTTTTACTAGGACAAAATGGAGCAGATGCCACTGGGAAACATACAAGGGATTGAACAGTAAATTGTGAGTAACAGTAGATGTGTTTCAAAGAAGTAATCTGTTTGGAAATGTATTGTCATCTATTTGATGTGTTTAATTCTCCCTCATTAAGATGACATATTGCAATTCAATTAGGTTTTAGAAATCCTTTACATTCCATTGATTGGTTGAGGGATGAAGGGACTGTACAAACGAGCAGGCATCTGTACCCAACTAAAGAAAGGTGGGTGTTCAAGATTGTCCAACTGTCTATCTATCTATCTATCTATCTATCAAAATCATCTTTAATGGAGAAATAATTAACTATTATTTAAATATAAAGCAGTGAGATGTTAAGTATTGCTTTTGATTGCACAATTTTGTCCTGTCTTTGCTTGGTGCAGTAGATTTGTCACCTTTCAGTGGAATAAGAGATGCACACAGAGCACCAAATGCTTATCTAGTTTTGTTGGGTAATATTTTATAGCATTATAGCATTGGCCATAGGTCTATAGCTGGAGTATAAGTATATATATATGTATATCACAGAAGTTCTGACCCTCAGAACTTAAAACACATTTCCTTTAGGCAAGCCAAGAAACATCCAAATATAAGTACAGTAACTTAGGAGTGTGCACTCCATAAGCTATATACATATTTACATAGAATGTAGTTAGAAAAATAATCAGCTTACCAGCCATTAAGGTAGACATCACAAATAGTGGATTAAAAAAATAAAAGCAGCAGTGAGTAAAAAAAAAAAAAACTATATTTCATAAGGTGAAGGAGTAAATATATCATTAAATCTCAGTAAGCACCTGAAATGATCTACACATTAAGAACTGTAGTCTAAAGATGTTAAATGGAGAAGCCATTGGCCAAATAACAGAAAATGAATGGTTTAAGGAATATATTCAGATGCAAGACGGGTGACCAGTGGAGAACTACAGGGATTTAAGTTGGGCCACAACCAGTTTAATATATTTATGAATAATATTGTTCATAATAAAATGTAGTTATGGAACTAAGATATGCAACAAGCGTCACATTCTAGGATATACAAATCTTTTATTGATGAAATGAGACTAGATGACCACTGTCACTATCTGCTATTTCAATTGGGCTTGGTAAGAACCACACTTGCTACTCAAATAGTACCATGATCCCCTTTCCTACAGTTACCCCTTTTCTCTGATTGCATCATGCTGAACCCAGCATCTTCCCTTCTTTGCCTAGAATCACAAGCTTTACTGTAAGAGATCAATCTCTCCATCAATGGTGTTGATCTGAGTATTGACAAAATCATCTTTTTAAGCCAATCTCTTCCTGGCCCATAGCTAATTCTGTAAAGTAATGCCCTTGGAGATCCCAGAAAACATACGGGCAAATCGAGCTTTTTAGACTACAGTGTTCTGAACAAAGTGCATATTTTTGTCAGTACAACACGATAGATCATATTAATGTCCAAGGAGTTTTATGGTGTATTGCGATAATACAACTTTGTGCACCCCTTCCCCTTTTCCCAAAACCTTCCAGTTTCCACTTATTACTTTGCTTTGAGGTTAACATATATTCGTTTATATATATTTATATAGGTGGTCCAGTGGTTAGGATTCATTGTTTTCACCTCTGTGACCTGGGTTCCATTCCAGTCAGGGAACCAAGAGGTCACACCACCTTGAACCCATGCAGGGTTTGGCCCGGTTAGTACTTGGATGGTAAACCACCTAGGAATACCAGGAGCTGTATGCTATGGCCCACTTGAGAAAAGGCTGGCAACCCATTCCAATATCTCTGCCATGCATACCAAGTGGATTAGCATGGTGTGTTACAGTTTATGAGGTCACAGAGAGCCGGACACCGCTGAACAACACAAACAACAAAAACAACATTTATATAGTATTAGAATATAGTGACTGGAATGTCACCACTGGTAGGCATTTTTGTGCATATGGATATACTATCTGTAAAGGCTCACTGAAGTCAAAAATACACACTCTCAGGTATTTCACAGGTGCTCAAGGTGCAACACACCAGGGCCTTCTAGGTTGACCTTCCCCACATTACAGTATCAACTACCAAAGTTCTTAGAGTACATAGTAATATATGACTTTCTATTATTGAAGTATATATACATGTTTTATAAGCTCTAGATAACAGAATGTTATTTTCTTTGCCAATTTAAACCTAAATGCATAATTCTTCTTTTTTTTGCACCCAGTATTGCAAACCAGAGAAAGTAGCTTTGCTGTTACCATTCACAAAACTATGTTCTTTTATGTATACAACAGAACAATATATTTGCCATTCCATAAAAGATTAGTAACCAAACAGTGTATGACTGTATAGCAGTTGTAATAATTCCATAGATTCACCTTTATACTTGTATCCAAGAACCATGTCTTTATTTTACATATAAGATTCTCTCACTGTTAAAATTTTCATCTTGCATCCCAAGAAACCATAAATGTTTAATGTAAGGGACTTTTAAAAGTGCTATGAAAAGAAGCATTTTGAAACCAAATTGAACCTTCCAATATTATTATATTCATATTACCTTAATCTCCTTGGCACTTTCTTTTGTACAAGTTCTGACTCCTAATGAGGCATCGCCTATAAAAAATATCTATGTATTGAAATGAGCATGCACATTAATATTGATTTTAATATATATATAGTTTATTTGCAGTTTTGTTCTGAAAATCCTGATGAACAAATCTGTGTATATTGTTGAAAAAGATAAACCTCTATAGTAGATTTGACGATCGGCATATAAAACATGCAAAGCAATAACACACTGATTCAGGAGAGCTGTCAGTTTTGTTCTGCTCATAAAACACAATTTAGTGTTGGGAAATTTTATCCAACGCGTCTCAACTGTAAATGTGATATGGAAGATGACTCCAGCTCACAGCTAAGCTTATTTGAGTATAATCTTGATAAGGAATAACCATGTAACAGAAGTCCTGAAAATGTATAATGTCAGAATTCCAGTGTAATATATTTCTGGGTTTCAGAATCAGGCAATAACAAAGCATTTAGTATAGAAGTCACTATCTTCTGGTCTAGTCCAAACTCTTCCTATCCCAGTGGCGTAGCCCATAGCATTTGCCGCCCGGGGTTGTCCCCGAGTTTGCTTCCCCCTCCCCCCCAGGTGTAAACATTATATGTATATATATATATATATATATATATATATATATATATATATAGTGTCCCACATTCTTTTTCTGTGTATATAAAATGAACTATATTTATTATGGTTCCTTTTTATATATATATATTCAACATTATGCCCACAGAAGTAAGAAAATATATAATACTATACATTATATATATATATATATATATATATATATATATATATATATATATATATATATATATATAAATATACAGTGAGGGGAAAAAATATTTGATCCCCTGCTGATTTTGAACGTTTGTCCACTGACAAAGAAATGATCAGTCTATAATTTTAATGGCAAGTGTATTTTAACAGTGAGAGACAGAATAAAAACAAAACAAAAAAAAGCATGTCAAAAAAGTTATAAATTGATTTGCAGATTAATGAGTGAAATAAGTATTTCACCCCTTTGACTTAGTACTTGGTGGCAAAACCCCTGTTGGCAATCACAGAGGTCAGATGTTTCTTGTAGTTGGCCAGCAGGTTTGCACACATCCCAGGATGGATTTTGTGCCACTCCTCTTTGAAGATCCTCTCCAAGTCATTAAGATTTTTAGGCTGATGTTTGGCAACTCGAACCTTCAGCTCCCTTCCCAGATTTTCTATGGGATTAAGGTCTGGAGACTGGCTAGGCCAGGACCTTAATGTACTTCTTCTTGAGCCACTCCTGTGTGTTTTAGGTCATTGTCATGCTGGGATACCCATCCACGACCCTTTTTCAATGCCCTACCTGAGGGAAGGAGATTCTCACCCAAGATTTAATGGTACATGGCCCCATCCATCGTCCCTTTGATGCGGTGCAGTTGTCCTGTCCCCTTAGCAGAAAAACACCCCCAAAGCATAATGTTTTCACCTCCATGTTTGACGGTGATGGTGTTCTTGGGGTCATAGGCAGCATTCCTCCTGCAAACACGTTGAGTTGATGCCAAAGAGCTTGATTTTGGTCTCATCTGGCCACAACACTTTCAACCAGTTCTCCTCTGAATCATTCAGATGTTCATTGGCAAACTTCAGACGGGCCTGTACATGTGCTTTCTTGAGCATGGGGACCTTGCGGGCGCTGCAGGATTTCAGACCTTCACGGCGTAGTGTGTTACCATTTGTTTTCTTGGTGACTATGGTCCCAGCTGCCTTGAGATCATTAACAAGATTATCCCGTGTAGTTCTGGGCTGATTCCTCACTGTACTTATAATCATTGAAACTCCACGAGGTGAGATCTTGCATGGAGCATTAGACCGAGGGAGACTGACAGTTAATTTGTGTTTCTTCCATTTGCGAATATTCGCACTAATTGTTGTCACCTTCTCACCAAGCTGCTTGGCGATGGTCTTGTAGCTCATTCCAGCTTTGTGTAGGTCTACAATCTTGTCCCTGACATCATTGGTCTACAATCTTGTAATCATTGGACAGCTCTTTGGTCTTGGCTATGGTGGAGAGTTTGGAATCTGATTGATTGATTGCTTCTGTGGACAGGTTTCTTTTATACAGGTAATGAACTGAGATTAGGAGCACTCCCTTTAAGAGAGTGATCCTAATATCAGCTTGTTATATGTATAAAAGACACCTGGGAGCCAGAAATATTGCTGATTGATAGGGGATCAAATACTTATTTCACTCATTGACCTGCAAATCAATTGATAACTTTTTTGACATGCGTTTTTTTTTTTTTGTTTTGTTTTCTATTCTTGTTTCTTACTGTTAATATACATCTACCATTAAAATTATTATTATATTTATTATTAAAAGTTTATTTATAATGTGCCAACATATTCCGTAGCGCTGTACATAAATTAGGTTCAGACAGTGATAAATACAGATTAACATTTAGCAAAGGAAGGAGGGCCCTGTCTTTGAGCTAGGATTACAATGTCCATGGTGAATTCTGAAAGTACTTAGGATAGAAACTCGCAGACTTACAGTTTAAGGGATAGTGAGTGGTAAAAGAGGGAGAGAGAGGTGATAAGTGTGTTAGGGTGGAAGGTGATACGCTTCTTTAAAGAGATGTGTTTCAAGTGAGGTTTTAAATGTTTTGAGGCAAGGGGATAATCTGGTGGAGCGAGGCAAGGAGTTCCAGAGACATGGGGCAGCACGAGAAACGTCCTGGAGGCAGGAGTGAGAGGAGTTGACAAGAGTTGTAGAAAGAAGAAGGTCATTAGCAGAACGAAGAGGGCTGGTGGGGAAGTATTTGGAGATGAGAGCAGAGATGTAAGGGGGAGCATTATTATTGAGGGCTTCGTAAGTTAGGGTCATGATTTAAAATGTTATTCTTGAGGCTAAGGGAAGCCAGTGGAGTGATTGACAGAGAGGTGATGCCGACACTGAACGTTGTGTACGGAAGATGAGTCTAGCAGAGGCATTCATAATGGGTTGAAGTGGAGACAGTCGGGTGGTAGGTAGGCCAACAAGAAGCAAGTTGCAGTAGTCTAGTCGAGAGATGATGAGAGACTGTATAAGGATTTTAGTTGTGTCTTGTGTAAGATAGTGACGAATTCTGGAGATGTTTTTTAGATGGAGAAGACAAGATTTAGTTAGTGATTGTATGTGAGGGATGAAAGACAGAGCGGGGTCCAGTAGAACTCCAAGACAACAGGCTTGGGAGGAGGGGGTGATGATGTCGTTGTTGACAGCGAGAGAGATGTGAGGAATTGACGCTGTGGGAGAGGGAGGGAAGATTAGGAGTTCATTTTTAGACATGTTGAGTTTGAGATGATGGGTGGATATCCAAGGGGATATACTAGAGAGGCAGTTGGAGACGTGAGTTAGAAGAGAGGGGGATAGATCTGGTGCAGAGAGGTAGATTTGGGTGTCATCTGCATAGAGATGATAATGAAGCCCAAAAGAGTTTATGAGGGTACCAAGTGAGGAAGTGTAGATGGGGAAGAGGAGGGGGCCAAGGACAGATCCTTGGGGTACACCAGCAGACAGGGGGTGAGAAGAAGAAGAGGTGTCAGAGAAGGAGATACTGAATGATCGATTTTGTAGGTATGGTGAGAACCACGAGAAAGCAGTTTCTCGAATTCAGAGGGTGAAGAGGATATGGAGTAGAAGTGGATGGTCGACAGGGTCAAAGGCAGCAGAGAGATCTAAAAGAAGAAGAATTGAGAAGTGACCGTTTGACTTGGCGGTAAGCAGGTCATTGGTGACTTTAGTGAGAGCTGTCTCAGTGGAGTGTTGGGGCCGAAAGTCGGATTGGAAGGTGTCAAGAAGGGAGTAGAGGAAATAAAGTTGGTAAGGCGGTTATAGACAAGCCACTCCAGCAGTTTGGAAGCCAAGGGAAGCAGAGAGATAGGGCGGTAGTTAGATGCAACGTCAGTGTCAGATGAGGGTTTTTTGAGGGTGGGTATAACTATGGCATGTTTTAGAGAAGACGGAAACATGCCAATAGTAAGGGAGAGGTTGCAAATATGAGTGAGAGCTCGGATTAGTGTAATAGAGAGGGGAGATATGAGCTGAGATGGAATAGGATCCTGAGGACAGGTAGTGAGGTGAGTGGATGATAGCAGTTAGGAGACTTCATCCTCTGTAGCCGGATTAAAGCAGTTCAAAGTGGCAGTGGGATTGGGGAAGGGAGAAGACTGAGTGTTGTTGGTTAGTTGAGAGGGTGGAGAGTGTAAACCACTATGAGATAAGAGTTAATTGCAGATGTTTTGAATTAATGAATAAAATGGTTGGCAAAGCTTTTTCAGCTGTGAGAGAGGAAGGGATGGGAAGAGGTGGTGGGTGGAGGAGAGTATTGGAAGTGGCAAACAGACGCTTGGGGTTAGAGGACAGAGTTGATATTAGTGTTGTAAAGTACTGCTGTTTGGCAAGGTTAAGGGCAGAGGAATGGGTGCGTAACATAAATTTGTAGTGGAGGAAATCTGCTGAAGTAGTGTGTCATGGTTGTGGATGAGAGCGAGGGCATCTGCGTGTGGATATGCGGGCCAGAGTGTCAAGGGTGGAAGAGAGAGTAGAGTTGTAGAGTGAGGTGGCAGTGTCAGGGCAGTTGAGGTTGGTGATGGGACTGAGAAGGGGTTGGATAATAGTGGAGAGCTGAGTAGGGTCAAGTGCTCGCAGGTTTCTGTTCATGATGGTGGTAGGGGTTGGAGAGGGGTGGAGAGAGGGTGATGTGGTGAGGTTGAAGGTAAGGAAGTGGTGGTCAGATAGAGGGAGTGGACGAATGACTGGGTTGGAGGTTGTGCTGAGATTGGTGAAGATAAGGTCAAGAGAATGTCCAGCATGATGAGTAGAAGAATCTGCTAGTTGTGAGAGGCCAAGGGAAGAGGTGAGTGCAAGCAGTTTGGCTGCTGCTGGGGAGGTGGGAGTGTCAACAGCAATGTTAAAGTCTCCAAGTACCATTGAAGGAACATTTGAGGAGAGAAAGTGAGGGAGCCAGGCAGAAAAGTGATCAAAAAATTGAGAGGGAGTGACTGGGGGGCGATAGATCACAGCTACACGTAGAGAGATAGGTGAGAAAAGGCTGCTTGTAGGGATGAGAATTGGAGGGATGGGACAGGGGGTATGAGGTGAAATGTACAGCGAGTGGAAAGCAAAATACCCACACCACCACCTTGTTTGTTCTCCGGTCTAGGTGTGTGGCTGAGGTGAAAACCACCGTGAGAGAGTGCTGCAGGGGAGGAAGTGTCTGAGGATGAGAGCCAGGTTTCAGTGAGAGCCAGTAGATTGAGGGAGTTTGTAGTGAATAAGTCGTGAGTGAATGTGAGTTTATTGCAGATAGATCATGCGTTCCAGAGGGTGCAGGAGAAAGGTAGAGTTGAAGGTTTGGGACATGTGATGAATATCAGATTCTGGGTGTTACAGGTGTTTGCTGGCCTTGAAACAGAGCGTGGCTGACAGTGAGTGGAGATGAGTGACGGGCCTGTGTTAGGGGATATATCTCCCACAGCCAGGAGAAGGAGTGAAAGGGAGAGAAGATGGGACTGGGACTTACAGTGGTGTTTCTGCTTGTGAGTGTTAGGGAGGGGATGATATTGTGACTGGAGGTAGGAGAGGAGCTCATGGGAGCAGAAAAGAGAAGAGAACAAGGAAGGTGATATGGTAATATTGTTGGAACGTGATATGGAGATGCTCCAAAGACAGTCTTAGAGATAGGCAGTAGCTTATAAGAAAGAGGAAAGCATGAAAAAGCATTGTGACAATGTGTAAGATTTGAAAAAATAGGTTAGAAGATTCTGGGGGAAGAATTATTATCCTAAGATTTGGTAGAAGTAGTAATATAGATTCAGGAGCAGGGAAAATAGTGTGATAAGATTTATCAGAATGGCTGTGGTAGGTGAGTAGCTAAGAGACTAATGACAATGTTTGTTTTTTTTTGCAGGTGGCGTTGACTGATCAGGTGCAAGTCATAAGAGTTTCTATAAATTAAGAGAATGCAAGGGTGGGTTGTTGTGGGGCAGGGAGGGAGGGCAGAGTAAGCAGTTGCAAGTTTCAAACTTCAGGGAAGGCAATTGCTATAGACTAATAATTTCTTTGTCAGTGGACAAACGTTCAAAATCAGCAGGGGATCAAATACTTTTCCACTGATATATTTGTCATCCCGTTGCAGTTGAGGCACGCGGGACAGGCTGCAATGAGCGCCGAAGGCGCTCATTGTAGGGGTGGACACACAGGACTTAGTTGGCGCTCATCCCAAGACACGCAGGACTTGGCCAGAATTACGGGTCGTATGACTTAGGACCTGAAGCACAAAGATGGACTGCGGGTCTCGTAAAAATACGACTTTAATGGCCAAACCACCAAACTCGAAAAACATACCTCAAATTCACTTACACACTCAAACAGAGCACAGAGGAGAGTCAGGGAGCCTGTGAGTGAGGTTGCAAGTTAAGTTGAGGCATATGTTGCCTTTTTTCATGAATAAAAATAGCCTGAAGCGAGAGAAAAAATTGCTGCCGGAAAAACGTAAACACAACGAAAATGAGTCAGAAGGACGTAAAACGAGGCCAAAGGACATAAATACGAGCCCTAAGCGCTAAGACTTGATGCAAGCCAGTAACACTTAATACAAGGCACCAAAGGCGATCATCAGGGGGGTCGCCATGAGCGCCGAAGGGGATCATTGCAAAGCAGGAAAGGTGCGGCTTGGCAAAAACGGCAATGAGTCGCGAAGCCGCTCATTGCAGGGCTCGCGGTGAACTGGGGAAGAGGCTAGCGATGAGCGCCAAAGGTGCTCAGAGGGGCCATATCCTCGCATTTTGTGGCAAACAGCATTGCCAGGCTTCAAATTTTATTGCTGTAATTTTTGACGGGCAAGTCTCTAGTATAAATAAATAAATATAAATATATATATATATATATATATATATATATATATAAGGTGAACAGTCTCAATCTTCTTTCTCTTTATCTTTCCTCCTCCTCCCCTATCTCTCCTCACCTTTCCTATCTCCTCTCTCTCACACTCATCTCTCTTACTCCCTTTGCTAACTGTCACCTTTCTTTTATCCTCTTCCCCCTTCCCTCACTCTCTCCTCTCTTCTCTTTCTCACTCTATCCTTCTCTTTCTCTCTCTTTCCCCCTTCTTTTTCTGTCTCCCTTCCTCTCTCTCTCTCTCTGTCTCCATTCCACTCTCTCCCTTCCTCTGTCTTTCTCCCTCCTCTCTCTCCCTACTCTCTCTCTTCCTGCTCTCTCCCTTCCTGCTCTTTCTCTCCCCTTCTCTCTCTTCCCCTTCTCTTTCTCACTTCTCTTCCTTCTCTCTTCATTCCTCTCTCTCCCTCCCTCTTCTCTCTATCCCTTCTCCTTCTCACTCTCCCCTTCTCCCTTCCTCTCTCTCCCCATTTCCCTCTTCGCCTTCTCCCTCTTCTTCTTCTCTCCCTCTACCTTATATCCCTTCTCCTCTCCTTTTCATCCTCTCTTATCTCCGATCTGCCTCTCCTTTCACCCTCTCCCTCCCCCCAGTCCCTTCTCTCCCTAATGATGGCTCACCTGCCTGTATAGGTTAATTTCAGGGTCTACAAGATTACATACTTGCTCCGTCTCAGAAGTTGTCACATACTATAGTCTACTATCATATATATAGTTGTGGTAAAAAGCGCTCATAGTGAGGCCCGAAAACTTTGAAAAAGGCTCAACATAAGCGCTGAAGGCGCTCATGGGGATGCCCGTAAAATATTCTTCCTCTCGTCTCCGATCTGCCTCTCCTTTCTCCCTCTCCCTCCCCCCAGTCCCTTCTCTCCCTTCTCCCTCTCCCTCTCTCCCAATTGCCTCTTACTTCTCCCTCTCTTCCTTCACCCTCTCCCTTCTCTCACTCCCCTTTCTCTTCCTCCCCTCTAACTTCTCTCATTCTCCCTTCTCTCCCTCCTCCCCCCACCTTCTCTCACTCACTCTCATTTCTTTCTCTCCCTTCTACCTCTCCCTCTCTCCCCTTCTTTATCTCCCCTCTTGTCTATCTCCCTCTTGTCTCTCCTCTCACCCCTCGTCTCTCCCTATCCTCCTTGTCTCTCCCCTCCCCCCTCATCTGTCCCCCATGCTTGTCTCTCTCCCCATACTTGTCTCTACCCCCATCCTTGTCTCTATCCTCTTGTCTCTCCCACCCGTTTCTCTCTCTCCCTCCTCTTGTCTCTCCCCCCTGCCCTTGTCTCTCTCCCCTCTCCCCTGTCTCTCACCTCTGTGTGTAGGCCTGGGTGGTTGCTCCTTCGCCTAATAATGGGAATGGAGGGGCTAAGTTAGGAAGAAAGACTAATCAAATTAAACTTATTTTCTCTAGAAAAACGGCATCTAAGAGGGGATATGAGTACCCTTTATAAATATATCCAGGGTCACTACAAGGTTTTGTCAAGTGAACTTCTTGTGCTAAGGGGTTTTCATCTGATAAGAGGACATCCTTTGAAGTTATAAGTAAAAAAAGATTTCCGCTTAAAGAAAGAAAAAGGTTCTTCACAGTAAGGGTGGTTAAACTGTGGAATTCTCTACCAAAAGAGGTGGTCACAGCGGATTCCATAGATAACTTTAAGAAGGGATTGGATTTATTGTTAAATAAAAAGGGTATTCAGGGTTATCCTGGTTAATTAGAGAGAGAGAGAGTATTGATCCAGGGAGGAATCCGATCGCCAGTATCTGGGGTCAGGAAGGAATTATTTTTTTTCCCCCCCTTTGAGACAATTGGCAAAGTTTATATTGTTTTCTGTTTGCCTTCCTCTGGATCAATTAACAATTAATCTGCATATTACCGATCAGAGGAGATCTAAAAAGGTTGAAATTGATGGACTATAAATATTTTTTCAACCTCAATTACTATAAAGGGCTGTGTGATTTATGAAACTGGAATTGTCCACGTTATTTAGCTGTGAAGTCTCCCCCTGAGAATAAAAGAATGGATAATGACCAGGGTATTTTTCATTGACAGTACATAGCAGATTGATTTCATATTAACAATGTCAAGAATCAGCCTTCCTGCTGATGTGACAATGTGATATCCGTGTAGATCCTCTTCATCAAGCACAGGACACAACACGGCAGAGAAAAAAAGCAGAAGAAATGCAAAGTCATCATTTAATATCATCTATGTACATGGGTGACACTAGTGTGTGCAATCCACATGTTACTGTGGTGCTCCAGTGCTTAGATGCACAGTAGGTTATAATTAAACAAGCACTGTGGACCTATATTTAAAATACATATTTTTTATTATTAATTATGCTACAATGGACGCTACCATTAAGGTTTCTGTTGACTCCACATATATGAGGAGATGTTGAAGGCAGATAAAGCTTCTACCTGCTCTAACAAACATGGCAGTTAAAAAACAACTGCTTTACTAGGTCTAATAGAAAGCTCATTAGTTTACAAGGGCACACCCTCCTGAAATGAAGGTCAGCAAAAGAAACAAACTCCACAGTAAAGAAGAATGCTTATGAAAGTTAAGATTTTCAAGGAAGGGTTCATTTTAGTTTCTAAAAACACTGTGTAGAAAAACATGACTACCGTAATTAATTATTTAAAGGACCACTGTAGTTCAACACAAATGCACTTGTTTATTAATTATGTGACAAACTAACATTAGCAGTTGTGCATACCATGGACATAAAACACTAGTTTTTAAAATTTCTGAAGACTCTGTTTATGAGTAAAAGACTCCATTTTGTGTTTGTTACACTACTTCTTAAGAGCTTGCCATTGATTTTTGTTTTATCAGTGGAGGGGTGTCAGGGGAAGAGGGAACAGTGAGATGCCTCAAAATCTTTGTTAGATAATTGGATCTGATGCAGGTGGCTTGCCCTCCGGGAATTTAAGCACCCCTCTCACATTCACAACTTCCACTAATGTAGAATAGATGCCTCCATAGTACACATAGGCATCACAAAAGAATTCTAATTAAAAACTAGCAGCCTTATTAAATTGAGATTCAGTAAATTTAAAAGGGCTCTATTTAAGCACATAGCATATTTTTTTTACAAACATTTTTAGTGAGTGAAGACCTTGCTTTTGGATAGAAGTTCACTAACTAAAAACTTCTGTAAAAAAATATGCTCTGTGCTTATATAGAGCCCTTTTAAATTTACAGAATCACAATTTAATAAGGCTGTTGGTTCATTAATTTTCCTCTAATTAACTGTACTCTTAGTCACGCTCAGACATACATGTATATACCATTCTATAGTGGTTCTTCAAACAGTTGTTAATACAGCTTCACATATTTGATACTGTAAAACGTTAGAAGAAAGGCTTCAGTTTGCATGAATTTCACCTCTCCTCCATCCCCAGTCTTTCACTTCTCTGATAGCAATGTATACTGATGGTTCACCTGCCTGTATAGGTTAATTTCAGGGTCTACAAGATTACACACTTGCTCCGTCTCAGAAGTTATCACATACTATAGTCTACTATCATATATATAGTTGTGGTAATTATGAATGTTAGTCATGCAATCTTAAAAAATCTGGGCTTGCGCATGGGACTTTGGCTCATCGCGAGTCCCGAAAGTTACAGGTTTGATGGGGGCTGCAGAGAGCCCCAAAGGGGCTCATTGCAGGCCTCACAATGAGCCAAAAGCGCTCATAGTGAGGCCCGCAAACTTTGAAAAAGGCTCAGCATGAGCGCTGAAGGCGCTCATGGAGATGCCCGTAAAATAGAGGGGAGAGAGGTTGAAAATGAGCACCAAAGGCGCTCATTGCGAGTCCGCGATGAGCGCCAAAGGCTCTCATTGCAAGGCCTGCAAGTTAAAGGGGGGAGAGCCTTGTATTGTGTGGTAAACAGCATTGCCAGCCTTCAAATTTCATTGCCGTCATTTTTGAAGGGCAAGTCGCTAGTATATACTATAGTCAACATGCTTCTTTTCTCACATACTATAGACAACATGCTTCTCTCCATGCCCATTGCAGCAATGTGCATCATGTGCATCATGTCAAGTTTATAATCATTTAATGACTCAAATCTCAAAATGATTCTGAAATTTCCATTAGAAAAAGGAACCCATTTGACCCTCAGCTATTCAGTATCATATTAAAACATTGTGTTATTTGGATAACAATACATTTGGTCAATTGCAAAAGTGATACATTTTTATACAGTAGCCTCTATTCTTCTAATCAATCAATATAGTAGAATATGAAACTGGTGCACAGTTGCTTGGTGAAAGTGCAGAACAACTACATGAAATGAAAACATGTATTTTACATTAATTTAAAGGAGCACAAGATTCCCCAAACTCTATCATCAATATGAAAGAGCATATCTAAAACAATAGATAATCAGTTAAAAGGAGTAACATGAAGTCTAGAAGTAATTTACCTTACTGTACCTGCAGTCCACAGCTGCAAAAACATAAACATGGGAAGTTTTGGAAAAACTTCTCATGGTCCTGAAGTATGTAAGAAACTGACATTAGCAGTTGTGTAAACCATAAGAATAAAATCATTTTGGAAGAAAATATTCATGTTAGCACACTCTATTTGTGCCTACGGTTTTCAAATTATATATCATATTCAAATGATATATCAAAAAATGACGGCAATGAGATGTGTATGTTTGGAAAGTTGTTTAGTTATTAATATACATATGGAATTGTAAGGTAGCGAATGTTGTTTTGTGTGTACTACTGAAATATAGAATTCAAATTAATAAATGAATATACTTTACCTATTTTTAGGCATTGTGTTGAAGAGCTGGCAATCTGTGTTGATGTTGCTGCAGCATTAGTGGTGTGGAGGTGCTGTGTAAGCGTGGTGAATGTGTGCAGTGTAATAGTGTGCGTGCGCGAGCCGAAACCGTTAACGTAGCTGTGAACTTCCGCATTATCGTAAAATGGCGGGTAATGTGTGGTATGCATCTTAGCGGATTATCCGTGCGTGTTTTCTGCTCATCGCAAAGTCGTACGATCGGCAAAGTGGTACGGCTTAACGGCTCGCCTCGCTGCGCTCATCGCTAAGTCGTACTCACTACGCAACACAACGCTGGACAATTATAATATGTGATTATATATCAATACCTCTGGGCCTCACTCTTTCTCTCTCTGATCATGGAACCATTCTAACTTTGTACACCTTCCTACCTAGTTAAACTCCACTTTCTTCCTGACCCTTACTATTCCTTATCTGTTTATTCTTGCCCCGGCTTCCGCCACTTCCATTCCTTTAGATTGTAAGTAGCAAGTTTTCAATCTTCTAGGGTGCTTTGGAAAAAGCACTTTCTACAAATATTCTAAGCTCAAAACAGGGCCCTCCATTTTCTGCAGTTTTTTAACTTTGTATTCTTCCTTGTTCTTATCCCCTGCACAGCGACACGGAGTATGTTGGCACATTACAAATACAATTGAATAATAATAATAATATCAAGAGCACTGGTTACTGGCCTGGATGCTGAGGGGACTGCCATTTGTTCTATTCAGGAGGAAGAGAAAAGACATTTGGGACTTAGCCATTTGACTCCTCCACCCAACATACTCAGAAGTGGACAGTCACGATACAAAGTGAACGTTCCACTTTTCCAGCTTCCCTCATGCATTAAATTGGGAAGAATAACAAGCATATCAGCCTCACTGGAGTAGTATGCTAAAATTAATATTTTTACTGTTGTTGATTATGTTAACTTGTTACATACTTTGGGCCTCATTCTATTAGCGTCCGCAGCCGTTGCGGGGCCGCAAGGACCGGCCGCAAGCTATTCTGCTATTCTATTCCCTTACGGCCGGGGATTCCGGCAGGCTTGCGGCCGGTGCCTTGCTATCTCTTGCGGCCGGTCTCGCGCCGGAGGAAAGCCTTTGATCTAAAACGGCCGCAAGAGATTTGCAATTCAATTGCTCCGGGAAACCTCTCTGCAAGGCTAAAAGCGAGCCGCAGCTTACTTGCAGGAAAGAGGTCTCGCTAGCACCAATTAAGCACATAAAATAGCTCAAATAAAGCCATCCTGCACTTTGAGAAGACTATAAAGGGATTTTTGGTGTTAGAAAAAATAGCACATAATTATCCTGTACTCAAATCCGTAAAATATTTTATTTTTAATATCCGTAAAATATCCATGTAAAAAGTCCATAGGGCTTGGAGCACCTCAGACACACCCACGCCGCAGCCGGAAAATAAACAGTTAATTTGAACTCGGGTTTGGGCAGATGTGCAAGCTTGAGAGTGGGTTTGTTTAAACCTCATGTCCCCCAATATGATCCCTAGCATTTACAGAGCTGTACAGTGCAGGCTTGAATTTATTTTTGCGTTTTTATATTTCACAGCTTACGGCCGGTTCCAAGATATGCGGCCGGCCGTAAGGGGAGATCCTTGCGGGGCCGTATAATAGAATCGCGAGTTAACTGAACCCCCGCAAGGAATCGCAGCCTTACGGACGATTTACGGCCGATAATAGAATGAGGCCCTTTAAAAACATATAATGTTGTTCCTAAAGTGGTCCTTTAAATGGCCCTAATTCAATTGCGATTTGGCCAATTCAATAGTGCTCTAAATAAGCACATAACATATATTTTTTAAAGAAGTTTTTAGTTAGTGAAACACTTTCTTTTGGATAGATGTTTACTAACTAAAAACTTCTTTAAAAAATATGTTATGTGCTTATTTTGACCCCTATTCAATTGGGCAAATTGCAATTGAATGAGGGCCAATGTGAGCATCTTACTGAGAATAGGTTGGAGGAGCTTCATAAAGAGTGGTAGAGCATTTATTGCTTAATCACTAGCTTTAATATTAAAACTGCTGATGTTAATTGCCTCAACAGAAAAAAATGGGGTTCCCTGTCCCTTCCAGTTTCAGAACTGTGTTATTATATTACCCCCAAACCAAATTATTTATTACACACACTCTGTTCAGACTTCAAAGTATTGAACTGCAGCAAATGATTGCTATTTATATTCACAATAGCGAAATTGCTATAATTTAGCCATTTATTACAATTTATACTTACCCATTGACATGCTTCACATCCAAAATGATGAAACAAGACTCAGAGGAAAGAGTTATGACTGCAATTATCCATGCCAAGGCAGTTCCAATAATTAAAATGCAGGACATCACATATTGAACAGAGGGCTGATTTCTGGCTAATAAAAAAAATCTGCTTTCATCGCTTTAATAAAAACACTGTAGGTCAAATAAAGGGTTTCATATTCCACTGGATTAATCAGATAACCAGACAAATTAGTTGTACAAAAATGTGTTCAGTTTCCCCATATATCTCAATAATTTATATTTTTGTTCCTTGTGGGGTTTTTTTTGTTTAAAGAATGAATAAAGACAATATATGCTGCTTAAATGAACTCCGTTGCTACATGTAAAATTATTTTTTAAGTTGTTCTTAAGCATTAAAAGATTGCATATTTGTTTTGTTTTCATGCAGTAATATGTTTTCCCCCACATCTATCAAGCATACCAGGCCACAAATAAGCACATGAATCAGTATAAACAATGGTGAATATGTCAGCAATGATTTACTGGTGAGAAAAAAGGTCTAGTACAATGTATAACCATGTTTTAATGCTCCTTAAGAAGAAGGTCACTTGTTGCTGGGCTGACAGAGAACCTTTAATGTAAATGTGTGTCTGTATTGTAATAATTCTCAAGCATCTTTTGGTCACACTACGATTATGGCATTAATAGTAATGTGATACAATACTTTTATAATCCCATTCTCACAGCTTTTGAAGTCACCTTAGAGGTTGTAAACCTATTCTCTCCTTTAATTGGGTTTGATTCCTGTAAAGTATATTTCATTCACATAAATTGTAAAAGGGCAAATAAAACTTAAACTTAAGTTTATTTTATATAAAAAAGACCATACATAGATTACATTATCAATTTATGTAAAAGTTATGGAACGCTCTATTCTATTGCCCAATTCATAAATTTATACACATCTAAAATCACTCTTACTATTGCTACCTATTCAGCAAATATTACTTAATGGCACCAATTAATTCTTAAGTCAATAGAATGCATATAAACATTTTTTCATGATGTTGCTCTCTATGATCACTGCGACTGACTGAGAAGTCTCTCTCACTGTAAAACCAAATCATATATATAGAGCAAGGAGAAAACATTGGGACAATATTTCATTTTAGCCAGCTTTAGGGTGAGATTGGAGTATCCTAAAACCATTTCTGGTTGGTTTAGTACTAAAGCTAAATGGATACTGTCACCCCAGCAACAAGTTAGTTTGATATGACAGAGCATTACTAACTGGCTAGGCATAGTACTAGCCGAATTTTCAGTACTTTAAATAATTAATTAATTGCATTCTTTGTGTGGCTTCTTTATGCTCATATGAGGTTCAGTATGCTAATTTGTATCTCAGAGTACTTGAGGCTGGATCTAACTATGTGATAACATTAGGAGATACAATGACCCTCATTCAATTGAGCCATTCAGGAGATCCGGGCTCGCAAGTAGAGGTCGCAAGTTATTTTGCTATTCAATTGACTTCCGTTTGCAGGCTCCGAATGAGTTATGTGCTCCAAGCTGCGATTCATTGCGATTTGTATAATCGCAAGTTAATGCCCTCCAAGCCTTTGATCTTTCACAGCCGCAAGAGTCCTGAATGCTAAAAGCGCAAATTGACATTCAATTGCTCCAATTCAAGACCACAAATGGCAAATATCTAACCACAAGTTAATGGTACAAAGTGCTTAATGACAAATCAGAGCACTTTGAAAGCAAATTAAAAAGCAATACTATACTTTTAAGAAGAGTGAAAGTGATGTAGGGTCTTAGAATTAATAGCACAACATTCTCCAATACTTTATTACATGTAAAATGTTTGTGTTGTATCGATCACGGCAATCAATGTGAAGTCAGACGGGGTTCAACCTCAAAGCCAGTAGGACTTTGAAATCCAGCCTCCATTTGTCAAAGTCCTACAACCTTCACCTACGAGTTATGGGCTTAGAGGTGGTCATAATGACGATCTCTGTTTTCATTGGCTGTTTTTGCATCAGGAGTTATGGGTTTGCTCCTGTGACATGTTCAAGCCCACAAATGCTATGTCTGACGGTAATGGTTTCCAATTTTCGCTATTGGCCCCTAACTTGCGGGCCTGGCCAATTGAATAGCATTGCAAAAGTAGAGCAACGGGAGCACACAACTCAATCACAGGCATTTGGCTGTGTGCGATGGAGTTGGAAGCCCTAAATTGAAGGAGGCTCTTTGTCAGCAGAAATAAACAAGGAGACTATGGGCCCCATTCTATTGCCCAATTCCAAAATGTATACACATTTAAAACTGCTCTTAATATTGCCACATATAATATTAGCTACTTGCAATCCAATTACGAGTTACCTGCCCACAATCACTACAGGGCAGCTAAAGAAGCAAAACCGGCCTTAGAGCTTAATTTGTTTTAGCAGAGCTTGAATATTATGAGATCTAAATAATTAAAGTTACACAAAATCAATATTCTATTAGACCTGTAGCTCGAGCTTGCAAATAAAATCTAACCCGCAATTGAAAAAGTATCACTTTTCCATGAAAAATATAAAAAGTACTATATAGGACTTGCAAGCCATTTCTCAAACACTTATTAGAGCTGTAACAGCAATAAAAAACACAATACTGTACTTTATGAGCATGGGAAGACATTATAATTAATTAGACAACAGTCTCAAACTCACAAATATGCAATTAAAAAATATTATTTTTAAATGTTAATACATATCACGAAACCCACATGGACTAGAACAGATGATTGAATGCATTTTATAATCGGACTAATAGTGGTTCTTAAGGGGATCTGTTTAGTTTCTTTCTGGTACTTCTATTTTATTAGGGACTGAGCTAGCTTGTGGGGCACACCATAGCCCCTCAGATAGGAGGTCTCCAAAACTAAGATATAGGACTCTCCTTGTTTGTTATTATTCTGGTCCATATATGTATATACTGTCTTGTGGGAATTATATTCCCCTTTGGTACATATTCTTGGTACTATAGCCTGTAGTCTGCTGCGTTCTTCCCCCCGGCTTTTAAATGTGTAAATAAAGTTCTTTCTTTTATTTTATTGGCTGTGTCTAAGAAATAAATGAAAGGGAAAGGGTAACAAGTTCAGCCCTCAGATCAGCATTTATGGGCTTAAGTCAATAGACTACATTGAAAAATGTATAAAAAGAAAAAAAACACCCACAGCAAAAAATACAGGTTTGAAGCATTGGTGAGCAGCTAATAGAATATGGCCCCATGTTACTAAGTAGCACAATAAGCACTATTAATGCCAAAACTAATGCTGAATATCTCAGAAATTAGTTAACGTAGAAAAAAATACTAGTACAATGTATAACCAGATCCCTTGCTCTTTAAGAATAACTTTAAAAAATGACTTGATTTAGGGGTAACAGAGTGACTTTAATTTGTGTGCTTAAATGCTTATGCTAATAACATGAAGTAAAAAACTTAATTCAATGTACCTCTATGACCTGCTGTTATTTTATGTGTAGAATTCCCCCTGAAGTTACCCACTCAGTGTGGAAGTTTGTAACATTAACATCCTTGTTACATTATCTTTAGAAATGGTTTTATTGTTGCTATCATTATCATAATCTTTTGCCAATTTTAGAACCAGGCAGTATTAGTACTATCTAATGTCACTAATATATAATGTTTATATTCAAAAACATTACAGAAGAAGGAAAATGGAAACCTTACTCCCTGGAGACTTTAGATTGTAAGGTAGGAAATCCTCAAATTAATTCTGTGTGGGGAGGATAAGTGAAATTCTAATCTAATCTTAATTATCTATCCATTGCCTGGTGCTAAATAAATTACTTATTAATGAGATTGTTTTATTCTCGTTAACATAAATGATAGTTTAATAAAATTGTGGCTTGTAAATATCATACAATATAAAGGACATTCAAGTTCTTTGTAACACAAATAAACATATTCATGCTATTTCAGTGCCTTTAACATATGGTGCATTGTAAATACAATCCCGCAGGACAAGCATCCGCACCCTTATAGCCCTGAGTATCACGCATAATTATAGTGACAAACATGTTTTGCATTTGAAGATTTTGTCAATAACTTTGCTTTCTAAAAATCACAAAAAAATGTTAATGCAATATTAAAGTAATGTACTGATTGACATATTGCATATTGTACTTTATCACTTACAGGAAAGTTGACACCCAACATGAAGTTTATTAGAGTCTACATTAGCATTATCAAGAGCTGACCAAGTGAATATTATAGTAGTTCTTGATGTATCTGAAAAAAAACATGCTTGGCTACTATCCTACTAGAAGCTTAGTAGACATACATAAGGATGAGAAAACCATGGCTGAGACCAGACATCATTTTATAGTATGCCCTATGGCACAGTGCTTACTCAAAATGCAGTTTCTTAACTTTTTGTTAATTTGTGCCATTACAAAGGAGAACTTTGATGTATCGTTTCTGCCATAGGAACCGACCAAAGTTAATATGCCAGAGAAGTCTAACCCATACAGGAAAATGAAGGTCGGAGTGAATAGTGAAGTAGACCTGATTCTGACGGCTTGTTCGGATAGCCATGTACACTCTGACGGCTGGAACTGATATTCAGATACACGTTGAAGACTGTAGCGAATAGCCAACTTGACTATGAAAGCTGGAGCAAATAGCCAGATATACTCTGGAGACAGCAGCAGATAGCCAGATACAATTTGAAGGCTACAGTGGATCACCTGATGCACTCTAAAGGCTTGAGCAAACAGCCAAATACACTCTAAAGGCTGAAACAAGAATCCAAGTACTCTCTTTGAAGGTCGGAGCCGATAAACAGAAACACTCTGAAGGCTAGAGTGAACAGCCAAGTAGTCTATAAAGGCTGGGCCATATACCCTGATGCCTTCTAAAGGCTGGAAAAGATAGCCATTTACACTCTGAAGCAAAAGCAGAAGGTCAAACACGCTATGATGGCTGGAATGGGTAGTTTGGTACACAGGTGGGCTACAGCTATGAGTGAGAAACTTAGACACCTTCAATATGCAAGAGCTCACAAAGGGAGGATAGAAATACAAACTACAAGCAGTGAATTCAGGACTAGGTCCCTATATAGTCCAGGTGATAATTAGTGTAATTGACATTCCAATTTAGAAATAGTTCACTAGCCCTTTAAATCATGTGGCTTTGCATGATTGCATGTTCCTTGGAGTCAAAAGCTGCACCAATAGGCAGGTAGGTGTATGTGTTGGGTGTGGGTCCCTGACATGGATATATACAGTCAGGTCCATAAATATTGGGACATGGACACAATTCTAACCTTTTTGGCTCTATACACCACCACAATGGATTTGAAATTAAACAAACAAGATGCTTTAACTGCAGACTTTCAGCTTTAATTTGAGGGTATGTGCATCCAAATCAGGTGAACGGTGTAGGAATTACAACAGTTTGTATATGTGCCTCACACTTTTAAAGGGACCAAAAGTAATGGGACAATTGGCTGCTCAGCTGTTCCATGGCCAGGTGTGGGTTATTTCCTCATTATCCCATTTACAAGGAGCAGATAAAAGGTCTAGAGTTAATTTCAAGTGTGCTATTTGCATTTAGAATCTGTTGGTGTCAACACTATCAGTGAAGCAAGCCATCATTAGGCTGAAAAAACAAAACAAACCCATCAGAGAGATAGCAAAAACATTAGGTGTGGCCAAATCAACTGTTTGGAACATCCTTAAAAAAAAGAATGCACCAAGGAGCTCAGCAACACCAAAAGACCCGGAAGACCAAGGAAAACAACTGTGGTGGATGACCGAATAATTCTTTCCCTGGTGAAGAAAACACCCTCCACAACAGTTGGCCAGATCAAGAACACTCCCCAGGAGGAAGGTGCATGTGTGTCAAAGTCAACAATCAAGAGAAGACTTCACCAGAGTGAATACAGAGGGTTCACCACAAGATGTAAACCATTGGTGAGCCTCAAAAACAGGAAGGCCAGATTAGAGTTTGACAAACAACATCTAAAAAAGCCTTCACAGTTCTGGAACAACATCCTATGGACAGATGAGACCAAGATCAACTTATACCAGAGTGATGGGAAGAGAAGAGTATGGAAAAGAAAAGGAACTGCTCATGATCCAAAGCATACCACCTCATCAATGAAGCATGGTGGTGGTAGTGTCATGGCGTGGGCATGTATGGCTGCCAATGGAACTGGTTCTCTATTATTTATTGATGATGTGACTGCTGACAAAAGCAGCAGGATGAATTCTGAAGTGTTTCGGGCAATATTACCTGCTCATATTCAGCCAAATGCTTCAGAACTCATTGGACAGTGCTTCACAGTGCAGATGGATAATGACCCGAAGCATCCTGCAAAAGCAACCAAATAGTTTTTTTAAGGGAAAGAAGTGGAGTGTTATGCAATGGCCAAGTCAATCACCTGACCTGAATCCGATTGAGCATGCATTTCACTTGCTGAAGACAAAACTGAAGGTAAAATGACCAAAACAAGCAGTAATTGAAGACAGTTGCAATAGAGGTCTGGCAGAGCATCACCAGGGATGAAACCCAGCGTCTGGTGATGTCTATGCGTTCCAGACTTCAGGCTGTAATTGACTACAAAGGATTTGCAACCAAGTATTAAAAAGTGAAAGTTTGATTTATGACTGTTAATCTGTCCCATTACTTTTGGTCCCTTAAAAAGTGGGAGGCACATATACAAACTGTTGTAATTCTTACACCGTTCCCCTGATTTGGATGTAAATACCCTCAAATTAAAGCTGAAAGTCGGCAGTTAAAGCACATCTTGTTTGTTTAATTTTAAATCCATTGTGGTGGTGTATAGAGCCAAAAAGATTAGAATTGTGTCGATGTCCCAATATTTATGGACCTGACTGTATAAATCAATTATCATATCTCCCCAATCTTCCTGCTGTGCCTGTATGAACGTTTCCCCATATGTGCCAGAAGCTTCTTATGACAGACTTTTATCATGGCATTCTTAGCCAAAGTCAATGACCAATTAGCCAGCATTTTTTTAAACATACAGCCCCATTTAATTTGAAGCCCGTATCGGCATTGGCACACCCCCAAAGGCTGTGGGCTTGAAATTCAGCTGAGTTACAGAGCTATTAAATTGAGTCATACCGCAAGTTACGGGCCAGAGACGCAAGCTCGTAAACCATTCTTGCGGCCGTTGGATGTGCGGCTGTGAACATGATCAATTAGTCAAACCCGTAGTTGGCAAATGAGATCGTAATCATTACATCACTGAAAAATGGAGGTTAGATTTCAAAGCTTTACGGGTTTCAATTACGAGTTTCAATCAGACCCGCATTCCATAAATGATGCAATATTAATAAATCAGTAAATATGATATTCTAGTCCATTCAAGTATTTTATATTGCAGGTTTGCGAGCTTGAGAATGTGGTGCTATTAATTGTAATACCTAACATCACTTTCCCTTTAATACAGTAGTGTGTGTATGTTTGCATTTACAGTGCTACGGATAGGACTTTAACCCAATTGCGTGTCCTCTCTAGTACCCGTTGGCTTTTTGGCTCCATTTGCAGATTACGGGTTTGAACGGCAGTGGATTCGTAGCAATTTAATAGCAATTTCAAATGTAACAATTACGGGCTTGACAGATTTAGAGGATTTGCGGTCGCAGAGTCCAAATTTTGACTTAATCCGCGGATTGTTAGCGGGTTGCTTTACGTGGCCAATTTAATAGCTGTAATTCTTGCAGGCTGCTTTATGGGCTACAGTTTTACACGTTGAGGGAAGTTATTAGGGCTGATAGTCCTCTGTTTTAGCAGACCAAATTTGGAAAAGATTGCATATATGATAAGGGTGTTTACAAGTGTGGGGAAACTGGTAAGCGTCAAATCCTAAAGACTCCAATTATACAATGATTCCACCTCTCCCATCAGGCTCCACAAACAATTATTCTATGCACAAACAAAGTCTTCAAAATATAGGATTTTCTCTATAAATGTTTCTTATGTTCCTGACTTACATGTTGTTAGTTACACACTTGACAAACATGCAGTTTGTACTGACGTAATGGCCCTTTAAGCGAGCTGGTTAGTGCAACTATAATCACTTTTTATTGGTGTAGATAAAATGTTTTCATATTTACTAATTAAGTCATTATTTAATATATTCAAAAAGAGTAGGACATCCAGTCCCACATAGTGTGATACTATTTCATTAAATAAAAACACAATGTAATTGCACTCACAAAATTACTGAATAGGATAGAGTTTCATCAATAAAAAACAGATCTAAAGTCCCAAGGTGGCTGTAGACTCAGAATGAGTAAGGAGACTTAAACGTCTGGTCCTCTGCCAACACCCATAGCTATGATACCAGTCTCCACAGCTGAGCTCTCAGGAGTTTCCCTGCCGAGAGAGCAAATGCTCACATAGAGCGAGGGAGAATGCAGTCGCATGTTTACTGGTGAAAGGCTGCTCCATCCTGAGAATTTGTGCATATAATTAAAAGCAGAATAAAACAAAGAGGTTGTAAACTCTCCATTTCTTTTTGAATTTTAGAACACTATTGAAAAGGGGCTAAATTTCCCAAATGAAGCTGCAGGATTACCAACAATGACTGGAAATTGATATAAGTTAGAGTACTTGGTGTGATATAAGTTAGAGTACTTGGTTTAGTTCATAATTACATTTTATATTCTAATATTGATTTTATGCTATATGATTGTAGAACATGTATATCTTATTTATTGGCATCCCGTGCAATAATCTATGGTAAGTACTGTTGCAGCTCAGGATGGTGGAACTGAAGACTGTAAAAACTCCTAAAAAGGGAAGTTAAGGTTGCACGTAATGTTAACGGCCATTCAACCACCATCAAAGGTTTTTTTGATGACATAAAATATGACATCATGTGACATCATTCATTGCTTTACATATGATATAAATAATGATATCTGCTATGATATCATTCCTGTCATTATATATAACATGAAAAAATATAAAAACATAACACTAGAACTCCTATGATGTCGCTTAAAGACAACACTATTTTTTATTACACAAGTCACACATTTATTAACACATTGATACCTGAAACTAGTGACAATGTACATGACTGAAAAAAATGTCAATCGAAATATTTTAGGGCTTGATTAAGTGGCTCTCGTAGGAAAGTCAAGTGATTCTAAAAATCCAATACCCTATATATCTTTCAGGATTACTATGCACCAAGGTTAACCAACCTGGGTAGTATGTCCACCAGAATTTAGGGGTCTGTGATTGATCCCAATAGTGGTATCGAGTTGGAGGACCCATATCAGCATTTTAGTCATGCATACACCCTGGGACCTTAAAAGTACTATTTTATTTTTGGATTACCTTTGTGACTCACTGTTCCATTTGGGAACCATATTGTCGTAACAGTAGATGTTCAAGAGCGTTTTACACTTACCTCTGTGCACAAGGTGGTGAAATGTGAGTTTATTTGTGATTGTGTATATATTTTTTATTAAAATACATTGAGATCATCTGCACTAGGAAGTGGCCTTGCACTTCTTTTTCCCCCTACCTTATTTTGTTTCATATCAGCATATCATTCATATGTGGTGACCAGTACTGTAAAAAGGAGTGGCATACCACCTAGCAGCAGATGATGGACTCTATATAAAAGACAATTGGATATAGAGGGAACTGACCTATCATCTTGGAAAGTGGATGATATTGATTCATCACATCCACTATACATTTCCAATACGAAACAATATATTGAGAGGATCGCCTTTTCTTGGTATATTTGGATGTACATTCATTGAGAGCTTTTGTATTGGACTTACAAATAGTTTCACGTCATACAATATCTATATTGAACAACCTATATCACTCTTGGAGGACAGGCCTGTTTTTAACAAATTCTAACAATATTATTCCATATACCACTTCCTGTGAGTGTTCACACAGAGGGTACTTTGAATATTTTGACAGCTTGTTATTGCAGTCTTTTGTATATATATTGTTTATAGTCGTACATATTGGTTGATATATTCTCCATTATCCCATATATAATTTATATCTGGGACATTTAGAGATATTTAGGTTTACTCCTCTATGTAGGTTAGCAATGTGGTTTGATTGGCCTTGGATAAAGATTATTTCTTTTTAGCCAATACACCAGTATAACTATACATTTAGAGAAGAAATTCTCCAAGACTTGAATTCCTAAAATGGGACAAACAGTAATTGTGCGTAGCTCCTACATATTTTCTCCAACTGGTCAGTACATCAGAATCACTATTACTTATGGGAAGGGAATCCCATTCACTTACACAAAGCAAGTATGACACTCCTCTGGCATGCTCTGTGTGGCAAAAAAGAAGGGGAGGAGAAAAATGGATAGATATATACAGTTTTGTAAGGTTTACATTTTAGTGTTACAGTGAGCAATCCTACCTGCTTATGCTACCGATGTTGTATTACCTTTCAAATCATAAAATAATATACAGCAATAAAAATACAGTGGACATTGTTTATTACTGATATGTGATCTAACAATGATGCATTGGGATGACACTCTAAAATGAGCATTTGCTCTATACAGTTCTCTATATTGAATACATTGGATAGGAACCTAAAAGTTAAAATTTTACAATAATGTGTCAAATAATTTGTAAATGACCTATGAACATTGGCACAATTCATATGATAGCTATGTCAATTAAATAGATATGGAGCACAACTGTTATGCATTTAAAAGATCATGCTTTAAACACTGCTTAGTTGCTTATGTAACACTTAAGGACCGCTGTTTGTGAGTGCTTGTAAACTAATCTCCCTTATGTGGAGAAACACTGGCTATGAGAATATAATTTCTTGATTGGTTATCTTATGGGACAAATGTAATAGCTCAGTAAGTTCTCTCTAAGAACTCCTGTAGAACCAAGACAGCCTTATGGGAGTTTGCTATGGGAGCACTGTAATTAAGCCCATAGTGTTTTGACTTAGGCAAGGTATGGTACTGTTTTAGTGATAGAAGGAAATAATTCAGCTTGATGTAGAAGATACTATTAATGGCCAATTGTGTTAACAATCAAAAAGGTATCACATATATAGTTGTGGATCTACAGGGCTGTGCGGAACACTTATAATGTTGGTTACGAACTTGCGGCCCGTAGCGAGGCAAGCAGTTGAAGCACGTGGGACAGCCTGCAATGAACGCCCATACACTGTACGCCTCGCAAAAATCATACTTTACGGCCGAACCACAGAACTGAAAACAGCTAAAAAAAACGCCTAAAAAAACCCAACAAATATGCTTCAAATTCACTTACACACTCACACACAGCACAGGGGGAGAGCCAGAGAGCCTGTGAGTGAGGTTGCAAGTTAATTTGAGACATATTTGTCATTTTTTCACAATCAAAAATCACCTAAGCGAGGCAAAAAATGGCTGCCAAAAAAACGCAACACACCGAAAACGAGTCTGAAGGACGGAAAACTAGCCTGAAGAACGTAAAATCGACGCCTAAGCAGTAATACTTAACAAAAGTCAGTAACACTTCATCCAAGCCACTAACATTTAACACAAGGTAGAAACACTCAAGACACAACCAAACACACTAACATGCATTATGTGGCAAACAGCATTGCCAGCCTTACAATTTTAATCCCGTCATTTAAAAAAAACAAAATGTAAATCTTTTATTTCAATATATATAAAAACCTACAAAGCACTTCACACAATCTTCCCACATAATACAACGCACATAAATTCAACTTTGAGAATCAAAAAAATACAACATAAAAAAGATAAGTAAGTTAATTAATAAGCAGCTTTTCCTATTTATCGGATCCCCCTAAGATTAGTTAAGTCTCTTTAAAGTTTATCCACATATTGATCCCAGATATTCCAATTAAGAGATCTCTTTTTTTTTGGGGGGGGGGGGGGGGGGGGGGCTTATGTAATCCTCCTTCATCAAGTCTCTATTATATTATAGTTTATTAACAACTTCTTTCCAAGATGGAATTGTAGATTTTTTCCATTGTTTAACTAATAGTGATTTGATGATCAATAATAAATGTGTTATCAGTATTTTTTTCTTTAGGGAATATTTTACCTAGCTCTAAATGAAATAGGACTACTCCCGGGGTACATGGGCAGTCCACCCCTGACATTGAGGTTATATGTCCACAGCATTCTTCCCAAAATATTTTAATTATATAACATTCCCACCACATATGATGGGCAGTACCTTCTTTACCACATTCTTTCCAGCATAATGGAGAAATTTAAAGATCTATCTTGTTCATAATTACAGGGACTAAATACCATTTTTGTGTTAGCTTAAAGTATAGCTCCCTATATATATTATTTGTGGAGGATTTCCTTATTAACCATAGTGCTCTAGACCAATCTTGGTCATCATAGATTAAGGTAAAATTACTTTCCCATTCTTTTATACTCTTCAATTTTATACATTTCATGAATTTTGTTCTGATTTTACTAATCTTTGAAATAAGATGTGAGACTGGCTCTTTGGTCAAGATTTCTTCTAATTCATAATTCTTTTCCATTTTTAAGGATACATGTCCCTTTTGCTTTAATTTTTCCACCAGTGATCTATATTTCAACCATGATTTTTTTTTAAGCCAATTACTATGGAGCTGCCCTTGTTTTATGAAAGATCCTGCTGGATATAAATCAGAGATAAACTGTTTTTCGGCTTTCTTCATTAAATCCACTTCCAATTTATATTATTATTATTATTATTATTATTATTACTTTTATTTGTAATGCGCCAACATATTCTGTATCGCTATACAGAGTAAAAGAACAAGGAAAAATATAATTTTAACAAACTGCAAAAAATGGAGAGAGACCATGTTTTGTGCTTAGAATCTTTGTAGAAAGTGTTTTTTTCCCAAAGCACTCTACAAGATTGAAAACTCTCTACTTACAATCTAAAGTGGATGGAAGAGGCAGATAAGAAATAGCAAGGGCCAGAAAGAAAGTAAAGTTTCATTAGGTAGGAGGGTATGCAAAGTTAGAATGTTTTTTCATATAGAAGGAAAAGGAAAGCATCTGAGAAAGTATTTTGGTAAGTGATCCTAGTATGTAATATCTTATCTGGCCCTAGTGGTCAGATAGTATAATTTGCGAGTGGGAGGTGAGGGGCCTGTGTTAGGAGGTATGTCCCAAGAAGCCAACAGAAGAATGAGTGAGAGGGAGAGGTAGTGGGATTTGGACTTGCAGAAGTGTTTCTGCTTATGAGCTTTAGAAGGGGGAGGAGATAGTAAATGGAGGTATGAGAGTAGCTCATGGGAGCATAAAAGAGGAGAGGAGAGCATGTAAGGTGAGATGGTTATGTTGGAGACATGATGTGGAAAAGTTGAGAAGAGGAGCTTGAGGAAAAGACAGGATGTAATGAGGAAGGAACAGGCATGAGGAAACATTGAGTAATAGATTAATTAGGTATAGTTAGCAGGTGTTGCTAATTGATCAGCTCTATATGACTCCTCCGTTAATATATCTATGGGCGCTGACAAAGATGGACTATGAAATAGCTCCGATTTGATTAGATTTTTACCTTATCCCTTCTGGTAGTCTAGCCCAAATTCCATCCTCCTCTTTGAATTTTGCTAGTAATGTTTTAATTGGCATAACTCCAATAAGATCTTCCTCAATTGTTTTCCAACATGTTATCCTATGTTGAATATTCATATTGATTATATGAGATATGGCAATGTTTTCACATATCTCTTTTATATCTAGAGTTTCAATACCTCCTAGTTCACATTTTTTGTTGGCAGTTATTTTTTTAACTCTCACTTTTTTACCTAAACATATAAATATATCTATTATTTTCTGAATAGATTTAATAATATAAACTGGTACTTTTTCTGGAATACATCTAAATAAATGGGTAATCTTGGAAACAATACTCATTTTAACAATGGCAATTCTAGCCGACCATGAGAATCTTGTTGGACGCCAATCATAAAGTAGCATTCTGAGTTGTTTTAATATTTCTGTTATGTGGTTTATTATTATTTTCTTATTTTGAAAACTAAATCTTATACCCAAATGAGTAAATAATTTAGAATGCCAATTGAATGTGTATGCTTCCTGTAATGTATTTAGGATTTTCAAATTTAGGCCTCTATGGATAATATCAGATTTCAAAGAGTTTGTTCTAAAATATGATACTCTACCGAATTCTGCCAAAAGATGTTGTAAATTGGCACAAGAATTTATTGGATCCGTTAGAGTCACTCTAATGTCGTCCGCAAATATCATTATTTTATAATCATTATTGCCGATTTTTATTCGTTTAATATTTTCTGATTCCCTTATTATTGAGGCTAGAGGCACCATAAGTAAGAAAAATAACAGTGGAGAAAGGGGGCACCCTTGAGGGGTCCCATTACTAATTGCAAACTTCTCTGTCTCAAAATTGAGATCAGCAATATAAGCCGAAGGTTTATTATAAAGGGCTTTGATTGTTTTTAGTTTAAAGTCGGCAAACCCACATTTCTGCAACACTGCCTCTAAAAACTCCCAACTGACCCTGTCAAATGCTTTCTCCGCATCAAGTGACAGGATCAGTGTGGGAGTTCTTTCTTTTTTTACAATAAAAATCAAATCCATTAAGCGTCTGGTATTGTGATTAATATGATTAATCAATGAACTGTAGGCTTAAAGTGCAAATTTGTAAAGTGCTTAGAATCTTTACTAATAAGAGAACAAGTCTCTATAGAAAGTGAGTCTAGTATGCTTTAACAATGACAGTCATTTTTGACGGGCAAGTTCCCAGTCATATATATAGTTGTCACTTGTCACATTTGCGATATTGGTCATGCAATGTTAAATAATTGCGAAGCAAACAGTTGAGGCCCGCAACTGCAAGCCTCGCAAAGCGTATGCGAGAAGTTGAGGCATGCAACTGCGAGGCCCGTGGGACTTTTAGGCTGCAATGAGCACCAAAGTGGGAGTTAGACTGCAATAAGCACAGGACTTTAAAACACCATAGACATGAGCACAGAAGGCGCTCATGTCAATGGCTGTGATAGGCCGTGAAAAACCTACCACTTTGCCACTGATTGCGAGGCATGCAGTTTCCTAATTTAACAGCCAAAATAGTTTAACTCCAAAAACCCGAAAAAAAAGACAGTAACACACATGAACAACGCAGGACTTAGAAAATACACAATGGCGAAAACAGTAATACGAACCACGCCAGGCACGCAGGACTTTGTAAATAAAACCAACAGCAGTCAGCATGCCACGCAAAGATTCAGCTGACACACAGAGGAGAAAGACACAGGGAAGGGACAGGGGGGAGATGCTGAATAGAGAAACATGGAATTCCCAAGCAGAAGCCACACATCGCGAGGACCGTTAACTAGACAGGAGGAGAGGTTTGCAATGATCGCTGAAGGTGCCCATTGTGAGACCCGCGATGAGCGCCAAAGGCGCTCAGCGTAGGGTGCTGGCTGGGCTCGCAATGAGCGCCAAATGTGCTCATTGCTAGGCCAATACAGTAGACGAGAAGAGAGGCTCGCAATGAGCACGAAAAGCGCTCATTGGGAGGCACTCGATGAGCGCTGAAGGTGATCATTGTGGAGCCCGAAAGCTGTGGGTTCACAAGGCCTGCAATGAGCGGCAAAGCCGCTCATTGCGGTCCTCGTGATGAGCGCCAAAGGGAGCGCATTCCCAGCCTTACTACAATTTTATTCCCAGCATTTTTGACGGGCAAGTTGCTAGTCATATATCACATATAATAGTTGTCAAACTATGAATCGTCGTCACGCTTTGCGAGCTCGCAAGAACTGCGTCCCTCGCAAAGTGAGGGACGCAGTTTGGTCCGCAAATGTGGACCCTCGCAAAGCAAGGGGCTGCATTTGCGGAGGTGGAAGCTCCCCCGTCGGCTGCAATGAGCCGAAGGCACATTGCAGGCTGCAAATGCGGACCCTTCGCGAACAGAGAGGCCGCATTTGCGGAGGTGGAGGCTCTACGGCGCCTCACACGCGGTTACAAACACCCACACAAGCGGCACTTTAACAAAATAGATCTAACACGCAATCACTAAATACAAAATTACACCAAAAAAATACGAACCGCAGGACTTAAAAAAAAAAACATTGCGACCTCTCAAAAATACGACCTTAACGGCCGAACCGCGGGCACCTGAAAACACTGAAAACACTGAAAACACAATAAATACACACAAAAGACTTACCCACAGCAAGTGGGGCACCCAGGACCTCTGAAAGTGAAGTTACACCTCAATTTAAGTCCAAATTCACAAGTTTAGACACACAAAAAAATGTCAGACGAAAAAAAACGAAAAGGGGGCTACATGACCCTAAAGACGCAAAACACAACCAAACACCTACGGCTTTTCAAAAAAGCCGTACAAGGTACAAGATACACTTTTAGCAAGGCCGCTAAATCATCCACAGCTCCGTACCATATACACATTAGCCGCCATTTTAAAACACTAACTTACACAATGCGCAAGTATATAGCTCCCCTAACGGCTTTCCCTCGCGCATGCAGCCTATTTACTCTACACACTGCACACATTGCTGACACTTACACCTCAGCTCCACAACAGTGCAAACCAACATTGTATGCTGCAGGAACATCAAAACAAATTGTCAGCTCTTCAGCACAATGCTTCCTGCATATATTACTTCCAAATAGGTAAAGTATATTCATTTATTAATTTATTAATTATTTAATTAACATACAAAAATACATATACACAAAAAAAAACACTATCGCAATAAACACAAAAGCCATTCACTGCGCACCTCACAACGGGCGCCAACGCCAACACAAAACCTTGCAATAAGCGCAAAAAGCAGATCAGCGCCCACCTTACAGTGACAGCAAAAGTGCCTCTGATAAAAAAAATACAACCAAGAGCCTCGCAATGAGCGCCGAAGGATCTCAGACCACCAGAAAAATGAATGTCTGTGGCAAACAGCATTACCTGCCTTACAATTTTATTGCCCCGTCATTTTTGACAGGCAAGTCGCTAGTATCAAAATGTTTGCTGTCTTTTGACTTACACTTTAATTTAATTTAAGGCCTATTTAAAAATAAAACCTATAAACGCTCAATTCATAAGTTGCCCATAACCAAGGATAAAAAGTTGAATGAATTTTTAGTTGCATTTCATAAAATATTGAAAAATAAAGCATGCTGTTAACCTTCAATCTATAGAGTTGTGGTTCCTAACAATTCCTTCAAAACAGAATATGATTTATTACACAAAAAAGAACAAGAGCACCAGTTAAACTATCAGGCACAACCACATAGAGAATATTTTAAAGACAACATACAAGAGACCTGAATATATAAGACTTAGCTTTTATTCATAAAAACATTGAAATAACAACAATCATTAAAAACAAAAAAGGTTCCCATAAATGATAACGTCAAGGTTAAAGTGCGAGCGTCTCAATGGCAGTAAACCAGCTATCTCAAATATACAGTGCTATTTGAAAACATAACACGATCAATGTCATGGCATGAAATAGATACATTGCTAGTACTATTTAAATATGTGTATAACAATTCTAATAAATTCTAGAATGTATGCCATAAACAATAATAACAAATCCAAATAGTACAATATAACTATAAACATAGAATAAATGGATATAATGCAAAAATCAGCAGCGCCAATAAAGTGACTAGTGCAGAACACGAAAAACAAACCCTAACCCAAAAAAGAACAAAAAAGCAGATAGACAAAAAACCCTCTTTCTAAAAATAAACGTGCAAACACTGGTGCAGCAGCTTGTGGAGCCCACGGTTTGCTCCCTTGCTGAAAAAGCGACTATCTACACTATTATCCTTGCAGAAAACTAAAAAAAACTAAATACACAGTAGC
This sequence comes from Discoglossus pictus, assembly GCA_027410445.1. Classification (NCBI taxonomy): domain Eukaryota; kingdom Metazoa; phylum Chordata; class Amphibia; order Anura; family Alytidae; genus Discoglossus; species Discoglossus pictus. Next base: position 78,783,871 of record CM050164.1, on the reverse strand, counting down.
TGGTGGGGATCTGCCACTTATCCCTTAACCTACAAGCAACAGAGTTAAACTACTGCTCTCACCAGCTATAATCGGTGCAAAAAGTGCAACAAACATAAGTGAAAATAGGGATACATGGAATACACAGAACTTCTATATATAGCACAAATCAAAGTACAACACCATTATAGGTCAATACATATCTCGGAGAAGACAGAATTGTCTGTGTTTAGTGTTTAGCGGGACCGCGACTGGACGCATCAATGACGTCATCAAAATGGGACCATGTAGCAACGCTGGCCGAATCGCGCGTTTCGCCGTAGCTTCTTCCTGGGCTAGAAATATTATTTATGTTCCAGAAGGTTAATATGGATAAGAAAAACATTTTTAGCCATATATTTTATTTTCATAATCAGCTTCAGTTGGAAATGTTTAAACCAAAGTTAACAATTTAAGCAATTCCTGAAGCAAGCAATATGCTTCTGGGCCAGTTAGGGTGACTAGGTATTATGTCAATTTCAATCATATTCAATTATCTTCACAAAGGCTCTCTGTAGCCTCATTCCTTATCCCTCCTGCTACTGATGGCCAAAACCCACAGGCTCATGATTAAGCTTTGAGGAAGTTATGTAGCAAACACAAAATGGTTTCTTACACTCATAAAAATAGTCTTCAAATATTAAAATTTCCATAAAAAATATTTTATGTCCATGGCTTATGCAGCTACTAAGACTTAGCCTCATTCAATTGCAAGCCCGCAACACACTCGCCGACGGCCGCATGTCAGGGAGTGAGCTGCGAGCTGCGTTTCCCCTCCGTTTCTGAGGATATTCAAATAGCCAAGGCAGAGACTCGCTGCCCGAGACCCAAAATCGGAAACCCAGGTTTCCGACATAAGCAGAGCTGGGCTTGTGAGTGCAAGCCCGTAGCTTTTGCTTACGATTAGCCAATCAGAATTGAGATTGTCATCATGATGGCAGGTAAGCCTGCAAGTGCTCCTGCAGGCTCCCAAAATGACCCCCACGATGCGGGGGTCCCAACTGGGCCCCCGGGTCTCCACATCAACTGCAGTAATGCAGGGATTCTGATCGGGACCCCCTCATGGTCACCACATAACCCCCATGATGCAGGGGTCCCGATGCATTTAAAAATTGAAAATTACCAGCCCTTAAAGGGCCTGCGACACACTAATAGTTAAGCCCGGCTGCGGGGGTACTTACAGTACCCCCGCGGCACCTAACATTAACCCCCCCCAATGCAGGGCGCCCCACTCGGGACCCCCGCAGGCATGGTCCCCAGATTAACTCTTGCAGCAGGGCTCCGCTCAGGACCCCCGCTGCATTTAAAGATTTCAACTTCCCTGCCACAGGTCCTTAGAAGGGCCCGCTGCACACAAATAGTTAAGGCTACCCCCCCCCCCCGGACCTGAAATGAATTCACCAAATGCTGGGGGTCCTCATCAGGAGGATCCCCGCATGCTCCCTACATTAACCCTTAGAGCGGGGGTCCCGAATTGAAATGTCCCGTCTTGCGGGTCATCATGTTAACCCAATCACTCATGGGGCTCTATACAAACCCCCATGAGCATCATATTAACCCTATCACTCATGGGGCTCTATACAAAGCCCCATGAGCCCCTAATTAACTCCATCACTCGTGGCTCTCTATACAGAGCCCCATAAGCCCATAATTAACCCAGTCTCTCAAGCGCCTCTATTTAACCCCCTCAGTCTCATAAGGGTCTATACAGACCCTTATGGGGCAATACTTATACCCATCAGTCCAATAGGGGTCTATATAAACCCCTATAGGACACTATTAACCCCTAGAATAATACTATAAGTGCCATGAAGGTCCTCCAGGACCCTCATGACACAAAGTCTAAACAGTACACTATTAACACCCCCTCTACCCTATCAACCCTCTCTACACTGTTAAACACCGCTCTAACTAATTAACCCCCCTCAAACTAATTAACCTCCTCTAACTAATAACCCCCTCTAAGTAATAACCCCCTCTAACTGATTAACCACAGCTAATTAATTAACAGTATTTAACAACAACAAAAAACACCTAATTACTGAAAAAAAAAAAAAACATTACTAAAAATAAAAAAAGAACACTGCATAAAATAATAAAAAACATATTACTGAAAATAAAAAACCTAACGTACAAAAAATAACAAAACCTAAATTACAAAAAATTAAAAAAACATACAGTACATAAGATAAAACATACATTGGGGCAAAAAAGTATTTGATCCCCTGCTGATTTTAACAAATAAATTATCAGTCTATAATTTTAATTGTAGGTGTATTTTAACAGAGACAGAATAACAAAACAAAAAAACTAGAAAAAATCTCATGTCAAAAAAGTTATAAATTGAGTTATTAAAGTTTGCTCTGATGGTTGATACTTAAAAAAAAGGTATAGCTGTCATTTTAGAGAAAGTTAGGGATAAAAGCATTTGTTATTTTGCCAAGCCTGCTTTTTGCCTCCTGTGTTCCTGAGGTCCTGAACTGATGTCCTGGCCTGAACAAGTCAGAAATGCTGAGGGAAATATGTATTTGATCCCCTATCAATCAAAAAGATTTGCTCCAAATCTCAGCTCGTTACCTGTATGAAAGACACCTGTCAACAGAAGCAATCAATCGATCAGATTCCAAACAGCTGTCCAAGGATATCAGGGACAAGATTGTAGACCTACACAAGGCTGGAATGGGCTACAAGGCCATCGCCAAGCAGCTTGGTGAGAAGGGGACAACAGTTGGTGCAATTATTTGCAAATGGAAGAAACACAAAATAACTGCCAGTCTCCCTTGGTCTGATGCTCCATGCCAGATCTTACCTCGTGGAGTTTCAGTGATCATGAGAATGGTGAGTAATCAGCCCAGAACAACACAGAAGGATCTTGTTAATGATCTCAAGGCAGCTGGGACCATAGTCTCCAAGAAAACAATTGGTAACACACTATGAATGTAACAGGGGTTTTGCCACCAAGTACTAAAATGAAGGGGTCAAATACTTATTTACCTCATTCACCTGCAAATCAATTTATAACTTTTTTAACATACGTCTTTCTTGTTTGTTTTTTGTTATTTTGTCTCTCACTGTTAAAATACACCTACCATTAAAATTATAGACTGATTGTCATGAATCAGCCAGGGGGCATCTTGGATTTGGAACTGTTACCTGCCACGTGTTATTGAACAGAAGGTTTTGGGCTCCCAGAGCCACTGTTATAATGTAATATATTCAGGGCAGAGTCCCACTGTTATTGTTATGCATTGAGAGAAGAGGCAGTTTACCACGTCACCACTAATAAAGTCGTCATAACGCATTAAGTGGACTGACGTGGGAAGTACTGCCTCAACTCATAACATGTGGGTTATAAAATGTTGTAGTGGTAATATCTGTAAATATTGTATTGGAATGTTGGAGCCATGTTGTGTGCAGTCATCCATATTGACTGCATATGTAACCTGAGTTGATCACCCATCTGCCTTCCAGCTATCACCTAAAGTAAACACTTGAAGTGATAGCAAGGCCAGAACAAAGGGGTCTATACAGACATTGAGGCACCATAACCCCAGGGGGTCTACAGGGATTCTCACTCAGAGAATCAGGGCAAAGTCCAGAGGACAGGGAGATGTTTCTCCCTTGAGAGCCAGACACCAACTGAATTAGGTAGCCACACCTAGTGGGCGGACCTGGGAGGAGTCTCATGGTGCCCTGCCTGATTGGCCAGAGGCAGTTAGGGGCTGACTAAAGATAGCCCTCCTGGTGATTTTGTATGCCTGTTTAAAAGATGTTGTTTTCCAAATAAAGTTGTTCATAATTTTCATCAAGACTTTGTGTGCAGATGTATTATTTACCCAGGGACATATGCTTGCAGTAAGATTCGTCAGACTTACTGTCAATATTGCTCAGTCTAAACCAAGGGCTGAGACATGATGTTCCTGTACTCAAAGCTACTCCAAGGTCCAGAGTAACCCAAATCCGGTCAGCAGACCCCAGAGAGTGGGTCATGACAAATGGTGGCACAGTGGTGGGGTACTCTGAGAAGGACCAGAAAATGGAGCAGCAGTATGAGGACATTTCCAAGGAGGCAAGACGCAGGTTCAGTATAGCCAGGGAGTTTTGCCCCGGGGAGATAACGCTGGAAGAGGCAATTAAAGGACTGAACCTAATAAAGCAGCAAATACAGGAAGAACGTACAGGGGTGAGTGTCCAAGCTCAGCAAAGGCTTGGGGTCATCCCTGCAGAGATGCCAGTAAGAGTCAAACTGGCAAATCAGAATTTTAAACAGTCCCAGGATGATAAAGACAGCATTGACGGATTTATCCAAGAGGACTACAGAGGAAGGGTCCTGCTAAATCAATGGATGGCATTCCTGCAATTATGGCATGGCCATGAGCTGGCAAGCTGGTTGGAGGAACTGGTAGAGAAAGAGATGGACTTGGAGGAACAGTATCTTGCCATGGTAGAGTCCTTTGGTGGCCGGAGAGAGCATCTCTATTTTCGTTTGGATCTACAATATGGGGTTGAGGAGATTCTGAATGGTGATCCGGAATGTGGCATGGGAACTGCAAGGAGACATAATAACTTGTTTGTTGAACGCTGCCGGGGTCTGGGACTGGAACCATGGTTCCCGGAGGCTCCTTTGCTAAAACCCCTGGTTCGGCAAGAGCAGCAACTGGAGGCTGAATATGTTCAATTGTGGGATGCGATACCCAAGAAGTATTTTGGCCCATCCAGATGGGAGGACGGCTAACCAGACCCTTACAACTCAGACGGTATGTACCAGAGTGAGTATGCTCACTGGAACTGGGGAGAGGCTTTTCTAGACTGTAAACAAAGTGAGGAGTGGGAAGGGGTAAACACTGTTCCTTTGCCAACTCCTGGGGATGGAGAATGTTTGCCCCTAGAACATGCAGCAACTGTGTCAGGGCCTAGTCACCAGCCTCAAGAGCCAGAGACCCAGTGGAATGTTCCCTGGGTGGGGTCAGATAATCCATGTCTGCCCCCTGATACCCCAAGAGATTTAATCCCAGAGGAAGTGGGAACTGTTCACTAGGGCCAGATAAGTTAAGTCTGCCCTCAGAAGTTATAGGCAAAGTTTGTTGGCCAGAACTGTTAATGGAGCCAGAGGCTCGGGATGATTGTGTGATGGACGGTGGGAAGGGAGCCTTAGAGGCCAGGCTGGGTGGGAATGATGAGATTCCCCAGCCTGCATCAGATAACCACTGTCTGTACCCTGACACCCCAGGGGAGTTGTTCCCAGAGGTGCTAGTGAAGCACAGAGCCCAGGAGGGTTGTTTAAGAGACTGTGGGGAGGGAAAGGAATTGGTTTCTGGCCACAGGGAACCTGACCTCACACAGCAAGAGTGTGCCAGGGGCACAAAGATCCAGGCCGGGGCAGCAAGCATGCCAGCTTTAGCAAAAGCATTATGGGTGCAGAGTGGCACCAGGAAAGAGGGTGTACCAAGTGGGGAGATACCCTGGATAACCATTGTCCAGGGGCCCACTGGAACAGACACCACTCCAAAGATCCAGTTCAACAGAAAGGACTGGGATAAAGTTGCTCAACCCCGGGCAATGGAGGAGTCCGGCACTTCAGCTGGATGGGAGCAGCATAGCCCCCCAGCCAAGCCAGAGGAGTGTAAGCACAGCTTGGGTGGGAGCAGCGTAGCTCCCCAAGCAAAAACGGAAACAGCTGGACCAGAGGAAGAAAGCCAAGAGGAACTGTCCCTTTGCAATCCCATAGGCCCAGAGACTGTTTTAGAGATCCCAGCCCAGCTGTGGGGACTGGCTGGGGGGAACAGGGTTGCTATGGGACAGAAACTGTGGCCCACCTGTTGTACTCTGGGATTCCAGACTATTTGGGTGGGTGTGAATGGGAAGAGCAATTTGCTCTATACAGTGGGTGCAAGGCCAAGGGCTGGGGGAGGTTGTTACTCTGCACTTTGGGACTGTTTTCTAAAGGACTTGAACGTGGAGAGAGTGCAGAGGGCCTAGCCAATCCAGAAGATTCATGACTATCAGCGTAGCTGGGAAAATCCTAGGGGCATGGATGTTTCCTGCCACACTTGGGGAGGTGTTGTCATGAATCAGCCAGGGGCCATCTTGGATTTGGAACTGTTACCTGCCATGTGTTATTGAACAGAAGGTTTTGGGCTCCCAGAGCCACTGTTATAATGTAATATATTCAGGGCAGAGTCCCACTGTTATTGTTATGCATTGAGAGAAGAGGCAGTTTACCACGTCACCACTAATAAAGTCGTCATAACGCATTAAGTGGACTGACGTGGGAAGTACTGCCTCAACTCATAACATGTGGGTTATAAAATGTTGTAGTGGTAATATCTGTAAATATTGTATTGGAATGTTGGAGCCATGTTGTGTGCAGTCATCCATATTGACTGCATATGTAACCTGAGTTGATCACCCATCTGCCTTCCAGCTATCACCTAAAGTAATCACTTGAAGTGATAGCAAGGCCAGAACAAAGGGGTCTATACAGACATTGAGGCACCATAACCCCAGGGGGTCTACAGGGATTCTCACTCAGAGAATCAGAGCAAAGTCCAGAGGACAGGGAGATGTTTCTCCCTTGAGAGCCAGACACCAACTGAATTAGGTAGCCACACCTAGTGGGTGGACCTGGGAGGAGTCTCATGGTGCCCTGCCTGATTGGCCAGAGGCAGTTAGGGGCTGACTAAAGATAGCCCTCCTGGTGATTTTGTATGCCTGTTTAAAAGATGTTGTTTTCCAAATAAAGTTGTTCATAATTTTCATCAAGACTTTGTGTGCAGATGTATTATTTACCCAGGGACATATGCTTGCATTAAGATTCGTCAGACTTACTGTCAATATTGCTCAGTCTAAACCAAGGGCTGAGACATGATGTTCCTGTACTCAAAGCTACTCCAAGGTCCAGAGTAACCCAAATCCGGTCAGCAGACCCCAACCAGAGAGTGGGTCGTGACACTGATCATTTCTTTGTCAGTGGAAATCAGCAGGGGATCAAATACCCCCCCCCCCCGTACATTACATACAATTTAACCCCTAAATAAATACATTAATACCCCTAACTACATGAAAGTTAACCCTAAATAAATACATTAACTTTACTCCTAACTACCTACAATTAAACCCCTAAATGCATACAATAAAAATCCCTAAATTTGACCAAAAACAACACCCCTAACTAAACTTAGAACAGGGTAAATAAGGCCACTTACCTTGCCCAAATGCGACAATGGGTTTCTGGCTTTCGTCCCTAGCATAAGGGCCCATCCTTCATTGCCGCAGGTCCAGCGTCCGGCACCCATAGGATAATAAGAAACATAAAATTAATAAATACATAAACATAAAACATAAACAATACATTATAAATATTACACTTACGTTTCTGCAATGTCCCCGTCCTCCTGGTAGTCTTCTCAAGCAGGGCCTATCGGAAAAAATCTGCTGCGCTAAACATTTTTTTGAAAGTAACGGAGCTCCCCACTGGAAATGAGGCTTTCTACGCATGCTCCGTTAAATTTGTTTTTAAAATGTCTGAATAGTATAGAGAAATGTATAGAGCCCCATGAGTGACGGGGTTACATTGGGACTCATGGGGCTCTGTATAGAGCCCCATAAGTGATAGGGTTAATTTGATGATCATGGGGCTCTGTATAGAGCCCCATGAGTGATGGGGTTAATTAGGGGCTCAGGGGGGCTTTGTATAGAGCCCCCTGATTGATATGGTAAATTAGGGGCTCATAGGGCTCTGTATAGAGCCTCATGAGAGATAGGGTTAATTAGGGGCTCATGGGGCTGTGTATAGAGCCCCATTAGTGACGGGGTTAATTAGGGGCTCTGTATAGAGCCCCATGAGTGAAAAGGTTAATTTTAATTCAGCACGGGTCCCTTAAGGCAAGGCGTGAAATTTGAATTTTGAATGCAGCGGGGGGTCCCAATCGGGACCCCCTCTGCAAGGGTTAATGTAGGGACCATGCGGGGGTCCCCATGAGGACCCCCAGCATTTGGGGTGTTAATTTTAGGTGCCAGGGTGTACTTAAAGTACCCCCGCTGCCAGCCTTAACTATTTGTTTGCAGTGGGCCTTTTAAGGACTTGAGGCGGGGAATTTAAAATGTTTAAATGCAGTGGTGATTTAGATCGGGTTAATGTGGGGATACTGCAAGGTTCCTGATGGGGACCCCTGCATCTTGGGGGTCTCATGTAGGAGTGTGGGGGGTTGTTAGGTGCAGTGGGGACATTCGGGGTAGCATACATAAGGGCTTCTAAAGCCCTTGCGGGTCCTCCTGAGCACACGTAGGACTTCGTCCTGCATTTGTTCTTTGCAAGCTGGGAGGAATCTGGCGATTGAATAGGGATTTGCTATTTGAGCCTTGCGAAAGTTACAAATCAAAGACTTCAGGCTTCAGAAAAATGCCATGTTTCCTGTTTGTACAGGTACAGTTGTAAAAACTATCATCAAATGGGCTGCTTATGGGGATATATATGATCAAAACAAGTTTATTTCGTATGATTATGTTCATACAACTTCCGTGAATCTTTCCTTTTGGGACTTTTGGGGTTGGTTTTATTTGTTAAAAGCGGACATTTTCAAATTGACTATTTATAGATAGACAGGTTTTTTTTTTTTTAGATTTCACAGGTCTGTTTGAACCTTTAAGCAGAGCAACTACATTTTATTTTTTGAAAATGCATATAAACATTAAGTGTATACTTTTGCTTATTTTTAAGTTGTGTTTTTTATTAAAATAACTATTTTGTGTTCTTCTGTGACCCTCAATCTCTATATTATAGTATGCTGGTAAATTGCCAGTCAAAAATGACTGTATAATTTTTTAATTTTTCTCCCCTCCCTTGTGTCTCTCCCCCCTTCCCTGTTTCTCTCCCACCCCTTCCCTCCCCGGTGTCTCTTCCTCCCTTCCCTCCCTTGTGACTTTTCCCCATCTCCCAAGTCACATTCATCATCACTGTTTTCCAATTTCTTCTTTCCCTGGAACTGTATTTTCTTTCTGGATGAAGAGTTATTTCCTTTTCCAACTCTTCTTTTCCCTTTGAATTTTCTGCCTTATCTGCCTTTCCATTTATTGTAAGATTCTTTCTGTACCATTATGATTTTCTTTAAAAGCGTTTCTTAACATCACTGAGAAGCTCCCAGTTGACACCCTTGTCTATTAACTGTAGGCCATCATTATTAGCAGCTTTGGGCTTTTCTAATGCTTCTTTTGCATTTGTTTCAAATAATACAATTCCCTCTTTAGTACCTCTGCAAAAATCAATCCATTTGATTTCTCTGTGACTTTGAAATAATGCATAAATATCTTCTCTGAAAGCAATATTGTCCAAGTCCCCAGAAAATTTCAGAAAGCATCCAGACTCACTGTGAAACTTTTCGCTAAAGCATTATGGTCACAGTGCCTCCTCTGTAACTCTGTAATCTGCTAGCGATCGTGGCCTCCTGTAGTGCTCTACAAAGATTCTGCACCTCGACCTGTGCTTTGACATCTCTGCTCTCACTCATTACTTTCAACTCTATAATTTCCAGCCTGACACTGCTTAGAGCATTCTCCATCTTATGAAGTTCGGCTTCTTTCTCTTTTGCGAACTCTTTCACAAGACAAAGTTGCTCCTTCACAATTCAACCAGATGGGGGATAGTGTATGGCTCAAATAGCAGCTGACTCTCTACTGCCAATCTGTGCAACTCTTGGTCAAACTCTGTTACACTTGGAGTTTGTTAGGATCCCATTCTCAGCCCTTTCTGTAGGATCTCCAATTCTCCTTCTTTAGCTTCCTCATCATCTTGCTCCTGCTCTGGTACAATATTCTTCATAGGCTCCACAAGCATGTCCCCTGTCAGGGCTGCTTCTAGCTCTTGGATATGCACATTATCTGTCTCATTGTTCACAGCAGGGACCACTGTGTTCCATTCCTGAAAGGTCTGTGACTCTTTATCTCTGCTAGGAAAGATCTCTCAGACTTGTTTTTTCCAGAATAAATTCAGCTATTCAGCAACTTCAGGTTTACACTCAACACATAGGCTAGCACCCATCTTAGTAGACGTTTGAGCTTTGTGTTTTTCCTGCAAAAAAATTGTTTTCAGAATCCTCAGCTTTCACCCATTTCACTTCCTTTTTCTCTACTTGCTTTGCCTCCAATGCTTCCAGCTTTTCATTTTTCTTTTCTTTCTGACACAGTTTCTCCGCATTAGCTTGTTGCAAATCCAGTTTGCTCTGCTCTCTTGCTGCATATTCAACTGAAGAATCTCCACTATTCCCATCAGGTCTTGTCTGACCACCTCTGGCTGCTCCACCCCTCTTTCTTCATCCTTCTGCCACCAATCTTTCTTTGTCCTTCTGTCCCTCCTTTATAATACAAACTCCTTCATTATGCCTCACAAATGAGCTTTCTGCAAATATCGGTCTGCCATTAATGCAGCGTCTTGCATACACATGACCTTAAAGTCAGTGCAAGTCACTTTTCAACAAATCCTTCTGCACCACTTGTGTCTCAATATCAGAGAGATCACGCACACTCTGCTCTTCTGGAGTATGTAAAAGCAGTTCCTTCTCTATTACAGTTGAATCCCTCTGAGATAAACTAGTACTGAGGAGATCTTGCTTCTCCTTTTTGCCATTGTGCTCCCAAATTGACATCTGTGTTTTCTTCCTTGTAGGACACTATATAGTCCCCAAACACAGGCTTCGTCCTCCATTCAGGAATATAATCTGGCATCATCCTGATACCACTCATATTAGTAGCAATTTGCCAATTTCCCTGTCTTCCATTTCAGGCTTTTTCAGTCCCACTGGGATAGAGTTCATCTTTACTTCTTGCTGTACTTGCTTCCCCCTCTTATTTCTCCTTGTCCATAACATTTTGTTTTATCGTCACCAGACAGAGATAGAGAGCTCTCGGGATACTTTACACATTTAATAGGACATCTCCATACTCCGCTTCATATGTCCTCTTAGGGACAGTGGTTTCTCGTTCACCATCTCACTCTCCAGAATCTTCCTCATCATCATACATCATATTACATCATAGTATGTAAATATGGAGCTACCATGTCTCTTTAAGGTTTCTGTACATTAGACATACTAACATGCAGATTTTCTGTCCCTATATCTGTATAGTAACTGGGCTTTGTGATGTCATCTATTGTGACACATGATGCTTTTATATTCTCATACAGAGGTCCACAAGAGACTGCGCGTAACTGTCCTTGGTTGTTGCTTTGTTTCCTGGAAAAGTTGGCAACACAACTTTGGCAACACAACTGTTGTCACAAAGACAACATTTCTCACATAATTACTCAAGATTAAAAATCAATACTCAGACATTCATTAACACGACATTACCTCCTCCCCTTTAATGGCAATGGTTCTAAAACATGCAGGGCTGCTTTAAAACACAGTGCATTAGTATCATGCCAGGTATAGGGAAGTCAAGCTGCCTGAACAGGAATATACTTAAGTCTCATGACTATACTGATTTAAACATACAGTAATAGTAAGTTTCAAGAGGTAACATAACAGAGTACACATTTGTTATGCTTCTTATAAAATTAGAAAGACAGTTATATTACTTCAATTAGTATAATCTACTTTTCTGTTTGTACAATTAACCTAATCCCCCAGTTATTAAATGTTACCTGTATCTATGCAATCTCTAAGTCTCCATGTGCAAGGTTGAGTTTCCTCCTTTAAGGCTTCCTATAGTGATGTATGTAGGACACAGGCACATGGTTAGCACATGGTTATTCAGCTACTCATCTGTTGATCTTTATGCTGTGAATGGCTTTGCCTTCCAACACAGCTCCTTATATAGTGCCTGGGCTCTGTGACATCATCTATTATGACACATCTCTGATGTAAGAAGTTGTTTGTTACCTGGAGGGCCCAGCTCAGCCTTGTGATATCTGCCATTAGATAACTCATCATACAGTGTTTTAAAAACATTGCAATGTTCTCCAACATATCATGTACCAACACAGGTTCATGTTCAAACATTGACACATACACACAAGGGAGGACAAAAACATCCAAAACTTAGAATCCCAAATAAATATAGAAGCTGGTCAGAAAATATGAATCACTTAATATGCAGCAATTTATAGAATCCAGAAGTGATCTCTGTTCATCTAAACTCAGTTTACTTGTTCATCTCCATATTTACTTTCTATTCTACGTATTTCCATTACCCAATGTTACTACTGCTTACTAGCAAATTCCTCCTGACCTTACTCCTGCACAGTAAGATGGAGATATGAGTGGGAGTATAGATTAAAAAAAAAAAAGACAAAAAATGAAGAATAATCGGACTTCCCCAGGGTATGGTCCTGGTGCATTACAAAACATGCACCACTGGTAGCTATGCCCCAGGAGGAATACACAGGAGGCTTTGAAAATAATTTTCACACTTTTAATGAAATATGGCCAGCATACGAACTAAACAAACAGAAATTAAATGGCCTAGCTTCTTTGAAGCACTAACGACACTTAGGATAGTTTCCCTAACTATCAGAGCTCCAAATAAATATTCCAAACACTGCACTTAATACAGGCCTATCCCCTCCTTCACTATAGTCCTAGGCATCTCTCTCTCCCAGAGCTCCTGCTCAGATTTCCAGTCTCCAAGTACAGCCACACCCATTCCTGTAAGTGTGTCTTTTAAAGCCAGAGTTAACTCCCTATTTTCTGATGCGAACTCTTCTGCAGGGATTTGCTCTCTCTTTTCTTCTGTGTATTTATAAAAGGCTCCTGGGGGCACACCGTCACAGTATCTAAAAGTTTGGCCGAATTTAGCCTGAGTATAGCCTTATCCCAGGCAGCTTCACATTTCTTAAATTGTGTTTGCAGAAAACTGCTAAGACTCCCTTGGACTGCAAGAAGATGCAATAAATGTAATATTATAGGAAATCAAGCTAAACAGCTCATTGGAAGGTATGATCATGAGGCTGAAGCTCAAATATTTTGGCTCTGTCATGAGAAGACAGGATTCCCTAGAGAAGACTTTTGTATGCTTGGAAAGATTGAAGGCACATGAAGAAGGGGACGGCAGAGGCGGAGATTCATAGATAAGATCATTGAAGTAATGACCATGAACTTGAGGGAGCTCAGAGGTGCAATCACTGATATATTTTCCTAGGGTGCTGAGGTCCATAGGGTCACAGAGAGTCAGACCCGACAATTTTAATTATAAATGTAAAAAAGTGACAAACAAATGATTTATTATTATTATTATTTATATTTTGTTATCTTTAACTATATGTTTTTGGAAGAACATACAAACAAATAACTTGTATAACATTTTAAACGTACATTATACAAATATAAGTATTTTGAAGGTTTATGTTATATAATCTTAACTTATTTATCCTTCACTTCCATTTTAATTTTGCTTTATTAAGGAAAATAAATTATCATAAAATAAAATTTTATTTTGGCCCTTGTATATATAATATCCTCTTAATTTGTAAACATTTTTGTTATTGTATAACTATATTGATCCAAGAGGCTTATTTTTTTGTCATAATGTAATAACCTGTTCTGTTATGTTAGTCTTTCCAAGCAGGTCATTTGATTTATTTTGTCTATGATAATATGCCGGGAGGGCTAACATTTTTCCATCTAGTTGCAATATGTAATTTTAACACTAAACATTGTTGCTAATAGCTTTCTACTTGCAATTTTAATTCTTTAGGATATATTCCTATTAAAAAATATGTGGTGTAAGGATGCAAAAAGAATAGCATGACAAATGTAGTCTAGATCTTTGGACAAGTTTAGATCCAGCCCTCGTAGACTAACTTTGGACTAGTTTGAATAAGGCTCCTAAAGGACTACCTTTGGACAAGTTTGGACCCTCCCCATGACTACCTTGGGACAAGCTTGGATCTAGCCTCCAAGAACTAACTGTGGATAAGATTGAATTACATAATATGGCCTCTGTTCCATGGTTCCAGGAAGGACTCTCATAAGGCTCACTATGGGCATTTTGAAAAGCAAATATTTGGAATTATTCTATTTCTCCTGCAAAAAGGAATCCCGTAAAAACTTACACCCACGTGGGTTTGCCTGGTGGTCTCTAGTGCTAAAGTATGCTTCCAGCCTGCTCTCAGCAGACTCCATGTCTGAATCTCAATAGTCTCCCAAGCAACGCTAAGGAATGCTACCCATTTGCTTGAACATAGTACACTAGACCTAACTAGACATGGCATGGAAGGGTTTAAATAATAATAAAAACTAATGAAGGCGGTTTATGATGCTCCAGACTATGATCCGCTATCTCTATGAAATAGACCCCACTGTACCAAATATTAACCCATTACCAGGGGGATCCCTATGTATCCCCATGGCACCTAAGTATAACCATTCCATAGGGGTCCCTATGGACCCTCATGACAATCTAAAGTATAATCATGGAGGTCCCTATAGACCCAGTGGTAGCCAATATTAATGCTATACCGTGAGGTCCCTATGGGAGGCATGTGATAGCGATTTTTTTAACTAGTTATGAGACATTTACTCTGGGCTTAGGATATTAGAAACATTTCAATGTTAGATTTATGTTTGTGATGTGATAGCTCAGTATTTATTTACTTCATTCAGTTCTTTTCTTCACAGGCCTATGTTTCCTATTACTACTGTGACTGTTTAGATAATTATAATACTTTCTTGAACAATCTATATATACTCTGGGATGTTCTCAGTAAATAACAACTTGTGACTATTTCCGCAATACAGTGAAAAGTTTCTTCTATACTAAAAGTCAGATTTGATATGTTTCACCTTGTTCTGTGAGTGTAACTCTGCCAGTTTGAAAAATTGAAGATTTTGCCACTGATGAAACATTTTTATAAACCCCATAAAGATGACCTGACTTCAAGGACCTAAAATACCGGAATCCTTGTAGTGCTCGCTTTAAATCATACCTGGCCCACAAAGACAGCATTAACTGATTCAGCACACAGCCAACTCCAGCAACTCTCAATTATCACACAGGAGAAACCATATCAGGCGTACAGACTGTATTTCGCTTCTAAAATGTGACTTATTTTGCTTGCTGTGTGTAACCATAGAATTTTACAAAAAAAGGAAAAGAAAAAGACAGTCTAATTCAATGCATAGATAGGAGTGAGTACATCCTCTGTCTAATGGGTCAATTCCCTTATTGCTCAGATTAGCTACTAGTAATATATGTTTGAACATTTGTAATATATAGTAAAAAGTATACTTTTAAACCAGTAGACCCCACTCGTGATTACTGACTGACAGTCACAATAGTAGGAATCATGAGTGGAGCCTACTAGTTTAAAAGTATACTTCTTCCTCACAAACCACTTGCACTATACTTTGACACAAGTGTGTCATTCAGATACAGATTAATGATGGACAGTACGGTATATTGAATTTAATCATTTAGATAATACTTTGTATTATGGTCATTTTGGTACCACACATTTATATTGCACCATATTTATACAGCATTGGAGTATACTGTACAGTGCAGGTATTTTAATCAGTAATTTTCCCTGTTATCAAGTCTAATCCAGCATATTGCATATATGGAACTATAGTGGAGTCAATGTTTTCTCCTAAAGCAAAAACCATGATTTTACAAGGTCTAGCTAATCTAGGTCAATGATGCTAATAGACATAAAATAAATCATTTTAATATTGCTAGCTCTTAAATAATTACTAAAAATGCACTAGTGATGGAGATAAGTAATGTAATATTCTGTGCAATTTCACAGGTTTGTTCTTGCAGTGGTTTTGCCAGAAGATTACACTGATTGCCAGGCATCTAAAACAAAGGTTTTTATAAACGATATCCCTTTTCAATTAAATGTAATTGTCATCAATGTTTTTGTACCTGAATATTCAAACTGCATAAATTGCTGTGCATTGTAATTACGATCCCACAGAAACCATGAATTTTCCATCTATCACTCTCAGAATGAATATTTAAAAGGAATTGCATTCATCTCATGAGCTCTGACACCAAGAATCCCCCATAGACGATATCATATGCCAAAAACATATCTGCATTTCATTTGATTCAAACAGCTCAGTGCTTACACAAAAGGCAAGACACTGGAAACTAAGTTAATATAGTGCATACTAAAATATTTATATTCATTTCTCATCCTCCATGACCTTGCTGCCATGTTTTATATGGAGGAAGTTGACTTCAATTTATATGGATTATGACTATCCCTGACATCTCAACATTAATTCACCAGGTTACAGTTTGATGTCTGTAGTCAGTCATGTATAGCACAGCAATTCACTTTTTTGTATATATAGTAGAAGACAAGGGCACTAATATTCCCATTTTCTGTTTAAAGGTACACAGTCCTAGCCCTGATTGATGCTGTAAAATAATATATATTAGAATGTATGTACGTATATATGTTATTGTTGTATACTATATATTCTGTTATGCTGGTGGTTGGCAAGCAAAAAAGTGGTGGCAAGGCAAGAAACAAGAGAGTGAAGATAGGCTCTTGAACCAAGGATCTGTTAGTATCCAATTCAGGGTCAGGTACAAGGGGCAGGCTATATAGTATATCCATTGGACAGACTAAACATCGGGGCTTGTGACAGGCTACAGTATCCTGTAAGCAGATAGATAGGGCTGGCAGCCCACTAGTGTATCATGTAAACAGGCAAAAGGTCAGGGCTGGTGGTAGGCTAGAGTATCTTCTAAACTAGTAGAAGGACAGGGCTGGTGATAGGTTACAAGGTCTTGGCTGGTAGTAGGCTAGATTAGCCAGTAAACAGACTTAAGTTTGAGTCTGTTGGGAGTCTAGAGTATATGGTAAACAGGCTAAATATCACTGCTGGTGGCAGACCACAGTATCGCATAAACAGAACAAAGTTCAGGGCTGGTGGCCGGCTGGAGTATCTGCTAAACAGGCAAAAGGTCAGGGCTGGTAGCAGGTGCCCCATTCCTTCCTGGGTTCATGCTCCGTGTGCTAGCAGCGTTGCATATTACTCTGAAATGATGTACTGCAGGGGTCACCAAACTTGGTCCTGGAGGGCCGACCCAGGCCTGGATTTGTGGATATCCTTGCTGCAAACAGGTGAGTCAATCAGGATGGCTGAAGAAACAAGATTCTCACCTGTTTGCAGCAAGGATATCCACAAATCCAGGCCTGGTGCGGCCCTCCAGGACCGAGTTTGGTGACCCCTGATGTACTGTGTATCTAGTGTGATCAGGTGTGAAACTATTGACACCCTAAAACCACTTGTATATTTCTTGCAGGCGTCTTTAATATACAGATCAATTGCCAAGCAAAGACAGAGTGAAAAATCAATCAGAATAACCATTATCTACATATCAGGAAATTAATTCCCAGTATACAAATGATAATATGTAGTATAGGTTAGTGGCTGTGAACTTGCAACATGCTATTCTCATGTTACATTTAGCATGGGAAGGAGAAAACGTTGACCTTATTTACTTGTATGACAACTTTAGAGTGCATTTACAACATATTCAAATCTTTTGTTTCTACCATAGTACCCTAAGATCTCCATTTTTAAATGCTTTTTCTAATTCCATGAAAAGAAAGGATCATTAAAGATTCCCTTTAACAAAGTTTACATTATTCCTGCTATTATAATAACATGCAGAAATGTTGAATATTGCTTGTTTACAATAAGCTTTTAACTTGTAGATGATCAGTACTATGCAATCTATAACCTTTTCACAGATCAATGCTTTCTTCATTTGCTTATAATTAAAAATATTTTAGTTCAGAAATAGTTACCCACATCAGTTAAAGGCTGTTCAGTTCATTAGCTGTTCTGAACAAACACCGGCAGATCTGAACAGCACTAATATGGAGTCCCCTGGACATAAGCAAAATCTACTATAATTAAGATATTCTCTAAAATGTTTTTATGTTCATGTTTACATAGCTGCAAATGTTGATAGTTTGTTACATATTTTACTGAAATGTTTAGTTTTTGCCAGAATTCAATGGTCAAAAACAGTAATGAAAAATAATAAACTGCTATAGATTTTAATAAAAATGTTAATGTCTATCAGAAGGTTGTTTGAAGGTCGGGTAAAGTTGAGGCCACAAGTGGTCCCTCTGTGACTGACAATATGGTACAGCTATACCATCTGTCTATAGTATATCTTATTGTACATGTGGTAGGCATATTAGTCCAATGACTGAGATGCTAAATAAGTGAGTAGTGTGTTATGCTGGACTAATGTTCAATATTAAAAGACAAGTTATGAGAAATAATGATCATCTCTCATGTTGGATTTTATTCCACTATAAATATATAGTATTTATAAAAATATTCAAATAATTTTGCATTTCAATAAACTAAATAAGTAGGGAGTAGAGTAGACATTATTTTAAGGCTTTGCAATGGCTATGTTTGTGCTGCTATTCATTTCTTAAATGGTGGTCTTGTTCAGGCAGTACAGGGGAAGGATCCCAACATTCAAACATTAATTCACTTGGCATTGTATATCTCATGTTTTGTGCCCAGCGCTGTAGGAATTCAGCTGAACTAGCCTCCCTGCCATTTTTAGTAGATTTTCTTTTTGTTGCAGGTGTATGGTGCCAGACATACAGCAGATAGCAGACCCACCACATGCTACGGTAACACAATCCTATTTGTACAACTGAAAGGCTATCCTTTACTCTTTCAGTTCCAGTATGCAATACAAATTCAGATGTATTTTAGAGGCCATAACAATATCAGCTGTCCAGCATTGAAGGAGTTACAGATTCTCCGTTTTGGCAGCAGGGCAGATTCAGAGAACAAAATTAATTTCTTTGCCGAGGCTGCCAGTGACTCTTGGTTGTAGCAGTGGCACTAATGCAATGCTCCTGATGTGAGGACACCTGTCCTCTATTTAAAATAGCCACCAGCTCATTTGACCATTAATGTTAAAGCAAGTCAGGACTGACTTCTACTTGCTACTGAGTCTGACAATGCACTCTGCTGGGTTGGATCTGCATATTACATCAGAAGTGTCCTGCTGATTAAAAGAAACACTGCCACCATAATTTATGCAGGGGTTAAACCTAACACTTAATGATAGTTGTTTCACTTATCAGAAAACGATGAGCAAGAAATGTATTATTGGTGAGATCTGATTAGGAGTCAATATACAGTGGATATAAAAAGTCTACACACCCCTGTTAAAATGTCAGGTTTCTGTGCTGTAAAAAAATGAGACAAAGATAAATAATTTCAGAACTTTTTCACCTTTAATGTGACCTATAAACTGTACAACTCAATTGAAAAACAAACTGAAATCTTTTAGGTGGAGGGAAGAAAAAAGCAAACATCCAAATCAACAAAGGAATGGCTTCACCAGAAGAAGATTAAAGTTTTGGAATGGCCCAGCCAGAGCCCAGACCTGAATCTGATTGAAAATCTGTGGGGTGATCTGAAGAGGGCTGTGCACAGGAGATGCCCTCGCAATCTGACAGATTTGGAGTGTTTTTGCAAAGAAGAGTGGGCAAATCTTGCCAAGTCAAAATGTGCCATGCTGATAGACTCATACCCAAAAAGACTGAGTGCTGTAATAAAATCAAAAGGTGCTTCAACAAAGTATTAGTCTAAGGGTGTGCATACTTATGCAACCATATTATATTATTTTTATATTTTTTCTTCTCTCTACCTAAAAGATTTCACTTTGTTTTTCAATTGAGTTTTACAGTTTATAGGTCACATTAAAGGTGGAAACAGTTCTGAAATGATTTATCTTTGTCTCATTTTTTTACAGCACAGAAACCTGATATTTTAACAGGGGTGTGTAGACTTTTTATATCCACTGTACACTGTTATACTGCTGAGTCAAAAAGATGATGGAATATACAAGTGGGCACAACACAACCTGGTATAAGTGCAATTAAAACATGAAACACCTGCACTTCATACATTTTTTATGGCAGCTGGGAAAAACTTTAACTCTTTTTGATAATCCTAGAAAACCCACTCTGCTCATCTTTCCTTTTAAGAAGGCAAGAATATAAAAGAGAGCATGTTTCAAGTTGAGATATGAGTTGAGATGGGGCAAAGTAACAGTGAATTATCAGTGGAAATCCAGAATCCATTTCTAGAGAAACTGAACTAATTCACTCACTGCAGACTTTTTGCCAGAGAGGTCACATGATAGATATCCCAAGCTAACACGTGTCTGGACAATAGTTCCTTCGAACTGTGGTGTTCATACATATGACACTTACATGATAACATGTTGCCTAAACCCAAAGCCAGAAATCTTGGCAAATATGGGATGTCTAACATTCTTGGCTTTAGGTGGTTGTCCAGCACCAAAGTTCAGTAAATGGACCTCTTCTAATTCAGCCTGAGACTGATAGACATTATCTGATTTTAATACTTAAAGTAGCACTGTCACTGTTGCAGCTGAGAGAAGGGAATTGTGGATCCTGATGGCTGTTATGTGAAGATATCTGAATGTACTGAAGGCACGTACATAAACACTATGATGGCAATTTATAAAATATTCTTCACGAGTAGAGATAATAAATCCTACGATGTTTCTCTATAAAGCTTATTTATCACAGTACCAACAGTCATCATATTTGATAAATAGGCTTCAAAGAATAGCATAATGTGAATTTGTTTATGCCAACTCTTTATCTGGGCATTTTGAGAACCTGTTTTTCTTCCACAGATATTATGCATTTATTTCCTTAAGGGAAGTATTAATCATGTGCTATATAGGTATCTGAGAATATGACATACATTTGCAGTTCTATGAAAAACTCACCATTTTATTTATGTTTTATGTAGCTTCAGTTTGTCTGTGTTTTAAATATCCGTTGATTGTCATCCTTTCTTCATACAGAGATTAAAATAGATTAAATTACTTGAATAGCCATTTTGTCACGCAGGGGCATATTTAGATTGTATGCTTCCTTAGACCTTTCGATTTGTGCACCGCCATGTGCCACTTATATCTCCTTATTTTCTCTTGCTCTATCCCAAATCATAGGCATATGTTTGTTTTTGTGTACATATAGCATGTCATAAAGAGTCAGGAACACTCACAAATAAAAATATCACTATATATAGACAATTATTTGCATATTCCATTACAGTGCACCAGCATCTTCAACAGTCCCTTACCCACTAAAAATGTTCTGTTGACTTACTTTAGAGATGTGTTTCTGCCTAGTCCCACAAAGCCCAGGCCTAGAGCAGCACAATTTCAGATGTGCCAGTGCAATATAATGAAATATGGGCCCTATTCTATTGCCCAGTTCATACATTTATACTTAAAACTGCTCTTAATATATATTGCCACATATTCTATTAGCTACTCGCAATCCGATTACGAGTTATCCGCCCACAATCACTATGTAAGTTTGGCCTTAGAACTCTATTGGTTTTAGCACAGCTTGAATAATGCAAGCTCTAAATAATTAAAGTTACATAAAATGTATATTCTATTAGACCAGTAGATCTAGCTTGCAAATAAAGTCTAACCTGCAACTGAAAAAAGTATCAAGTTTCTGTCAAAAATATTACAAGTGCTGAATAAAACTCACAAGGACTTTATCAAACACGTATTAAAGCTATACCAGCAATTAAAAGCATGGGAAGGCAGGGAAACACATTAAAATTAATTGCACAACAGTCTCAAACCCACAGATATACAATTCGGGTTGCAGTGGTGTAGTGACCACATGTGACCCTGGTAGGTGCTATGCATCATGCTTATTCTGGACTATCACATTACCCCCTGTAGGTATCCCCTTTTTACCACAAGCCTCTTACTCTCCCGGGATCCGCCCACACCACACCCATAATATTAATGCACAGTCTTGTCCATTTCTGATTGTGCTATGTGTACAAAAGAAAGTTTTGTTATACCGTTGTAACCGTGTCAGTGTGTTTTCACTGGCTGGGGTTATGAGACATCCACATACATCACATTGGTGTCACATTCCTATATATGTAAACTAATGAGCCCTAGTTACTGTGCAATAGATCAATACATATAACAATAATAACAGTCATAACAGCATTAGATATAATAATACTAGCAACTTGCCTGTCAAAAATGATGGCAATAAAATTTTGAACCTGGCAATGCTGTTTGCCACACAAAGCAAGGCTCTTCCCCCTCTAACTTGCGGGCCTTACGATGAGCGTCTTCCTTTCTCCTTCGGTACTCATTGTGAGCTTCTCACCCCCTCTACTTTATGGGCTTCACCGCTCATCGCAGGCGTTAGGAAACCTGCAACTTTCGGGCCTTGCAATGAGCGCCTTTGCCGCTCATCACAAGCCCCGCAATGAGCGCCTTTGGTGCTCATTGTAAGCTCCCCAATGAGCACCTTTGGCTCTCATTGCGAGCCTCTACCCACTATCTCACCCCAGTGTCTCTTTCCCCCCTCTTCCTCCCCTGTGTCTGTTTCCCCCTCTCTCCCTCCCGTGTCTCTTTGCTACCCCTCCCACCCCAGTTTTTTTTCTCCTTATTTCCCTCCCCTGTGTCCCTTTCCCCCTCTCTCAATCCTGTGTCTCTTCCCTCCCACTCACTCCCCTGTGTCTTTCTCCCCCCTTTCTCTCCTCTGTGCTCCTGTTTGCACTTAGCCTGACAATCTGTTTTCATGTTCCTGCAGCCTACAATGTAGGTTTGCTGAGGTGTAAGTGTCAGCAATGTGTGAAGTGTGTAGTGTAAATAGTCTGCGTGCGCAAGGGGAAGCCGTTAGTGTAGCTGGGTACTTCCGCATTCTGTAAGATAGTGTTGTAAAATGGCGGCGAATGTGTATGTGGTAGGCGGGTTTGTAGGATGAAGTGTCCTTGCTAATGGTGTATGTTGTAGGTCGTACAGGTTTTTGTAAAAGCTGTATTTGCTTTGTGTAATTTAGCGGCTTTAGGGGTCGTGTAGCCTCATTTACATTTTTTCGGAGGCCATTTTTTCTCTAGCTTAGGAGATTTTTGAGTGTCTAAACTTTGTAAATTTGACAGAATTTGAGGTTTAAGCTGTGTTGCCGGATTTCCTGGGTGTCCCCCCTTGGTGTGGGTAAGGTTTTTATGTTATTTTTGTGTGTATTTTATTTTTTTAATGTTTGCCGCTGTGCACGGTTTGTCCGTTAAGGTCGTATTTTTGCGAGTCTGTAATGGAATCCTGCCGCTCGTATATTTTTGTGTAAGTCCGTAGTTAGTCATTGCGTGTTTATGTGTTTTTTCAAAGTCTCGGTTGTGTGGTCGTTTGTAACTGTTTGCTAGGCGCCCTAGAGCCTCCACCTCTGCAAATGAGGCCCCTCGCTTCGAGAGGGTCCGTATTTGCGGTCCGAAAGTTGTAGGGGGTCGTAGGGATGAGCGCCTATGGCGCTCATCTCCACCAGCGCAAGGAGCGCCTTCGGAGCTTCACCAGCGCAAGGAGCGCCTTCACCTGCGTGAGCCCACAAACGTTAGCAACGACCCGCATTGCTGACAACTATATATGTGATATATCATATATAATCAAAATAAAGGGTTAATACACATGCAAGGTCCAATTAGTGATTCTGTGGAGTGTCAACATTCCCCTGAGGGTCTGATAACAATATGACAGGTGATACTGGAGTCGGTTGTCAGTTCCTTCTCCAGTAAACTGACCTCTCTGCTATTACGTGCCCACCTACAGTGGACCTACATGGTATAGCTCACAGCTTCATTCAGGTACACATGCCCTTTCACCACTACTACTTAGCAATCCAGAGGGAGACTACGGGAACATACACCATAACGAATGTAAATTGATGAATAGCAAAACATAATGGGAGGTCACCAAATGAGAATAGGTATACATCTTGGCACATGGCCACCAGCAATGGCATGGGACTTTCCAGGATGGGAGAGATGGAAGTGAGTTGGCTGTCGCTCCACGTGCCTCTGCACAGTCTACATATGTATTTGCGGCCCCTCCATATGGGTTAGAGTAGATTAGTTTGGTGTTTGTTCCCCTGGCCCCTTGTGGTTTGCAAGGTGGTGGTGGTGAAGGGGCTTGTGTACATATGCCAACAACCTGAATGAAGCTGTGAGCTATGCCATGTAGGGCCACTGTAGGTGGGTAAGTGATAGCAGAGATTTCAGACAAATCACAGTCCACTAGAGAAGCAACTGGTAACCCACTCCAGTATTTTTGTCATGCAAATATTTTGGATACACACAGAAATTAGTAGGTGTAATGCAGTCTATAAGGTCACATAGAGTCGGACAGAAGTGAGGGACTGAACAACCATATGTGAAATGTTCCCCTGGTACTTCATATATGTCATGTGGTTGTGTCATTTGTCCACTGTTTGTTGTCCCAATGTAGATGTGATGAGTTAAATGTATATAATATGATCTTTGTATTTTTAGGGTCCACATTAGAGCCTCTGTGAGTGAGACAGGGTTAATATGTCAGCCATTTCCATGTATTTATGTTGCAATTTAATGAGGTAGTGTGTCTTTCATAGATTTCAGCATGTTGCAGCATGGCTTTTCATATTGGCATAGGCATGACCATTACAATCTATGTGGAAAATAAAATTGTATTATCTGTGAGTTATTGTGCATGTAATTGTAATGCCTTCCATTGCTTTCTCCTAATGTTTTAAAGTGCATTGGTGTCTTTATATTGTCATTTGCAGGGTCACAAACTAGTCTGTAAACCCTTTGGGGGTCCTGTTTGGAACCTGTAAGCTTTGGGCCGCAATTTGGCGTTTGAGCAATTTTGGCAATTGAATATCGATAAGCGATTTTCGCGATCGGAAGTCTTGCAGCCTTGAAAGATCAGAGGCTTCGGGATGCTGTAAGTTCCGAGTTTAACCATCGTCATTTTTTCAAAACCATAACTCGTAAGCCTTTTGGAGCCTGCAAAAGGACGCCAAATGAATTGCAAATTAACTTGCGACCTCACTTACGGGCTATTGAATCAACCGATACCTCAATTGAATGAGGCTCTCATTTACTATTGGCTGTGTCTAAGAAGCAAGTTATGGGCTTGCTTAAATATTGTCAGATTATATGATCACGCCCCCTGAAATCAGACTTAATAAGGCAGGGTTTACAAGTTTAGGCTTAAGGAGGTAAATTGTGGGCTTGAGTCAATAGAATACATCTAAACATTTAAAGAAAAAAGCACCCACAGCCAGTATCGTAACTACCTTTTTGGAGCCTCTAGGCAGAGAAGTGGAGGAGCCCCTGCAGGTGAGTATGCAAGGTATTCTTGCCTTTTCTGTATGTCTAAGTTCCTTTTCCTGTTGTAACTCTCTTGTTCTAGGTGGTTACCTCCTAGTAGCCAGTCTATGAACTGCAGCATTTAGTTTTTTTAAGCCAGGAACCTTTTTTTTTTTGCTGTTGTGTATTTTCTATGTCCTGCGTGCCTGGCATTGTTGGTGTAAGTGTTACTGTCTTTTGCGTTGTGTATTTTATAAGTTCTGCGTGCCTGGCCTGGCAGAGCCTCATTTTCATTTTGTTTCAGAATTTTTTCCCCGCTTCGGCTATTTTCAGTCGTGAAAAAAGAAAAAAAATGCCTCAAATTAACTTGAAACCTCACTCAGCCAGGTCCCTGGCTCTCCCCCTGTGCTGTGTGTGAGTGTGTAAGCGAATTTGAGGCATATTTGTGTTTTTTTGTCGTCTTTTCCATTTCGGTGATTCGACCGTTAAAGCCTACAGGCCGCAAACGGTTCAGCCTAAGTCCCGCGTGCTTCAATGCTTCAACTGCTTGCCTCGGTGCTCATTGCCTAAGTCCTGCGAGCTCGCAAGGCTCGCAAGCGTGACGACAACTCGCAGTTTGACAACTATTATATACATACTAGCGACGTGCCGGTTAATAATGATGGGGCACTAACATTTTAAGCCATGTTTGACACACAATGTAAAGTTTTTTCTACTCTGAGGACCTTCGGCATTCATGACAAAGACAGATATATATGTCTATTTTTTTCTATAATTATTAATTAATTATTTACTTAATAAATTAATATACTTTACCTATTTGTAATTGATATATCCAGCAATGATAAGCCTGAAGAGCTAAGTATCTATTTTTATTTTCCTGGAGCATATAATGTACAGTTGGACTATTGCTGCCCTGGGGAGAAAGTGTATTAGAAATAGGCTGCGTGCGCGAGGGCAAACTGTTGGTTTAGTTGTGTAAAGCACCATTTTAGATTCGTAATGTGTTAGTGTTGTAAAATGCGGTCATTTGTCTATGTGCTCCGCGGGTCGCAAGCATTTTATGTGCTTCCTAAGTGTTTATTTGTGTACCTCGTACGTCCCTGGAAAAAGTTGTATGTGCCTGGCATAGTTTCGCGCATTTCAGGGTTGTATAGCCTTGTTTAAAAAAAAATCTGCCATAACTTTTTCTCTCGCTTAGCCTATTTTCAATTTCCTAAACTTCTTAAATTGGATTTTAATTATGGTGCAACCTTACTGGCAGATGTCTATGCTGTCCCCCCATGCTTTGTGTGTTTTTTTGTGTGTGTTTTTTTTGTATTTTGTATAGTTTTTGTTGTTTTTGAATTTACGGATTTCGTCCGTTAACTTCTTATTTTTGCAACATCAGATTTTTTTTCTCTAAGTTCCGCGGGTCGTAATTAAAAGTCCTACGTCCTTGACTGTGTTTTGTGTGCTTGTGGGTTGTGGAGCCTCGTTTTTCAATTTTTTCAGCCACCATTTTTTTTCTCGCTTAGCTGATTTTCAAGTGCCGAAACTTGTTAAAATCGACTTTAATTCACGTGCAAGCTCACCCCCAGACGCCCTGGCACTCCCCCTGTGCTGTGTGTGAGTTTGTAAGCGAATTTGAGGCATATTTGTGTTTTTTTGTCGTCTTTTCCATTTCGGTGATTCGACCGTTAAAGCCTACGGGCCGCAAACGACTCACCTCGTTCAGCCTAAGTCCTGCGTGCTTCAATGCCTCAACTGCTTGCCTCGGTGCTCATTGCCTAAGTCCTGCGAGCTCGCAAGGCTCGCAAGCGTGACAACAACTCGCAGTTTGACAACTATTATATATATACTAGCGACGTGCCGGTCAAAAATGACGGGGCACTAACATTTTAAGCCATGTTTGACACACAATGTAAAGTTTTTTCTCCTCTGAGGACCTTCGGCATTCATGACAAAGACAGATATATATGTCTATTTTTTTCTATAATTATTAATTAATTATTTACTTAATAAATTAATATACTTTACCTATTTGTAATTGATATATCCAGCAATGAATAGCCTGAAGAGCTAAGTATCTATTTTTATTTTCCTGGAGCATATAATGTACAGTTGGACTGTTGCTGCCCTGGGGAGAAAGTGTATTAGAAATAGGCTGCGTGCGCGAGGGCAAACTGTTGGTTTAGTTGTGTAAAGCACCATTTTAGATTCGTAATGTGTTAGTGTTGTAAAATGGCGTCATTTGTCTATGTGCTACGCGGGTCGCAAGCATTTTATGTGCTTCCTAAGTGTTTATTTGTGTACCTCGTACGTCCCTGGAAAAAGTTGTATGTGCCTGGCGTAGTTTCGCGCATTTCGGAGTTGTATAGCCTTGTTTAAAAAAAAATCTGCCATTACTTTTTCTCTCGCTTAGCCGATTTTCAATTTCCTAAACTTCTTAAATTGGATTTTAATTATGGTGCAACCTTACTGGGAGATGTCTATGCTGTCCCCCCATGCTTTGTGTGTTTTTTTTTGTGTTTTTTTTGTATTTTGTATTGTTTTTGTTGTTTTTGAATTTACGGATTTTGTCCGTTAACTTCTTATTTTTGCAACATCAGATTTTTTTTCTCTAAGTTCCGTGGGTCGTAATTAAAAGTCCTACGTCCTTGTCTGTGTTTTGTGTGCTTGTGGGTCGTGGAGTCTCGTTTTTCTATTTTTTCAGCCACCATTTTTTTTCTCGCTTAGCTGATTTTCAAGTGCCGAAACTTGTAAAATCGACTTTAATTCACGTGCAAGCTCACCCCCAGACGTCCTGGCTGTCCCCCCATGCTGTGTGTGATGTTTTTGTATTTTTTGTTGTTGTTATTTTTCATATTTTTTTTGTGTTTTTTGATGTACGCGTTTCGGCCGTTAAGTTTGTATTTTTGTGACCTTGGGTTGCATTTTTTTGTGTGTAAGTCCGTATTTCATCTTTACGTCACGTTAGTGTTTTCTCTCTAAGTCCCGCGGCGTGGAATTTTTTTCAAAGTTGCACTTTTCTGGTGGGAAGGGATTTGACCAAGAGAGAGGCGGCGTAGAGCCTCCACCTCTGCAAATGCGGACCATCGGGAAAAGCCTTCGGCTCATTGCAGCCGATGTTGGAGCCTCTCCCTCCGCAAATGCGGCCGCTCGCTTTGCGAGGGTCCCCACTTGCGGACAGAAATACAGAGGGACACAGTTCTTGCGAGCTCGCAAAGCGTGACGACGTTTGACAACTATAATATGTGTTATTTATATACTAGCGAATTGCCCGTCAAAAAATGATGGGCATGAAATTGTAAGCCAGGGAATGCTGTTTTAGACATAATGTAAAGCGTTTTTTACCGTGAGGACCTTCGGCGTTCATTGCGCGGCTGTTGGATGTTTTTTTGTTGTTGTTATTACAGGGGCTTTTGCTGTCATTGTAAGGTCGGGGCTGATGTGCTTTTTGCGCTTATTGCAAGGCTGTCCCCTGGTGCATTTTGTGTGGTATGAGCAGCGTTGGCATTGGTTGTGAGGCTTGCTGTGAATGTCTTTTGTGTTTATTGCAATATTTCTTTATTTTTTTATTTTTTGTGTATATGTATTTTTTGTATGCCAATGAAATAATGAATACATTAATAAATTAATATACTTTACCTATTTCTAAGTAATATATGCAGGAAGCATTGTGCTGAAGAGCTGACAATCTGTTTTGATGTTCCTGCAGCATACAATGTCGGTTGCACTGTTGTTGAGCTGAGGTGTAAGTGTCAGCAATGTGTGCAGTGTGTAGTGTAAATATGTTGCGTACGCGAGGGAAAGCCCTTAGTGTAGCTGTGTACTTCTGCATTGGGTTAGTTAGTGTTGTGAAATGGCGGCGAGTGTGTATGTGGTACGCGGGTGTGGATGATTTAGTGTCCTTTCTAAAAGTGTATCTTTACCTAGTATGGCTTTTTTGAAAATCTGTATGTGCTTGGTGGTGTTTTGCGGCTTTAGGGTCGTGTAGCCTCGTTTTAGTTTTTTTCGGCGGCCATTTTTTTCTCTCGCTTAGGGGATTTTCGTCTGTCTAAACTCAGGAATTTGGCCTTAAACTGAGGTGTAACTTCACTTGCAGAGGTCCTGGGTGTCCCCCTTGCTGTGCGTAAGCTTTTTATGTATTTTTTGTGTGTATTTATTGTGTTTTTAATGTTTTCATGTGCGCGCGGTTCTGCCGTTAAGGTCGTGATTTTTCTAAGTCCTGCATCTTGTATTTTTTTATGCTAAGTCCATAAATTTTCCGTTCTAAGTCCCGCGGTTCGTATTTTTTTGTGTAAGTCCGTATATAGTGATTTGGTAAAGTGCCGCTTGTGTGGGTGTTTGTAACCGAGTGTGAGGCGCAGTAGAGCCTCCACCTCCGCAAATGCGGCCCCTCGCTTTGCGAGCTTGCAAAGCCTGACGACGATTCGTAGTTTGACAACTATTATATATAATATATATTATATCATTGTTTTTAAGCATATTTAATCAGTTTATTTGCACAGTTAATACATAGAAAGTGAATGTTAGTAGCTTGCCAGGATGTCAGCTTCCTCTAAGTACATGTTATACTTCCTGTTTAAAGTTAATGTTAACAGGTTTAGAATATTAACATGGAATTTTAATTCTCTTAGCAAATATAGGGCATTATGTATCTGTAATTAATGAATGCATTTTAAGTTTATGCAAAAAAAGTCATATACTGTATTATTAGAGAAAGTTTGTTTATAGCTACATGACTATATTAGTCCACATCTAAGCCTCCAGGAGAGTTTAAAGTAAAAAGTTTCACTGGCTCCAATTTTATCACCCTGGAAACTAAAAGAGCCTCATTATGTGCCTACTTCATTTTTAACAAGTGCTGGTATCAGTGTATCTAACAGTAAATGCATAGAATAACCCTAAATTGACTTTTTGTAGGGTAATATTATCTGTGATTTTCATCCTATATAAGAAGCTCTCATGTACAGAAGTAGCAGAAATCTGATGAGTTTGACCAAATGTACAAATGAGAAAGACTATTTTAAAGCAGACGTTAAATTTTAAATTGAATATACACTGTTCATCACACAATTACTGTATGTTTTCAGAATGTTACATACAGTTCCCATGATCCACTCACTCAGGATTCTAATTATCTACCATCTTCTATATCTTGCTCTATGACTATCATTAACCTTCTCCCACCAAAATGTAATTTATATTCATGTATACTGTGCAATTCTCTAATGGTTCCTTACATTTAATGCCTCCACCTCCAGAGGTTTCAGATTTGTCTTTCCGAGCTACAAAATAGCTCTATACAATTCAATATCATACTTTCAATAGGCATATATTTTAAATTTATAGAGGTCTACATCATTAATATAAATCTGAAATAACATATAAAGTGTCTTTATTTTGCTTTGTAATTAGCTATCCACAAAGTGGAATAATCTCCCACATCACCTCTACAGGAGAAGCCAGATTCACAGACAGGATCCACAAATGACAATTAATTATGTGATCACATATGGTTAAAGGACCACTGAATTATAGGCATTTTAGTTTTAACGTGTATATAGTCTATGTAGGCATTATGCCAGAGAATCAGAAATGGGTAGAATTGAATGAAAAATATGAAAACTTCTTTGTTTAAAAAAAAGGTTATCTTCCTCTCTCAGTTTTAGCCATTTGCTTCTGTGTGCCCTGTCATGCTATAAGGCTTCTATCGTAATGAAGGGGTCATGCGGGAGTGATTGCACACACTAAGGGCCTCATTCTATTACCGGCCGCAGCCGCAGCCGCTGCGGGAACGCAAGGACCGGCCGCAAGCTTTACGGCTATTCTATTCCCCTCCGGCCGGGGACTCCGGCAGGCTTGCGGCCGGCGCCTTGCTATCTCTTGCGGCCGATCTCGCCGGAGGAAAGCCTTTGATCTAAAACATCCGCAAGGAAATCAGCCGTAAGAAAAGCCTGGTTGCGATTCTATTGCTCCAGGAACCCTGTCTGCAAGGCTAAAAGCGAGCCGCAGCTTACTTGCAGCAAACAGGTCCCGCTAGCACCAATTAAGCACATAAAATAGCTCAAATAAAGCCATCCTGCACTTTGAGAAGACTATAAAGGGATTTTAGGTGTTAGAAAAAATAGCACATAATTATCCTATACTCAAATCCGTAAAATATTTTATTTTTAATATACATAAAATATCCATGTAAAAAGTCCAGAGTGCTTGGAGCACTTCAGACCCGCCCACGCCGCAGCCGGAAAATAAACAGTTAATTTGAACTCGGGTTTGGGCTGATGTGCAAGCTTGAGAGGGGGTTACTTTTAATCCTCATGTCCCCCAATATGATCCCTAGCATTTACAGAGCTGTACAGTGCAGGCTTGAATTTCTTTTTGCGTTTTTAGATTTCAGAGCTTACGGCCGGTTCCAAGATATGCGGCCGGCCGTAAAAGGAGATCCTTGCGGGGCCGTATAATAGAATCGCGAGTTAACAGAACCCCCGCAAGGAATCGCAGCCTTACGGCCGATTTACGGCCGGTAATAGAATGAGGCCCTAAGAGAGGCTACCAAATAACTGTGCATTCTCCTCCATAGCACATGCCCTTCTCCTTAGCATAGCAGCTTCACAGTGTGATGGGGCGAGATATAGGAGGTGAACAGACAGCTTAGAGAAGCAATTGGCTAAAATTAAAAAAAAGTTATTTTTCCTTTTTTTCACTAAATTTAGCTTAATTCTTATTCTCTGACATGTTTTCTACATATATTTCAGAAAAAAAGAGGATAGACACTCCACTTAATTGTTAAACCCTTATCTATTAGTTTAAGAAAGATACAATCATAAAAATTAAAAATTAATTTATTATCAATGTTAAAATTAACAACGACACTTAAAATATTTAAAACATAATTATCTTATACTGTTCTACCACATCATCCATAAGTTAGAAAATGTGGTAATTGCACTGCATAATAGAGATATAGATATCTAATGTTGAAAACAATATGATATGTACAAATATACAATTACTCATCCAAAAGCATTGAATGTGCAAAACAAAAAACTGACTGATATATAGTCCTATTAAAATAATATAAAGTGCTAAGTGTTAACGATTAGAAAATAGATAAAGTGCTTGCTAAGTAACTCATGGACCATATGGTGGAACAGTATAAGATAATTATGTTTTAAATATTTTAAGTGCCGTTGTTAATTTTAACATTGATAATAAATTCATTTTTAATTATTATGATTGTATCTTCCTTAAACTAATAGATAAGGGTTCAACAATTAAGTGGAGTGTCTATCCTCTTTTTTCTGAAATATATGTTTATTTACACTCACTAATTGATTTTTTCCATAAATTATATAATTTGATGATATTGCAAAATATTACCCTTACATAGAAGGTTACTCCTTTTCTAGATTTAAGAATGTTTTCTACATATGCAATATGCTTAAAAATACCCACAGTAGAGTGGTCCTTTAACACTATTTAGTGAATGCAGGTTAGTTTGGTTGCTCATGGTTCATTTTTGGAACATTTTATTACAAGCACAGAAGGCAAACTGGATGCCTGATAAGGATTTTGAAAGTAGCCCAGGAAAGACGAAATCGAAAGTTTATGGAGATAGGAAAAGATTTGTCCAATTGAATGCAGAATTCCAGAGTATAGCAAGAAAAGACAAGGAGACATTCTACAATGAGTGATGTAAAGAGATAGAAGAATATAACAGAAAGGGGAAAATCCAGAGATCTTTTAAAAAATATTGGGAATCTCAGAGGAACCTTTCACGTCAAAGTGGGCATGATAAAAGACAAAAATAGAGGGTCAGAAGCAGATCAGATACAGAAGATATGGAGCAAATATACAGAAGATCTATACAGGAAGAATCTTAGAGAGTGAAGTGAGATGGGCCCTAGGAAGCCCCGCTGATAATAAGAATGCAAGAGTTGATGGATTCCAATCTGAACAGTTCTAAATCCTAAACGATGATGCTGTGAAAGTGTTGCTTGCATTAATTCAACAAAGCTGTACAACTTAACAATGACCAATATATTGGAAAAGGTCAGTTTACATCCCAATCCCGAAAAAGGCAGTGCTAAAGAGTGCTCTAGTTATCAAACAAATGCTCTCATTTCACATACCAGCTAGGTAATGCTTAAGATCCTGCAAGCTCAACTCCAGCAATATATGGACCAAAAACTAACAGATGTGCAAGCCGAGTTACTCAGAGGCAGAGACACAAGAGATCAAATTGAAAGAGAGAAAGCAAGAGAGTTCCATAACATTTACCATCATAGACTATTCTAAAACCTTCTTAAAGAGACGGAGATAACAGACCATCTCATCTGCTTCCTGAGGAATCTGTATGTGGAGCAAGAAGCTACAGTCAGAACCAAACACAGAACAACAAAATGGTATTTATTCAACTTATACATGCAATATGTCATGCAAAAAGCCAGGCTGGACTAACCAAAACCAGAAATGCAAATGATACTACTCTGATATCTAAAAGTAAGGAGGAACTAAAGGGTCTATTGATCAGGGTAAAAGAAGTGAGTGCAAAAGCTGGCCTGCTGCAAAAAAGCTATTTCAGCTCTTGGCAAATAGAAGTGGAGGCGGTGACAGATTTTATTTTCCTGTACTCCAAGAACTCTGCAGATGGTGACTGCAGCCATGAAATTAGAAATATATTTGCTTCTGGGAAGGAAATTTATAGAAACGCTATTAAAAAGTAAAGCTATTACATGACCAACAAATGTCTGCATAGTTTGAACTATGGTATTCCTAGTAGTAACCTACATATATGAGAGCAGGACCATAAAGAAGGCTGAGTGCTGTAGAATTTACACATTTGAATTGTGGTGTTGGAGAAAACGGAGTCCCTTAGACCGCAAGAAGGTCCAATCAATCAATACTGCAGGAATTCACGACAAACTCTTCACTGGAAGGTATGATCATGAGGCTGAAGCTTAAATATTTGGGCCATATCATGAGAAGACATGATTCCCTAGAGAAGACTCTGATGCTGGGAAAGATTGAAAGCACACGAATTTGCAAGTGTTGTTGCTTGCTTGTGAATATGTTCAGGGTGGAAAGTTGTATCAGATTGTAAAACTTTAATTCACTCACCAATGAGGCCACAAATCAACCTTCTTCCACTAAAATAAAGAAGATATAACCGACCCTAGGCCTAAATACAGAGACTTTATGCTCTTGCCTTACACACCATGTTATTAGTTATATGCTGCACAAACATTAACCAGCACTCCAAATAGCGTGCGTGACTAATGCGCTCTGATAAGAGCGTGCCAACATGACCGCATCGACATGAGCGCGCTGTGAAGGACCGGTTTGTCTAGCACTCGAAAGTCGGGAAACTAGGGGAAATGAGAGATAAAGGGGGCACAGGGAGATACACGGGTACTGGGGACATGAGAGATACAGGGTGTGAAGGGAGATACACAGGTACTGGGTGGCATGAGAGATACAGGGGGCTCAGGGATATAAACGGGTAATTGTATCCCGTAATGCTCTGATCCCCTCTAACCCTAACCCTTCAACCTGTAAGCCTAACCCTAACCCTTAACCCAAAGACCCTTAAACCTAAAACCTAACACCTATCACCCCTTAGACCACCCAAAGACCCCAACCATAAAACCTAACATCCCTAACCTTACCCGAGCTCCTGTGTGCAGATGTCGGGCGCACTTTTGTCTGTGCGAGCATGATTCAGCTCGCATTTGTCAGCAAGCATTTGTCTAGCGCTCGAAAGTTGGGACACCACATTAACCACATTTAACAATGGTAGCTGTAGTGTGGGTGAAATCTGAAGTTAGTAAAGATTAACTACCTTGGATAACATTATCACCAACACCAGAATTTCTGCTACTTTATTTCACATGCCTAGCTAATCTTTGAAAGTGAATTTATAATTGAATATTGCTATTAAGCAACATTAAAAAGTGCCGATCAGTCAATAATATATATATATATATATATATATATATATATATATATATAAAGAAGCTATCAATTTATATATATCACCTATAATAGTTAGTAGCATGTGAGTAACGCCTGCATGATGCATTCTGCAGAGGCATTACTCACATGCTGACTATGGCTAAACATCGGGAAATTGCGCAAATGTGCATGCGGGGGCCAGCCTGAGGTGGTAGGGAGAGAAGAGGAGGTATGGAGAGAAAGGGAGGAGAGGATTGGAGAGAGAGAGAGAGAGAGGGATGGAGGGGGAGAGAAGGATGGAGTGGTAAAGTGGGAGGGGTCGAGAGAGGGAGAGAGGGCGAGAGATAGAGATGGGAAGACAGAGAGGGAGAGAGCGAAAAAGAGGGGGGGGGAGAGTGGGCAGGAAAGACAGTGGGAGAGAGGAGGAGAGAGTGAGTGGGAGAAATGGAGGGAGGGAGAGAGAGAGTAGGTCAGAGAGGGAGGGAGAGAGGGAGGGAGGAGAAAAGGGAGGAGTAGGGCAAAGGAGAGAGAGGGAAGGTGAGAAAGAGAGAGGGGAAAGATAGAAGGAGGGGGAGAGAGGTATAGGAGGGGGAGAGAGGCAGGGAGAGGGGGAGGGGGACAGGGAGGGGAGGAGAGAGGTAGGGGGAGAGAGAGGGAGCGAGAGAGAGCAAGAGAGGTAGGGAGGGAGAGAGAAAAGAAGGAGAGAGAGAGGGGAAGGGGAGAGGGATCCAGAGATAGATAGATAGATAGATAGATAGATAGATAGATAGATAGATAGATAGATAGATAGATAGATGTATATGAAGAGAGAGGCAGCTGTGAGTGAGTGTCAAGTAGACTAGATGAACAATCAGAGTATTGCAGTATAAACTGATATATTGGTCAAACATAGTAGTTAGAATTATGAACTTTTGAGAGAAGTACTGAAAAAAGATATCAGTTTATATTGCATATCTTATACTGCTATAACTTTTACTGTAGATTGCTCCTCATGTAATGATATTACTCTTGTTCATTCAGTCACTGCTTGGATCTTGGACTCAACCCCCTCCCACCAGATTTCAATTACTACACCTTTGGGGTATTACAGTGATTAATACACAGACAAATATGTTACATCTAGCTTCATAAATATATCCTTTTATTTAAACTTTTCTTTCTATCTCCATTAGTGCAGGAATTTAGCCTTGCCCATTGGCTATTCTACCTAGTGGAGATCATTCCAATCTACAGAGGTAGCTATGCAAATAATCAGATCTAAAATTCATTATTTTTAATCCACTATTCAGTAAACCCAATATGACAAGTAACCGGTCTAATAACACCAACTAAAAGAATTGGCATGTATATTATTAAAAATCAAAAATCAAATGCAAGAAAAAAATTAAACAACCAATTTGTCACATTTTCTTCATCTCTTGTCTTACATTATAATAATACAGTTTTAGTTTGATAGCAAAATTGTTGACAATATTTTGGAGAAATTCACTTAGGGGTCATAGCCTGTATTCAAGTGAGATCTGAAATCCAACATATCCATAACATTTTATTCATATATTGTGGCAAGTAGCTAGTTGTAAGTTTAAAATATGGGAATATGGACATCTCAATCAGGTTGTGACTTTGGATGGATTATATTTGTGGTGGGTGGAGAGAAGATGAAATGCTTAGTGAATACAGTGACGATAACTGCCAGTCTTTTGCATTCAATATTTTACATGTTCATAAGAGGCCCAGTCATGATTGCTTGCTACATGATATGAAGTTACACACTAATATAACTTAGTGAATGCATTGAAGTGCTGCTGTGATTTGCTCTCAGCCTTTACAGCCCATCTATTGAAATGAACACAGAACTCTCTAATTTTCAAACATGCATATAAAAGGGTATGTTTTAAGAACATAAAAAGTAATTTAAACACTTTGGCCCCTATTCAATTGAGCAATTGTTGGTTACTGGAGCCTGTAATCTGGCCTGTAAACTTATTTGCTAATCAATTGACGTCTTTTAGTGAGCCGCAAGCAATCTGCGGGTTACAAGCTGAAAATCACTGTAGTTGCCAAAATTGTAACTTCCAACCCATCTAAACCTTTGATCTTTGAAGGCCACAAATGTTACAGTTGCTAAAAATAACACATTCATATTCAATTGCTACAATTCCTCAAGCCCGCAGATTTTTTCACACCCGTAAACAGCAAATGTATAAGAAAATCCTATGAGTACCAGATCGGACTGGCAAGGGGGTTAAACACCTGTTCGTAAAACTGTAAATGCTAATAAAAAATCAATACTGCACTTTAAAAGACGGAGAAACATCGCAGAATGAATTGCACAAGAGTCTCAAGATCGGAAATCTGCAATGATATTTTTTTTTTAAGGTTTTATTTAAATATTTATATATCAATTTCGGGAATCAATGAGTTAATACATATCAGGTCACCCACATGGACTACTTGTTTATTAAATGCATTTGATGTTGGGTCATATTATTTATATTTTTCTAAGCTAAAAAAAGGGGCACACTTCACAGTAAAGTACCTCTAGGTGGCTGCCTAGTTGGCCTAATGGTAATCCGGCCATGCCTAACATTGCAAATAATCTGCAACATAGTAGTGAACTTGCTTGTCCTTGGAAGATATTTTTGGTCCTTGATTGATTGCACCTAACATATCAAAAACTCATAGAGGTCCTGACATTTTACAACATTTTTATTTGCACATGGATTAAAAGTAAGGATGAAAAGTAAAGATTGTTTAATGTTTAGAAGAGAAACATTAAAATGTGGTCTTTAAATGCATAGTAGGCAATATGGGGGTTTCGAAGTCCCCATAAGCTTGTGTAAGAAGGCAAATAACTCTGTTTTTACATGAACAACCTTTTGTTTTATATATTTACTTTTTACATTTTCTGCGTGCATCGGCAACATATAAAAGCAGCCTAATAAGCACAATTTGTGAAACAGATCGCTGGCCAAGGATGCTGCATCAGAGATTGTGGTGTTTTTCATAGTAAGAAAAGAGAACATATGCTGGGCAAGGAGAAGCAACATGGTACATAACATTATGTTATGCTTATCAGTTAACTCTTTATCTGCTCATTCAGATTTCCCAGGTCACAAACATTCATGATAAATTCAGCTAGATAGTGGGCTATTTATTCAAAGACATTAGTCTGAAGAATAATGAAAAATCAATATATATTGAAAACATGTTAATTGTTTCATTAAATTACTGCTGTTTGTCTGTGCAGTCTGTTAATACTTTCATGCCAGGATTTCTATAATTAAACCTTACTGCTGATAAGTTGAGCTCAATATACAACTAATTACCATTAGTCGAATGCCACATATCGTATATTTTCAATGTAGCACTTGCCACTGCTCTCATTCTGCTCAGTTAAATGGACATGGATCACAAATATTTCCATATCATATATTTAAAGTGCAAATATATTACAAAAGGCACTGGCAGCACTAGCAGGACCCTCCTCTGATAAATTCTGATATGGGAGTGTCATTTGCAACCAAACAGTATAGGTGGAGTTTTTTTTTCTTCATATAATTTCATTACTTGACGATGATCTGATATAAACTAGTCAGAAGAAACCATAACATTGTTGCAAATATATAAAATTAATTTCTTAACCACTGCATGGTTCTTTTCCATGGAAAAATACTTTGTAATATTTAACACCTGCTCCATTATCTTTTTGCTTATACCAAATTTTAAATTACTAGCAGCCTTATTAAATTGTGATTGAGCACATTTAAAAAGACTCTATTTAAGCACACAGCATATTTTTTTACAGAAGTTTTTAGTTAGTGAACTTCTATCCAAAAGCAAGGTCTTTACTAACTAAAAACTTCTGTAAAAAACAATATGCTGCGTGCTTATATAGAGCCCTTTAAAATTTACTGAATTGCAATTTAATAAGGCTGTTGATATGTGAAAGAATTATTGGGTCATATTACCTGTGAATCAAGAAGATCTTTAGTGCTGGTATGGAGGAAATTGTCAAATAACATTTTCAAACAGAAAACAATTGTGCATATGGAGCAATTAAAATATGTAAAATAATCCAATTATGGATTATAAATAATCACAAAATTAAAAACATTTAGAATACATATAAGTCTTTATAAGATCTTATAAAGAGAATAATACAGTCACAATTTAGGTCTTGATCCCTTTTCAGTAAACATAATTGTAATTATTATTTGGATTTTAGCATCATCATTTCTCAACATAAAATATTCCTTTTCTTTTATAACTTCTCTATTGATGTTATATTTCCTCGCAAAATATCACTCGGCTAATTCTTCTTAGAAGTCTCACTATCTAATACACAAGTCTAAGAGCAAACTCATTGAAACCCTTTTTGCATTATTACTTCCGTAGCTATCTCACGCAAAAAAAGGAATGCCATTCAAAGTTTATTAAAATACCCTTTAATTAAACCTATTGATGCATGTGTTCAGAAACCTGGACAAATGTAGCCCTAAGTATGGTCAACTCTAGCTACAATTTCAGTAACATCATGGCATTTTTCAATAAACATATTGACAGAGCATTTTGTCACAAGCAGCTCTTTGTTGGGCTTGAAAGGGCCAAGGAGACCAATCCTATCCACAGTTTGTATAGGTTCCTTATCCCCACAGACACGATAGCTTAACCGGAGGCTAGGACAAGTTGCCGGTTCTCCAGACCAAGTTAAAAAGTCTTAAGACAAGTTACCGGTACCAGAACAAGTTTCAGAAAATAATTTCTGGGGAAAAAAAGCCTTTCTTCTGTATGAAACGCACCATGCATATGTGTCCTAAATAGAGCATGAACTTTATTTTGAAGTACAAGAATTTTAGATTCTCTGGGACGGGCTCTCTGCTAATCAGGTAACCGAGCAGAGGGTGAGCGGGTACCACTTAAGCGGGGAGGGAATAGTGTATCGCCCGATAAGTTCAAGGGAACTTGGAGGTTGGATCTATCTGCTCCCTAACCGACCGCCCCTAGGATAGAGATACCTTTATTGAGGTACACATAAAATAACTGTTCTCAAAATGAAGAATCAACCAAATGACTTAGCGAACAGGGGTCCTAAGGGTCCTAAGGGTCCAAGACCTGTAACCAAGGCTTTGGGGAAACACCATAAGAGCAAGTTACATAGTCTTTTCAAATGCTCTTATGGTAATTATAATAGCACTAGGATTAGGTGGCCACATGGCAAGTGTCCATCAATGTCCAACTGCTATCCCAAAAAAATCCATGAGTCCAGGGAGTCATGACAGATGTATTCAATAGTCTTGTGCAACCTCATTGTGACTTGCATCCCCTATGCAGTGTTTTCCCACTGCAATCCCTTTTTAACCTTCTATTCTTTATCTTGTGTCCAAGTTTGCATATTCATATTACAGTGGCCCTCCCTTACTGCAATCTGTTCTCACTAGGATATATTTATTAATGCTGACAAATTCACAAGTACATGTCCACAACTCATCCCTAAGATGCCGTATCTACACTCTTAAATGCTAGGCTATTTTTTTTGCCCAATTCACAGCTACTAGAATTATTCAGTGTTGTGTAATATACCTAGTATTCAGTACACAAATAATCAAACTCTCTCCAAGTTAGACTCCCAAAAACCCTCTCTATTCAAGTTACACTATATTGGGGGCAATTAGTGACAGAAATGTGTCCTCACTTAGATTTTTTATATATTTCCACACACTTATTACGTGTCACTGCATGAGAAACTTGAGACAGTCTGCTGCAACCTGAAAATGGGCTACCTTAGCCCTGGGCCAATTTTAGTTTTGGCAAAAATACACCACTGCCCTAAGGTTAAAAAACCTTAGTTTATCATATTTGCATCTAATATACTGTATATATATTATGTGTATGTGTGCAATCAAACATGGTGGCGATACATACAGTAGTCTTGGACCTAGACCCTAAACCTTTCATTTATTTTGAAATGTATTGTTGCATTCAATTACCATATGTGATTCATTTTGTGACAGGCTGATCCAAACACAAACCAATTCCTAATATGTATTGACCCTAATACCAGTGTTCTCGCATGTCATTAATTTCCTTTAAATTAGAATTCTACAAATTTGAGGAACAGCATAGTTTTGCTAGACTTGATTTGTTGTGCCATTGGAATATGCTCTTCTAGGACAACTAAAAAAATCCACTGATGAAAGAAACTTAACTTTTAATGTGATGTTAATACTGGTTAGCCAAAAAATCGGGATTATATATATACTAGCGACTTGCCCATCAAAAAATGACGGCAATAAGATTGTAAGGCAGGTAATGTTGTTTGTGTGCAAAATTAATTTTGTTGGTGTTTTAAGATCCTTCGGCGCTCATTGCGAGCCTCGCGCTGAGCACCTTGGTTGTTTGTGTGCTATGAGCAGCGTTGGTGTTTTTTTTTGGTATGGCAATAAATAATTAATAAAATAAGAAATTAAAATACTTTACTATTTGTATTGTGAAGTAATATATGCAGGATTCATTGTGTTGAAGAGCTTGCAATCTGTTTTCATGTTGCTGCAGCATAAGTGCTGTGGAGCTGCTGTGTAAGCGTCATGAATGTGTGCAGTGTGTAGTGTAATAGTGTGCATGCGCGAGGCAAATCCGTTAGGCTAGCTGTGTACTTCCGGATTGTATAAGTCAGTGTTCTAAAATGGTGCCTAATGTGCGGTAAGCGTCTGTGGCTGATTTTGCATCCCTGTTTTCGGATGTTGTCCGACTTTTTCGGAAATGACGTAGGTGTTTGGTGGTGTTTTCCGTGTTTAGGGTCCTTTAGCCTCGTTTTGTTCGGCAGCAATTTTTTCTCTTGCTTAGGTGATTTTCGGGTGTCTAAACTCTGAAATTTGGACTTAAATCGAGGTGTAACTTCCCTTGCAGAGGTCCTGGGTGCCCCCCTTGCTGTGGGTAAGCTTTTTATGTGTTTGTTGTGTGTATTTATTGTTTTTCTAATGTTTCTTGGGTCGCGCGGGTTGAGTCCTTGTTTTCGGATCTTGTACGTCTTTTTCGGAAAATCCGTAGGTGTTTGGTGGTGTTTTGCGTTTTTAGAGTGCTGTAGCCTTGTTTTCGTTTTTTTCGGCGGCCATTTTTTCTCTCGCTTAGGGGATTTTCGGGTGTCTAAACTCTTTTATTATGAGTTAAATTGAGGTGTAACTTCAGTTTTCGAGGTCCTGGGTGCCGGGGGTAAGCTTTTTATGTATTTGTTGTGTGTATTTATTGTGTTTTTCATGTTTTCATGTGCGCGGGTTTCGGTCGTTTTTTGCGAGGTTTTAATGGATCGTACCGTGTCTCGTATTTTTGTTTCGTAAGCCAGTAAATTTTGCGAGGTCCGCAGTTGCTGGCAAGGAGCGCCTTTGGCAACGACCCGCTTGCTCACAACTATATATGTGATATATATGCCTACTCTCACTGCTGCATTGATTTGGTGGTCATTTTCCTGTATTATATACTTCTACTAGTTTCCATTTATACTGTATTTGTATCCTTTTATACTGTATTTTTATACAGTTATGCAGCTCTTCGAATATGTATGTGCTTTAAAAATAAAAGATAATATTAAATTATAATCCATTCAATAACCAAAAGAATTATAGACAGGTGCTTGAAAGTGAGCCAAAGGGTCAGCTAGAAGGTCACATCTCATTCCAGCTTCCAAAAGCTGCTTTTATTTAAAGTTCTACATGGGGTTTCTGTATGGCACAGATGAATAAGTAACTGGTTAGAGGATAATTTAGCACACTGATATCTGCTGATGCTAGACTTTGCTGAATAGCTGCTGTTTCCACTCACAGAAATGCTCTAATGGTTTCCTTGTTAATGGAATGCTTGTTGAATGACTTATAAGCAAAAGTACATCAAACTGTCACTGAGTATTTTTATTTTATATAATATATTATACAATGTTAGGTTTCTGAGTTTTTTGTCACTTTGAATAGGAGTTTAAATATTGAACAATATTTACTCTACTGAAAAACCAACCCAGAAAATCCCAATATGGTATAATTTTAAATTATAGATAATGACAAGTACTTTTGTCAATTTAATGTTATTTAAAAAAATTCCTTTTTTTCCAGTAAACCTAAACTGAATTTTGCCATACTAACATGTCAATCAATGGTTCTGATCCACGCAGCAAGCAAAGTCTGTTATCTCTTTGTTATATGTGATTCTTACCAATACTTGATAATGAATAAGTGCATGTAGGCCCCAAAGGTTTTTAGGCTAATTACTCAATAGGGTTTGCACAAGCTCATATT
The DNA here is from genome assembly GCA_027410445.1 of Discoglossus pictus. NCBI lineage: Eukaryota > Metazoa > Chordata > Amphibia > Anura > Alytidae > Discoglossus > Discoglossus pictus. The sequence goes on along the minus strand of CM050164.1, from coordinate 78,740,478 downwards.
TTCAATTTCAGGAGAACAAACATGAAACTGTCTACTCACAGTATAGCATTATTATTATCGTTTATTTGTAACGCGCCAACATATTCCATAGCGCTATGCATAAGTTAAGTTACAGACAAGTTCAAGATTCACACATTGCAATGAATGGAGAGCCCCGTCTTTGAGCTTGGAATCCGGTGTCCATAGCGCTTTCCCTAAAGCACCGCGCAGGATTGAAACTGGCAGACTTACAATCTAAAAGTATATAATAAATATAAGGTATACTTTTTAAAAACATTTATTAGGTCTAGTTCTTCTAAACAGCAAACATAATTACTATTGCTACCAGAGTAATATTCCGAGACATTTGTTTTTGAAAATAGTGTTTCCTTCCCCATGGCCACTATATAATCCATGGTATGTTGGTCTTGCAGTTAATTTATTGGTCCTGTATTTATTAGACTAGTAAGTTTGCAATATATTTCATGAGGTATTCCCAACTTTACTCGTTTACTACTGGATAAGCTGTGAGTCTTCAATGTTTGGAGAAATGGAGGGTCTTGACACTATAATGAATTATTAGGGGACAAATATTCAAGAACTAATCCATATTAAAAGTGTCTGCAGATTCTGGTAGAGCTGTGATTATGATCTGACTTGAATCTGAAGTCAAATATAGATGCTTTGGACCATCCTTGGCTCCTACATTTCTAAGACTGGGCTGTTTTTCACAGTAATTTCTAGAAATATTTTGGAACCTGCTATTATTCTGGAAACGGACTGCAGGACACCCAGAACTCCTTACCGTTTTCACAGACAAGCATCATTCAGAAGCTCTCTCTTTGGTGAAAAAAGCTAAAAATGTATAGGACTATACATTATTCTCTTCTATGTTACTCAAAGTCTTTTATAATTAATTACAATAAGAAATCTAAAACATTTTTAATTCATAAATTTACTTTGACTAGAGTAATATTGCAATCTTCTTTGTTCACACAAATTTAGTACGTTAAACAACTAGTCCCATTAGAATTAAACTTAATGTGCATTATCTCAGCCTAAACTGCCCACCCATTATTTTTATTTGAATGGGGTGGCAAGAAAGATTAGTCAAGAGTACAATTGAGAGCAGTGCCAACTTAAGTGTGTAAGATACAGATAATAAATATTTATATTTATATACCCACTAGGCATTGCTTTCAAAGTGGAAAAGGGTGCAAGCTAGCCAACATATGACATCATGCAATGCATCAGGAGAGCTGCAGATAAGGTATCACAGCCTGCTTCCACAGCAATGTGTGTAAGTACCACTAAAGCTTCATATTTACAGGATGCTCTTTAAAAAAAATAGCACAGTCATTAACCTAAAGCTATTAAATTCAGCTTTGCTTTCCTAGAGACTGACATTTTTTTGTAGCTTGATCAAAGAGGGACACTGGATATAGATATTTACTTCTGTTGAAAAGCAGCCACAGTGCACAATATAATTAGATGAAAAACAACTTTGCAGGTAACAATTAAGGAGATCAAATTAATGGATACCCACAGTAAAGAAATTTACAGCTAACAATCTAAAGACTTGTAAAATGTTCCCATTTTCCAATTATCAAGACTAGTTTACAACCTTATTATAGAGATTCAGGTATCCTTTATTGATTGTTATATGTTGTACTAATATCTCCACTTTCCTTCACAACACGTTTATGTATGTATTATTTATATTCGTTTTGCTTAAGTTTTCTATTGTGTAATTGTTTATTCAGTGGGCAATCTAAATGAAGCTCACTGACTACTGGTCGTCATTGGACCACATTTTTTGAACCTCAGCCTTAAGCAAATATGAGTTGAACTAAAGATTTTACATAGCCAGCATTTTGTAAATTGTGTCACTTTTTATAAAAATGTTTAAGATTAAGAATATTAAAACTTATTAAATTCAACAATGTTGATATATCTTGTAATAAAATAATTCACTTGGATCTGTAAGAGGGAGTTTAATTACAAATTACCAAACTCCACTAATTGACCAATGAGTCATACAAATCACCCATAGTTTACTTCCATACTCAGTAATAACAAATTCTATCACTTATCTCCTGAGCTGGATGGTACATATGAATCAGGTTCTCATTATACTTTTAATTAAAGACTATTGGCCCTATTCTGTTGTCCAATTCGTACATTTATACACACTTAAAACTACTCTTAATATTGCCACATATTCTATTAGCTACTTGCAATCCGAATGCGAGTTCCCAGTCCACAATCCCTATGGGTCAGCCAAAGACGCAAAACTGACCTTAGAACTCCATTGGTTTTAGCACAGCGTGAATATTATGAGGTCTAAATAATCAAAGTTACACAAATCGATATTCTATTAGACCTGTAGCTCTAGCTCTCAAATAAAGTCTGCCCCGCACTGAAGAAATTATCAAGTATCTGTCAAAAATATCACAAGTACTAAATAAGACTCACAAGAGCTTTTTTAAACACTTATTGGAGCTGTAAAAGCAATTAAACACACAATAGTGTACATTAAAAGCATGGGAAGGTATGGAAAAACATTAGAATTAATTGCACAACAGTCTCAAACCCGCACATATGCATTTAAAAAAATGTATTTAAAAAAAACACCCGCCGCCACAATTGCGGGTTTGAGTCATTTGTGAGCAGCTAACAGAATATGGCCCTATGTCACATGACAAGGAGTCAATAAACATAGGCAAGACTATATGCACAACTAAAAATATACAAATTAACATTGCTCATAGTATAGTTAGTGGCTTTATAATACCATATGTTTTACTTCACTTTAATAAGGCAATAATACATAACCTAGTTTTTGAAAAATGCTCTATGATTAAAATGTAACCGTTAACTCAGATTTAAACTAAAAGCAATATTAAAAATAGCTATAAAAAAAAAAAAAAACAGACCAGTAGGTATATTTTCCTTTGTCTGGTGAAGCCTCTCTTTCCTCAGGGTCCCTGATCCAGCGTTGGTCTGCAATGGCATATAAAGGTAAAAAAAAGAGCCATGTATTGAACCATATTTAACTCTAGGTTAATAGGCACTAGACTACTTTGGGAGAGATTTTCAAAATTGTGAAGCTTGGAGAACTCTTTTTGATATCAAAATGTAACAAGTTTAACCCATAGATTAAAAGGCAGCTAAAGAGGTTCACAAATGTTCTCCATGTTTCTCAACTAAATACAATTAAGCTTTGATCTAACGTACGTTCTATAACACTGCACCCTGCTTAGAAGGACCTAAAGCATTGAGGACGGTTACAAATAAATCTGATCCCTAGTATATCATGGAATTGGATATGTTCTGTTGAGCTTATTCTGTTTAATACAAGACATGGCTCTTTAGCATAGCTGGTGCACAGGTACTTGGAATTATTAATATGTTTCAACAACTCCACAAATAATGGGCCAGACAAATCCTGCCATAAAAATGTCTTTTAGTGGAAGGAGGAGATGAGAAAACATCCTGAGTTGTTTCTGCTGAGAAAGATTCATTGGGTAGGTAAAATTGATGCAGACAGTTGGCTTTGCGTGATGCAGTGCTGATCAATGGTGGTCTTAAGGTCAGTAGTGACAAACTCATTACTGCCTGACAGCTACTTGGTGCATGATAGTTTAGGGAGGAACATGTATATTAAATCACTGCTGGGAGCTGTTCTATATCACAGGCTCATTGCTGAAAATGCATTGTCTGTATGTTTAGAACCTTACCCATATAAGCAGGATATCCAAATGGAATATAGGGGCACCAATGGTATGTTTAAATATTCTGTGGTGCATAAGTGTTCTTATTTGTGGAACCATCAACCCACAGCACTCTATACAAAAGTTACACACCCTGAAAGGACCACTGCACAAGACGTTTATATCTGTACAATGGGAATGTGGCATCTATAACTTCAGTACTTTCCTTAGGTTTAATGAAAAGCTAATTTGTTTACAATTACACATTGAGAAATTAACAACATGGAACCTGCAATAAAGAATGTTGTTCATAGAGAAGCTTCCTCTGCATTTAGGAACACAACAGCAACTAAAATGGTAGATTCCCACAGGTAATAAATTAGAGTCTGTATATTTTCATATTTTTTTTTATGGTCTAAAAACAGCTTACTTATTTTCAAGTGTTCTATAAAAAAAAAAGTATATTTTAAATATTTGTACATTTTATCCTGCCCTTCTCAAAATTGAAAAACAAAGATAGGGTTTTTGAAAAAAATTTAGATTTTCAGTTTATATTATGGCATTACCACACAAAATATAGATAGATAGATATTATTTGTATATATTTACAATTATTCCTCCATGATGTCTTGTAAAGCTTCCTTGATATTACAAAAAGGAATGTGCAGTTCCTATGTTATTATGAGCCACAATTTCAATCTGGAAAGGTCTAATAACACTATAGTTACTATCTTCCTTGTGATAACACAGGGATTGAAGCAGATCACTGGTAGCAGGTTCTCACTTTAGGTAATTAAGCCCAATATCTAATATATGAAAGCTTGAAACTATTGTAGATGGTTCAGTTGATAGGAATAATTTAATCCAACTGCAGTAGAATAGCTGGTTCTAATTTCATCAACAACACCAAAAATTGTGCTTCTATCCATACCAAAACCTTAAATGTACCATCTGGTAAATGCTTGCAAACAATGTAGAAAAGCTGTTTAACTTCTTTTAAATTAATCAGCAATTTACTTAGATATCAACATTTTTTAAGTATGGCTTGTAAAGCCTTGTCGTACCGATTATATATACATTTATAGCTTTATTGATTTCTATACTCATTTTGATCATGCAGAGAGAAGTCAAATAGTAAGAGTAATTACCTATAGCAGGTTGTGAGCTAATATGTTAGTTTTTCATTTAAAAAAAGTATTTTTTTATTGTTTACATAATTACTTTAAAAGCAATACAATATCCATAAATGTCTCATACTGACCCTTTCCACTTTATATTTGTTCTCTGTTTTCTCCTGTAGCCTAAATTAACATATAAAAGGAAAAAACAACTGGTGGGATCTCAACTCACAGCCTTCGATTTTAGCAGTAGCTCTTTTAACCACTGATTCATCTGTGTACATAATCAACTATAAAACAGAATTATAAGTAATATAGAAAATTTACTAGTTCCTTACTCAGCTTGCACAGCTAGTTCTAATTAGTGCAATTGGTTATGCAGCTCATTATGTATACAGCAGATTCAGCGATGGATTCTATCATTTCAACATCTCTAACTACAAATTCAGCTCAATAAACTTAGCAATAATTAAAAAGGAAAACACTTTTTCCCCACATAATCTATCTGATAAAACTAATAATAATAATTGTCATGGTGAAGGAGTTTGTGTTCTTCAGTGAAGCTGTGAGCTTTACCAAGTAGGGTCACCCAAGAAGGGCAGGTCAGAGCAGAGAAGTGAGACAAATCACTGGTCCAATGGAGAAGGAATTGGCAACCCACATCAGTAACTTTGCTAAGATGACTTTATGGACAAGCATAACCAGAGATACAACAATATGGCACTGGGAGATGAGCCCCTTGGGTCTGAAGGTGTCGAATTTACGTCTTTGAATTGTGGTGTAGGAGAAGACTGCTTAGAGTCCCTTGGACTGCAAGAAGATCAAATTAATCAGTACTTTAGGAAATAAAGAAAAACTGTTAACTGGAAGCTGTGATCATGAGACTGAAACACTAATATTTTGGCCATATCAAAGAGAAGACAGGATTTCCTAGAGAAGACTCTGATGCTGGGAAAGAATAAAGGAACACAAAAAAAAGTGAGACAGCAATGGATTTATGAGGTCATGGAAGCAATGAACATGAGCTTGATGGAGCTCAGTAGGGCAGTGGCTGACAGATGTACCTGGTGTGCTGCAGTCCATGGGATCACGTAGAGTCAGACAAAACTGAATGATTGAACAACAACAAATTATGTTGAACAAATACACTTTCCGTCACTCTTTAATAATGTAAAATAATTAGGTTAGGAAATAAAAATTAAAGTATGTCTCTATCAATCAAATGTTATTTGCACATGATTTTACAATTTCATCTTTCAGTGTTCCTTGGTAAAGTCAATCACTGGCTTTTAATTCTAATGAAATCACAACTACATGGCAGTGAGGATGGATCAAACACAAATTCCTTTTAGAAGCACCATGGTTGTGTTTGCGTTGTTCAGAACTGTCCAACTCTCTGGACTGTACCACACCATGCTGGTGCATTTGGTATTCATGGCAGAGATACTGGAGTGGGTTGCCAGTTGCTTCTCCAGTGGGCCACAGCATACAGCTCCTGGTATTCCTATTTGGTCTCCCATCCAAGTACTGACCAGGCCCAACCCTGCATGGCTGAAGCATGGTGTGACCTCTTGGTTCCCAGGCTGGAGTCAAACCCAGGTCACAGCAGTGAAAGCACCAAATTCTAACCACTGGACCATCAGGGAACCCTTAGCAGCACCATAGGCAGAGTTAAAATGTCTATTGCAGAAGCCAGGAGGTCTATGGTAACCTCTGCCAACTTGGCAGAAAGTGCCATAAGTATGTCATAAAATTAAGTTTAATTTTCAAAAACAATAGTTATGGAATTCATGAAATTAAAAGCTAAAGCAGCTCTATTAAACAGTTTTTACTTGTACACCATGATCTTATAATATCATTTGTCAGTGTCTCTTTAAAGTTTACAGTGCCGGTGCCCTGCAGTGCTTCCATTTCTGACAGCTCAGCTGTATCCTAATGCTGTTTGTACAACTCCGCGTTGAATCAATGGCTCCTACTTTCTGAAAGACGGAAATATATGTGCATCAGATCCAAGGCCAAAAATTATGTCTGCCATTGTCAAACACGAGCCTGGGATGAAAAATAGACTTTAATCATTTATTGATCAGGAGTCCTTAGGAAAACTGGCTGGATTCTTAACTCATTAAAGATAAGCACCTGAACATTGGAAGAAGAAATCTTCCTGTTTATTGCGTAATAGGCAGCCAGTAAAGAGAAAAATATAAAAGACTCAACTTGGCTGAAGAATCAATTAACTGCATCCTCACAGTGTTTTAACCTGTGTGCCCCAGTTCAATGTTAGACAACAACCTGTCACTATTAGGGCATGATACAGAAATGTTATAAATATCTCCTTGAGATGTTTTATTTCTGTTGCAACAAACATTTGCTGTAAAACAGCAGGATACCAAGGAGTTGGACCAAAACAGGCCTCCTCAATTTCCATTACTATTAACCATGAGCACAGCTTTGAGGAATCGGCCACTGCAGGTCAACGTTCAGATGTATCCTGTTATTATCAGGTAATGACCCCTGTCATTATAGCCAGGGTGCTTTTCTACTTGACTAACACCAAAGATTAAGGATTCCTCATGCTCACGGTGATCGATTGAATTTACTGGATGCCTGAGACAGGATAGTGAAAATTTACAGTGTGGAAAACCAGGTGATTGCACAAAAAGATACTATCTGTGCGACTCCCATTAGAAATCTACCAGATAATTTCCAGTGTGTCCTGTTCAGTGCTCTCTTATGGTTAATGTTTTTCAGCAAATCAAATGTCCTTTTAAGCATCAAAAATATATTCCAATCCTGATTAATTGATAGTTAATTAATTAATCAATAACCTGAAAGTAAGCACTTTGAGATTGTCAGTCTCAGGGTCAAAAGATGAACAAGTAAAGATCAATATATGGTTCTTTTTCCCGATCCATATACAGTTGTGCTCAAAAGTTTGCATACCCCTGGCGAATTGGTAATATATGGACCAATGTTAAAGAGTGAGCAGGCAAAACACATTTCTTTTTTTTTCTTATGGGATTCATATTTAACTTAGGTTATAACAGAATGGCACAATCATAAAACATAACATGGCAACAAAGAAAAAAATGAAATGACCATTTTCAAAAGTGTGCATACCCTTAGTTCTTAATATTGTGTATTGCCCCCATTAGCATCAATGACAACCTGCAGTCTTTTGTAATAGTTGTCTATGAGGCCCCTAATTCTTGCAGGTGGTATAGCTGCCCATTCGTCTTGACAAAATGCCTTCATGTCATGCAAAGTCTTTGGTCGTCTTGCATGAACCTCACATTTGAGATCTCCCCAGAGTGGCTCGATGACATTAAGGTCAGCAGACTCTGATGGCCACTCCACAACCTTCACCTTTTTCTGCTGTAACCATTGGAGGGTCAACTTGGCCTTGTGCTTAGGGTCATTGTCATGCTGGAAAGTCCAAGTGCGTCCCATGCGCAGCCTTCGTGCAGAAGAATGCAAATTGTCTGCCAGTATTTTCTGATAACATGCTGCATTCATCTTGCCATCAATTTTCACAAGATTCCCTGTGCCTTTAGAGCTCACACCCCCCCAAAACATCAGTGAGCCACCATCATGCTTCACACTGTGTATGGTCTTCTTTTCACTATAGACCATGTTGACCCCTCTCCAACTATTATGGTTGGGACCATAAACCTCTATTTTGGTCTCGCCACTCCAAATTACAGTGTGCCAGAAGCTGTGAGGCAAGACAAGGTGTTGTCAGGCATATTCTAACCAGGCTTTTTTGTGGCATTGGCGCAGTAAAGGCTTCTTTCTGGCATCTCGACCATGCAGCTCATTTTTGTTCAAGGGTATGTAAACTTTTGATCAGGGCCAATAAGGTGATTTCTGTTATCATTATGACTTAAAAAGGACCCAAATAACTATGTGGTAATAAATGGCTTCTTATGATGACTACCCTAAAGACATTTTGTTTTGCATGACCAGTCATATTTTCAAAATAAATGTCAAAATGTCACAATTTCTGCTAGGGTATGCAAATCTTTGAGCTCAACTGTATGTTGTTGTAATGTAAAACAGCAAACACAAAGCCTATATGATGACACTGATTTTTTAAACCAGATAATTGATAAGAACTGTGGAGTCAAAACAGTGTCACTTTGTATTATTTCTTCCCATCTGCTTTGAAATAAAGCAATAACATACATTTTAAGTAAGTTACACAATTTTACAAGGCATTATTTTAGTATTTTGGCATTATTAACAATTAGGTTATGTTATTCTAATTTTTAACAATGTTAAGTTGCTTATGTCAGTAAAGCAGATGGTTTGTCTGAAGAAACATGCTCTTTGTTGATTGCTCGCAATGAAGGTTGAAGGAGTTTGGCTCCTCTGCTAATAAACGGTTACAGGCTCCTCTGCTGGCTCGAGCACATTTAAGCTAAATGGAAGAGGGTATAGTAAGACTGGTGGCGTTCCCTGGTGGTCCAGTGGTTAGGACTTGGTCCTTTTACCACTGTTGATCTGGGTTTAATTCCAAGTCAGGGTACCAAGAGGTCACACCACCCTGAAGCCAAGCAGGATTGGGCCTGGTAATTACTGGGATAGGAAACCACTTAGAAACACCAGGAGCTGTATGCTGTGGCCCACTGGCAATTCACTCCAGTGGCAATTCACTCCAGGAACTGGCAATTCACTCCAGTGTCTCTGCCATGAATGCCAAGGGGAGAAGCATGATCATGGACCTAAAGATGTTATGGTCCATGATGCCACAGAGAGTTGGAAACAATTGAACAATGCCCCAAAAAATAGTAAGTCTGTTAAGAAAAAACACTAACTATGAAGAACCATTGGCCATTTTGATAACTCATAAAATATCCGTACAAACAACTTTTACATTCACTGTCATTAAAACAAATGTGATCTTACATATCAAATAATTCCTTTGTTTTAGAACTTTGATTTCTTTTAAACAAAAACTGCGGGCTACAAAATATTATATTAACCTCAATCTTTAAATGATTAGTATACCACGTACAACGAACATCTTGATCAAATGTCCTCTGTTTTTCATCTGTTAATTTGGGTTCCTATGGACAGAGACCAAGGGGTCATGTGACCTTAAGGCATTAACATGGCCCATGATCATGATAAAAACTGCAATTATCTGAATTGCTAAACTTTACAGATTTCACACACAAAAAAGAGCACAAATTAATGAAACTTTGTATTGTAATATATATGACCACTTTTAATAAAAATAAATTGAATAGAGAATAAAATAGCTTTTTCTTTCAATTATAATCAATCTCTTAATAGAGAAGATCCACTAAGCATCCACTAAGGGTGCTGTGAAGGGCAGCAAAAGGCTGCAATGACCATTTCCCCATAGAAAAATAGATAGTGTAGCTTTCATTGAACTATTATAACTCTGTGAATCTAGCAGAGTGTTTGGAGTCGCATGGTCAGAAGAGACCAAATAAGACCTCATTTAGGACCTGAATATGATAATCAGCTACTAAACTACTTTATGAGAAATTAACTGTCATCCCTTTACTGTAATACTGCTTTTTTTCCTTAGTTAAACTTACCGTAATTCTATTCAGCTATTATGAGCGGAATATAGTATAATCAGGCAGAATATAAATTACAGTGAGTAGAAAACAGAGAGTCATTTTTAGACTGATCCTTTAAGGGTAAATATACCAATCCCAATACTTTACATCAGTAATACCCATAACTCCCAGGTGGGGCAAAACATATCAAATAAAATGCAGAATTTCAACGTTTCTGGAAAATAAAAGCCAGTCTCATTTTAATATGGACAATCGTAGTTCACAACAAATGCACCTCCCAAACACATACAAAACTAGCTTCCATTGCTAGCCAGGATGAAAAAAATAAAAACAAGTCTAAGGTAGAAAATCTGGAAAAGACAGAGTGAGACAAATGAGATAATAACCAAACTCTAGCAAGTCAATTTATTAATATAATATAAACTCCATACATTGACTCAAAAGGCGAGAGATCTGAAGAATATTGGATAATGAAATAACGCAGATGACATTTAAAGATGCTGTTAGGACTATTAAAATCTTAAGACCTCTGCACCAAATGGGTACTTAATGTGTTTTCGGATCATTATACTTTGCATGACCAAACTTGCAAAGAGCTAAATGTACACCTATCACAAGTGAAGTGCTGTTATATAAGGAAGGTACATAGAGAAGACTGATTCCTTAGAAGCTCAAGATTGCTTTATCACCTTTACCCTTTTATTCTGTATAAACTGACTTATAAATGTCCATCTCCATTGTTGGCCCTGTGGGGCTCCATACTGCTGCCGTGTAAAAGTAAACTGACATATAGAGGACAGTGGGTATTGGGGTGATTTGAGTGATTACATGATCTAAACTTCACATAACGGGACAGTGTAACCAACAAGTTTTTAGTTTCATCTTAAAGAGCATGAAGAAATGTGTATACATTGTATTAGCCATTTTCTCTACTGCAAAGTTTTACTTAGATATACAGCATTGTTTGTGCTGCTGGCATATGCCAATGTGCAGCTCAATATGCTAATATGCAATCTGAAGTGCTTGATAGGGGATGGGAGAGGTGAACTAACTGAATAATAACATTTGGGGGCATTGTCTTGGTCATCACAGAGATAGACTGTGATACTAATAACCACACAAACACTGCTAATTGGAACTCAGAAGCAGCTCATTTGCCTATTAAAGCAACTAGATATGCTAAATATCTCAGGAATCGAACATTTAACGGCATATTTAAGTTTCATGGATTATGAGTGCATCTGATAGAGGGGAATCAGTAGTGTATGAAAACATTTTTTGCATGAAAAAATACCAAAATTAACATTAACAAACTGACCTGATGTTTGCTAAATATCTTGAATTTGCAAGCAGTTGGTTTTGAGTTAACACCCCTAAAAATCCCTGCTAAAAATAGCATAAACGTCATCATTCGTTTTGCCCAATTATAGGCAGCTAATACATTGTATCAATCTGTAAAGCCAGTTTGTGCACCAAAGAATAATGGGATGTGTAGTCCTGTTTTTACTTTGGAAGTGGAAGTAAAAAGGAATCCAGACATTGCTGTGTGGATCTCCGCATTGAGCTACCGCTGGCTTGAAGGTTAATAAAGGGTTCAAATTAGTACCCAAATGCAGTGTTTCTATTGGTAGGTACACTGTGCCTAGGCAGAAATATCTGGGGTGTGGAAAACAAATTTTATTTGTAAATAAATAAGTCTGTATATGTTTAGAATGACTCAATGTAATTTATGTTTCTGAAATAAGCAGCATGTGTCTACTCCCTATGAAGGTCCACTCTAACTGCCCGAACTACAGGAAATATGTTTTAATTAGGCAGTGATAGCTATACTGCTTTTCTCCACCACATAATGGGTGTGAGAGGTACTCTGGCTTGGGTAAAAGGGTCAGACACAAACCTGTGTCCAAACAGAAGAGGTTGCTGATGATTGACTAGGTACTTGTTATATTAAAGTATGTTACACTAGCATTAGCTATTGCTGTGAGGCATCCAACGGAATGCACTTCAACAAGCTTGTGTCTGACCATTTAGGAACATTTATATATAGTATGCTTGTGTACAGAAATTCATAATAAACCAAATCATAGCAAACAGATAAAACATAGGCCTCCATTCCATGTCTCTCAAAGAAAAAATCAGAGTAAAATCTACTTGTAAATCAACAATAAAAATAGAGGTGCTCAATCACAGAACAAACTAATCTTAATATGTTAGTTCTATGGACATAATAATACACTGATAGAACAACCATTTTTAGCTCACTTGTGCCCTTCACTGGGAGTAATATCCTGTAGTATATCAGTCTGGTCTCACTCAATGTAGTGATCCAGCAACTAAATACCAGGCAATTCTACCCTGAACAGGAGAAAAAGCAACCTGCAGAAATAAATGTCAGCCTTAGTTGGGCTTCATCAGTAGGGTATAGCTGAACTCCCTAAGACACAGTGGGCAAGGAGTGCACATCTAGAGCCCTCTATAATCCTTAGAAAGACTAAGCCCTAAGGGTCATTTGCATATGCAACATCAAAAATAAAGGTGCTCAATCAGACCCCCTTCCACCCGTTAGCTCCAATGACCTTGGTGATCCCTCATCTAAAGGATAACCATGGAGATTCCCATAGACCACCATAGCACCTATTATTTCCATGGGGGTTTCTGTGGACCCAGTTCATAAAAGGTAGAACCCTACATTTTTTCTTTATTATTTAACCACTTACCTACCATAAGAAGGGATTTATATTATATAAATATAAAGGGATATGGGAGGATGTTAGTGCTTGTGTACTGTGTTCACATTAATTAGTGGGTAATGTTACATACTGTTGTTCTGAAGACTGCTGAGAGTCTCCTAGGAGTATACAGGTTGCGAGCACACATTAGTTCTAGAGAGCTATAGACAAAATCCCCTGATTCTTTTAGCAGAAGCCATAGAAAAGCTCTGCAAATTTACTTCTAAAAACTCCTGTAGCAATGAGTGAGCCTTGTGGGAGTTCTTATGGGAGCCGTGGAATAGAGTCCTATATATGGATATAAAACTTCTTGCAAAATGTCTATTTAGCGTACTATAACTAGAGCAGCGGTTGCGGAAGCTATGCAGGTAATTCTTTAAAGGCATTTAATAATATGTCTAAAGTAGAAAGGTCTGCAAGCTGTCAATACATCAAACTTTATTCAAGGTTCCACCCAGTGGCAGAGATAGCTCAGGTGCCCCGGTGGTATGCACGGGGGCCACAGGACGGACCTATGGGGCCACAATGGGCCAAGGGAGGCCACAGACGGCTGCAGGGGCCACAGGGGGCTGACAGAGGCCAGTAGAGGTCCGCAAGGAGCCACAGGAGGCTGAGGAGGAACATAGGGGGCTTAGTGAGGCCACAGAGCTCTGGCCATAAAGGGCCACAGGGTCTGCACAGGGTTGTCCTGGGGCCTGTAGGGGGCCACAGTGGGCCATAAGGGGCTGCAGGGGTCCCATGGGAGGTCTGCAGGGGACTATAAAGGACCGTTCCGGGCCACAGGGCCGTCAGGGGGCACAGGGCGGCCCTTGAGGCCTGTGGGGGGGGGGGGGCACAGTGAGCCATAAAGGGCTGCTGGGGACCCACGGGAGGTCCAAGGGGGATGTGGGAGACCCCAGGCCCGATGGGGGTACAGGGGGGTCTTGGGGCTTGCAGGGAGCCACAGTGGGTCATAATGGGCTGCAGGGGCCCCACAGGAGGTCTGCAGGGGCCACAGGGGGCCATAGGGGGGCACATGGTCCCAGGGGAACACAGTGGACCTGCAGGGGCCACAGAGGTTCTGCAAGGGCCACTTGGGATCTGCAGGGGCCACAGGGGATTGTCTGCACCAGAAGTAGTTTTGCCTCTGGTTCGACCATTTAACCAGGCAGTTAAATTAAATGGCAGACGTTCATTTTTGAAATATCAACCCTAGGTTCACTAAGCTTCCTAAGTGCCTTAGTAAAGTTCAGTTCCTGTTCACCTCAGTGTATGTAAGTTCTAAGTCTGTCCAGTGGAATATGGGTTTTACATACCCCCTTAATATATTTAACTATAACCATGGGGGTCCCTATGGACCCGCATGGCGCCTAAAATAAACCCCTATACCATGGGGTCCTCACAGACAACTAATATTCTGGTGTTCCAGTGGTATACGTGTTGAACTTATTATTATTTATTTATGATTATTGTTATCTCTTATTTACATAGAGCCAATATTTTCTGTAAAGCTGGGGTACAATAAAACATGGAGTTGGTGACCATGCCCTTGAGCTAACAATGATGTAAATGACACTTTTATAAATATATTGCTTTGCAAAACTGAGAGCTTGCAAAGACTAAAGGTTAATGAAACAAAAGAAAAAAGGGCATTACATTTTCTCTCCTTATCTCATTCTGTCTGCTACTTCTCAGGAAAGTGTGTCCTTGTAAACTAATGAAATTCCCCACTGAAAACAGTTACAGTTACAACCCCTTTGTTCAGATAAAAGCTCCGATTGCGATGCTATTCAATTGCTCAAGGCCGAAAGTTACGGGCCCCAAGCCAAAACCGTAAACAATGCACTAATTCAGAGCACTTCAGGGCGGGAACATAATCAATTCAGCATGCCCGTAACCGCCCATTTTGAATCAGCCAATATAAAATTAGACTTAGTCATAATTACGGCAGTAAAACATGGAGGTTACATGTCAATCAATTAGCTTCGGGGGTTCCGATATGCAATCAGACACGCAAATACCAATAATGAAGAAACATGGAGGTTACATGTCAATCAATTAGCTTTGGGGTTCCGATATGCAATCAGACACGCAAATCCCAATAATGAAGAATTATGGAAATGAATGTCAATACTGTTCTAGTCCATATGGGTGGCCTGATATGTATTAATTCATACCTGAGATCGATTTAACCCCAAAATTAAACATAAAAATAAAGTTAGAATCCTGCCAATTTGCGAGCTTGAGTCTTTTGTGCAATTAATTCTAATGTCAATCATCGCTTTCCCCGTTACTTACAGTGCAGTATTGATTTTTTATTTGCATTTACAGTGCTACAATCAGGTGATTAACCCCCTTGCGGGTCCTCTCTAGCACTCGTAGGATTTTGTCCTTCGTTTGCCATTTACTGGTCTGAAAAAAATTGCGGGCTTGAGGAAATTGAGCAATTGAATAGCAATTTGCCATTTTAGCCATCGTAACTCTTGCGAAAGTGACGGATCAAAGGCTTCTGGAGACTGTAAGTTACGAGTTTAACCGTCACCATTTTTTCAAGCTCGTAACATCAAAGCCATTCCGAGTCCGCAAAAAAACGCCAATTGAATAGCAGATTATCTTGCGACATCACTTATGGGCCTCTGGTTAAAAAAATGGTTTATTCCAGAGCAACATGATTGTATAAACAGTGCAATATATTAGAGGCTGCATTTTTTAATCTAAAAACATTTAGCATATCTTCAAATGTAGTTCTACAAACAGTATATTTTAAATATATGATTACTTTGGTCTTTAAATTGTTCCACAGCATTATGCATTTTATGTGCCACATTAAAGTAGCAGGGCCCTAATTAATTGTGTGAAGATACACTAGGATATGTTGTTCTAAAAGTTTGCAGTATCTTCCTAATCAGTGTACTATTAAACGTGTCTCTTTATTATTATTATTATTATTATTATTATTATGTATTTATTTTTTTATTAGTATTTAACTCTTGTACAGCACTACAGAATATGTTGGTGCTTTCCAAAAACTGTAGTAGTAGTAATAATACAAATAATAACAATTATAATTATATTTTATCTTTAGATCATCAGAGCTAGTGTATAATAAGTGATGGATACTGATGGACATTTATATACATTTGATAGAAGATACAACCACACATGTGTAATACTAGAGATAGCTTAAAATCTTCTTTATATCACTTTAAAGCTATATTTTCTTTTAAAAAACAGAAAACTATTTTACGCATCCAATAAAATGAGGCATGCTTTGTTACTCAGTGAAAGCAACAATAAGAAAACAAGATTTCCGGAGATTTTTCAGCTCACAGTGAAATACACAAGCAGAATCTCTGTGCTCTAAGACTCCCCTGAAGATCATTCTCCCTAATGAATGCAGCCTTTGGAAATGTAGAACAAAGAGAGGTTCATAAGTCAGGGATATTGTGGGATGACATGAATAAACAGTGGCACTTATCTTTGCAGAGCTGCATTGATCTGTTAGAAACTAGTTTTATTCAGTCCTGTCCATTATTACAATTAATATTGATTTGTGTGGCCACCAGCATGACGAGGCCTATGGATTCCAGTCTCGTAAATTTCCTTCCAAATCAATAGGTAACAAGACCCATATTGTTTCAGCCAAGGCCTAGTCTTCCAATCTGTGGAGGGCCCATTGCATAGTATCATAAGATGGGATAAATGAGGCAAGTGCAGCAGGAAGAAGGGCATTCTATACAGTCATATCGTTTGGATGATGAGATTTTCAGTTTAGATACAGTATTGTAAACATAAGAATTATTGTTCTCCTATTAACCAACTATTTATTAGATATAAAGTGTGCTTCTGTACAATTGGTAACAAAGCATAAAACAATATGGCTCTTGTGATACAAAAAATAATGAGAGCTCTGCTCAAATGAGCTTACATTCAAGAAAGCAGCCATAATGACCTACTGATGACTGGCAGATGGTCATACTAAGGAACATAAAACTTACCTTAGCCACAAAACTTTAAAATTATAAAAAATGGTTCTTTTACTGAACATGCATTTCATATATCCTGGAAGATGTCTTACTTTTTTTTAACTTTTACAGTAGTCTGTTGGAGGAAATTGAATTGTAAGTACTAGAATGGAAGCACAAATACATATCTTAGAATTCTCTGTACAAAGGAAATCTCAGGGTAATATCAGTAAATAAGAAAAAAATGATGTGTGAATTGACTGATAATCTCTGGGACTTTTCCTAAGATTCAGGGTCAAGCACTGAGAAAGTGATGTATTATTTCTACCTATCAACAAGGCTCAAACAAAGGGCTACCATTGTGATGGTATAAACTAGCATAACTATATATAAATATTGATACATTTAATATATAAGATATAATATATATATATAAACTAGCGACTTGCCTGTCAAAAAATGACGGTCAATAAAAGAAAGTGTTGAAATGCTGTTTGACACACAATGTGAGTGTACTGTGTGCCTCAACTATATAGACCACTCTAACACAGTAATGAACACATGTAATAACACTATAAGTGCCATGATCATCATCCTAGGACCCTCATGACCCAAAGTGTAAGCACTACACCATTTTAATGAAATACAATACAATACACCCCTATGTAATATACAATACATCCTATCTATCTAATATACATCACCCAATCTATTTAATATACAATAAATACTATCTATCTAAAATACATCCTATCTTTCTAATATACATCCCCCAATCTATGTAAATAAATACCACAACCTAATATACAATTCATGCTATCTATATAAAATACATCCCCTATCTAACATACAATAAATTCTATCTCTATATAAAACAATTTAATTCTAAGCTAAAATAAAATAATGAAGACCACTTGCCTTTGCAGATGGACCGTCATGGCACTTATGTGGTTAATGTTGGGTTGTAACAGGCCCATAATGTTCATAATATACCCTTATGGGACTGATGGGGTTAAATCGAGGCTTATGAGGGTCTCTATTCATCCCCATGAGTGACAAGATTAATTATATGTATTATGGGGGTCTCTATTGACCTCCATGAGTGACAGGGTTAATTAGGGGTTTATGGGGGTCTGTATTGACCCCCATGAATGAGGGGGTAAATTAAGTTCTTATGGGGGTCTGTATTAACTCCCATGAGTGAGGGGGTTAATTAAGTGCTTATGGGGGTCTGTATTGACTCCCATGAGTGACAGGGTTAATTAAGGGCTTATGGGGGTCTGGATTGACCCCCATGAGTGACAGGGTTAATTAAGGGTTTATGGGGGTCTGTATTGACCCCTATGAGTGACATGGTTAATCAAGGGCTTATGGGGGTCTGTATTGACCCCCATGAGTGACAGGGTTAATTAAGGGCTTATGGGGGTCTGTATTAACCCCCATGAGTGACAGGGTTAATTAAGGGTTTATGGGGGTCTGTATTGACCCCCATAAGTGACAGGGTTAATCAAGGGCTTATGGTGGTCTATATTGACCCCCATGAGTGACAGGGTTAATTAAGTGCTTATGGGGGCTGTATTGACCCTCATGAGTGATGGGTTAATTAAGGGTTTATTGGGGTCTGTATTGACCCCCATGAGTCCCAGGGTTATTTATGGGCTTATGGGGGTCTGTATTGACCCCCATGAGTGACAGGGTTAATGAAGGGCTTATGGGGGTCTGTATTGACCTCCATGAGTGACCGGTTAATTAAGGTCTTATGGTGGTCTGGATTGACCCCCATGAGTGACAGGGTTAATTAGGTTTTATGGGGGTCTGTATTGACCCCTATGAGTGACATGGTTAATCAAGGGCTTATGGGGGTCTGTATTGACCCCCATGAGTGACAGGGTTAATCAAGGGCTTTTGGGGGTCAATATTGACCCCATGAGTGACAGGGTTAATTAAGTGCTTATGGGGGCTGTATTGAGCCTCGTGAGTGATAGGGTTAATTAAGGGTTTATTGGGGTCTGTATTGACCCCCATGAGTCCCAGGGTTATTTATGGGCTTATGGGGGTCTTTATTGACCCCCATGAGTGACAGGGTTAATTATGGGTTTATGGGGGTCTGTATTGACTCCCATGAGTGACAGGGTTAATTATATGTATTATGGGGGTCTGTATTGACCCCCATGAGTGACAGAGTTAATTAAGGCTTATGGGGGTCTGTATTGACCCCCATGAGTGACAGGGTTAATGAAGGGCTTATGGGGGTCTGTACTGACCTCCATGAGTGACAGGGTTAATTAAAGGCTTATGGGGGTCTGCATTGACCGCCATGAGTGACAGGGTTAATTAAGGGTTTATGGGGGTCTGTATTGATCCCCATGAGTGACACGGATAATCAAGGGCTTATGGGGGTCTATATTGACCCTCATGAATGAGGGGGTAAATTAAGTTCTTATGGGGGTCTGTATTAACTCCCATGAGTGAGGGGGTTAATTAAGTGCTTATGGGGGTCTGTATTGACTCCCATGAGTGACAGGGTTAATTAAGGGCTTATGGGGGTCTGGATTGACCCCCATGAGTGACAGGGTTAATTAAGGGTTTATGGGGGTCTGTATTGACCCCTATGAGTGACATGGTTAATCAAGGGCTTATGGGGGTCTGTATTGACCCCCATGAGTGACAGGGTTAATTAAGGGTTTATGGGGGTCTGTATTGACCCCCATAAGTGACAGGGTTAATCAAGGGCTTATGGTGGTCTATATTGACCCCCATGAGTGACAGGGTTAATTAAGTGCTTATGGGGGCTGTATTGACCCTCATGAGTGATGGGTTAATTAAGGGTTTATTGGGGTCTGTATTGACCCCCATGAGTCCCAGGGTTATTTATGGGCTTATGGGGGTCTGTATTGACCCCCATGAGTGACAGGGTTAATGAAGGGCTTATGGGGGTCTGTATTGACCTCCATGAGTGACCGGTTAATTAAGGTCTTATGGTGGTCTGGATTGACCCCCATGAGTGACAGGGTTAATTAGGTTTTATGGGGGTCTGTATTGACCCCTATGAGTGACATGGTTAATCAAGGGCTTATGGGGGTCTGTATTGACCCCCATGAGTGACAGGGTTAATCAAGGGCTTTTGGGGGTCATTATTGACCCCATGAGTGACAGGGTTAATTAAGTGCTTATGGGGGCTGTATTGAGCCTCGTGAGTGATAGGGTTAATTAAGGGCTTATGGGGGTCTTTATTGACCCCCATGAGTGACAGGGTTAATTATGGGTTTATGGGGGTCTGTATTGACTCCCATGAGTGACAGGGTTAATTATATGTATTATGGGGGTCTGTATTGACCCCCATGAGTGACAGAGTTAATTAAGGCTTATGGGGGTCTGTATTGACCCCCATGAGTGACAGGGTTAATGAAGGGCTTATGGGGGTCTGTACTGACCTCCATGAGTGACAGGGTTAATTAAAGGCTTATGGGGGTCTGCATTGACCGCCATGAGTGACAGGGTTAATTAAGGGTTTATGGGGGTCTGTATTGATCCCCATGAGTGACACGGATAATCAAGGGCTTATGGGGGTCTATATTGACCCTCATGAGTGACGGGGTTAATTAAGGGTTTATGGGGGTCTGTATTGACCCCCATGAGTGCCATTTTTATTTATGGGCTTATGGGGGTCTTTATTGACCCCCATTAGTGACAGGGTTAATTATGGGTTTATGGGGGTCTGTATTGACCCCCATGAGTGACAGGGTTAATGAAGGGCTTATGGGGGTCTGTACTGACCTCCATGAGTGACAGGGTTAATTAAAGGCTTATGGGGGTCTGCATTGACCGCCATGAGTGACAGGGTTAATTAAGGGTTTATGGGGGTCTGTATTGATCCCCATGAGTGACACAGATAATCAAGGGCTTATGGGGGTCTATATTGTCCCTCATGAGTGACGGGGTTAATTAAGGGTTTATGGGGGTCTGTATTGACCCCCATGAGTGCCATTTTTATGTATGAGCTTATGGGGGTCTTTATTGACCCCCATGAGTGACAGGGTTAATTATGGGTTTATGGGGGTCTGTATTGACCCCCATGAGTGACAGAGTTAATTATATGTATTATGGGGGTCTGTATTGTCCCCCATGAGTGACAGGGTAAATTAGGGGTTTATGGGGGTCTATATTGACCGTCTTGAGTAAGGGGATTAATTAGGTGCTTATGGGGGTCTGTATGGACCTCCATGAGTGACAGGGTTAATTAAAGGCTTATGGGGGTCTGTATTGACCCCCATGAGTGACAGTGTTTTTTAGGGGGTTGATGGGGCCCTGTATATTACTTTAAGGACCTTTACGGTCCTTTATGGACCCGTAAGGCGGGAATTTAGAATTTTCATTGCAGCGGGGTCCCGGATCGGTTAATGTGGAGTTAATGCGGGTTTCCGGGGTCGTGGAGCCTCGTTTTCGTTTTTTTCGGCAGCCATTTTTTTTTCTCGCTTAGTGGATTTTCGTGTGTCTGAACTCGGGAATTTGGACTTAATTGAGGTCCTGGGTGCCCCCCCCCCTTGCTGTAGGTAAGATTTTATGTATTTTTTTAAGGTATTTATTGTGTTTGTTTATTGTGCGTGGTTCGGCCGTTAAGGCGCTCATTCGACGCTCATTGCCTAAGTGCTACGGGTTTAACGTCTCGCCTCACTACGCGAGGTTCGCCGGCGATGAGCTTCTGAAGCACTCAGCGCTAAGCTCGCAAAGCGTGACGACGATTCATAGTTTGACAACTATTATATGTGATATGAAAGATACATTTAAATCTGTGTGTGTTACACTGTGTGGCATAACGTATATACATAACTGGTCTAGAGTATCATAATTATTACTACTACTTTCGCTCACCTCTGCACATCTGGCCTCTCACAACAACAGATTGACAGATTCTCCAACTCACCATGACACTCTCTAGACCTTATTTTCACCCATCTCTGCACAACCTCTAACCTCAACATCTGCCAACTCCCTCTATGTGACTACAACCTATCCTTCAGCCTCACTAAATCTCTCTCTCACTGCTCTTCTTCTATCATGGTCAGCATTACACACAGAAACCTTCAAGCACTTGACCCACAACACCATTCCACTATGTTACGATCCCTTCTCAGTATGCCTTACTTGATACTCTGGCCCCAATAACCACACGCAGAAACCCTCGCTCTCATCCACAACCATGGCACAATACACAAACACAATACATCCAGAGGTGCTTCCGCACTGCTGAACGACTATGAATGAAATCATGCACTTTAGCAGATGTCCTCCACTACAAGTTTATGTTGTGCTCCTACTTCTCTGGCCTCAACCTTGCCAAAAAGCACTATTTTACTTCTTTAATATCTACACTGTCCTCTAATCCCAAACGTTTGTTTGCTACATTCAACACTTTCCTCCGCCCACCACCACCTCCCTTCCCTTCATGTCTCACAGTTGAAGACTTTGACCCCCATTTTAGGCATAAAATTGGACCACACACTCCCTCCTCTAAACTAACCGAAAGCACCCAGCCTTTACCCTTCCCTAAGCCCACAGCCATTATGAATTTCTTTGACCTTGTAACAGAGGATGAAGTATCCTGCCTACTATCAACCTCTCACCTTACTACCTGTCCTCTAGATCCTATTCCATCACAGCTCATCCCTCCCCTCTCTACCACACTTATCCCTGCTATCACACATCTCTTCAAACTTTCCCTAAACACTGGCACGTTTCCATCATCTCTAAAAAATGCCATAATTACGCCCATTCTTAAAAATCACCTTACCCAATTTATCTCCTCCAACTGCCCTCTTGACACCTTCCAATCTGGCTTCTGACCCCAACACTCCACTGAGACAGCTCTCACAAAAGTCACTAATGATTTGCTCACTGCCAAGTCAAAGTGTCACTGTTCTATTCTACTTCTCATGGATCTCTCTGCTGCCTTTGATACAGTTAAACACCCTCTACAAATCCAAATTCTCCTCTTCCTTGGAATCAGAGATACTGTCCTCTTATGGTTCACATCCTACCTACAAGATCAAACATTTAGTGTCCCCTTCTCTGGCACCTCTTCTTCTCCTCACCCTCTGTCTGTTGGTGTAACCCAAGGTTCAGTCCTAGGCCCCGTCCTATTCTCCATCTATACTGTACATCCTCACTTGGCACCCTAATAAAATCTTTTGGAATTCAGTATCATCTCTATGCAGATGACACTCAAATCTAACTCTCAGCTCCTGATTTATCCCCCTCTCTTCTAGCATATGTTTCCAACTGCCTCTCAAGCATATCCTCCTGGATGTCCGCCCACCATCTCAGCATGTCTAAGACCGAACTCTTAATCTTCCCACCATTTACTACAGCGTCAATTCCTCACATATCTCTTACTGTCAACAATTCCATCATCACTCCCACCTCCCCAGTCCATTGCCTTGGGATTCGACTGGACCCTGCCCTCTCTTTTATTCCTCACATACAGTCACTAACAAAATCTTGTCTTTTCAATTTAAAAAACATTTTTAAAATACGTCACTAGCTTACACAAGACACAACTAAGATTATAATACATTCCCTCATCAAATCCTGTCTTAACAACTGCAACTCACTTCTGGCTGGCCTACCCACCACCCGTTTATCCCCCTTCAATCCATATTGAATGCCTCCGCTACCTCATCTACCATACTAAATGCTTAGTGTCTGCAACACCTCTCTCTCAATCACTCCACTGGCTTCCCGTAGCCTGCAGAATAACATTTAAAATCAAGACCCTAATTTACAAAGTCCTCAACAACACTGCACCCCCTTATATCTCTGCTCTCATCGCCAAATATCCCCCCACCCGCCCTTTTCGATCTGCTAATGACCTTCTTCTTTCCTCCTCTCTCATCACCTCCTCTCACTCCTTTCTTTAGGACTTTTCTTTCACTACCCCTATTCTCTGGAAATTCTTGCCTCGCTCTACCAGATTATCCTCCTGCTTCAAATTTCTCAAAACATCACAAAAAACTCACCTGCCTCCTTAACATGCACACTGCATTTTTTACCCTTGGAGAAAGCACTATGAACCCGTGGTGGAGCTAGGGAAGGGAGGAGAGGGCTGTGCTGTGAGAAGGCTCCGGACCCTATCTCTTTCCCGGCGATGGCCTGGGAGGTTATGGGAAGTAGGTAGGAGAAGAAGGGGCTCTACACTACAGAATTGTAAAATGATAATTAGACTGCACTGGGGCCCCACCTGAGCAGGGCCTCTGTGCTTTGCACCGCTTGCACCGGCGGTAGCTCTACCAGTGCTATGGACACTGGATTCTAAGCTCAAAGACAGGGCCCCCACTCTTTTGTAATGTATTAATATTGTTTTGTCTTGTCAACAGCTTATGTATAGCACTACATTACAAATAAACGATAATAATAATAATAATTATGTCCTGAGATTTCCTGATTCTATATATGCCACGTTAAGATCATGATCAAACAAAATCATACATTTTTACATAGAATCTATATGATACCTTCTAGACTGCATACAATATTTCCATCTGTTCCTTGAAAATATTTTAGAGGATGTAATCAAGATGGTACAATCTTACATATTCTCCTGGATGGTCCAAATGCTTTTGAGCTATGGAATAAACTGAAATGAAATATTATCTTATATTTTAAACATAGAAATCAAGCCAAATCCAACTCATTGCTCACTGGGACTTCTGTGTAATTCTTCATCTAATATCTCATGTACCAAGGGTGCACTAATTTGACATGCTTTCATTGACACTGACTGCTGTTTGTTTTTTCTCCACATTCAAGACTTCCACCTATTACATTTAATTTTTGCATCCCCCCCCCCCCCCCACATTAACCACTTTCAGCGGGGGTCCCCGATCAGCATAGATCAGGCCCCCACTGCATTCAAAAGTTTTAAATTCCCTGCCACGGCTCCTTAAAGGGCCCGCGGCACACTATCAGCAATCCCGGCCGAGGCACCTAAAATTAAGCCCCCTCTATGCTGGAGGTCCCCATCGGGACCCCTAAAGTGTCCCCACATTAACCCCTTGCTGCAGGGGTCCATAGGGACCCCCGCAGCCCCCCACATTAACCTCTTGCAGCGGGGGTCCCCGATCGTGACCCTACTGCATTTAACATTTTAAATTGTAAAATCACCCCGTGGGGGTGTATCCCATTGTGATTGGCTGATGGCATTAAAGCGTTCTGATTGGTTTAAATAAAGACTGACACGTGCGTTAGCCAATCAGAGTGGGATTTGGGGTTTGGGGTGTATCCCATCCTGATTGGCTCACACATTGGCGCCTTCTGGCTGAAATTTCATAGACAGCGTTTTCAGCCAATCAGAAGGCGCCATTGCCTATTTCCTTCCGGAAAAGGCTCTAGGAGGCTCATTAACGTCGGGGAGGTCTGCGTGTGCGGACCTCCGTTTGTTAGTTTTTTGTTTTTGTTTATTTTAGAGCACGGAGTGTTCTAGGGCCCAGCCGGGGCAGAATAGGAGGAGGCCGCGCCAAGGTAAGTTGAATGTACAGTATATTATGTTTATTTAACTTTATTTTGTGTCTATATGTTGTATTAATGTAATGTTTTTTTTTAACAGGGGCCGCGCCGGAGAAGAAAAGAAGAAGGACGGGGACATGCTGGAAAGGGGAGTAGAATATTTATAATGTTTATAATGTTTATTTATTTTATGTAAATGTGTTGCACTAATTTTTGTTTTTTTGTTTTTCCCCTAGGTTGGTGATCTGAAGGGACATATGCAAAGGTAAGTGGTCTTAATTATTTTATTTTAGGTTAGAATAAGGGTTTCTGTATGTAGATAGGATGTATTGTATGTTAGATAGGGTATGTATTTTAGATAGTTAGGATTTATTATATATTAGATAGATAGGGGTATGTATTTTAGATAGTTAGGATTTATTGTATATTAGCTAGATAGTGGGATGTATTTTAGATAGTTAGGATTTATTGTATACAAGGATTGATTGTATGTTAGATAGATAGGGGGTATCATATTTGTATTGACCCCCATGAGTGACAGGGTTTATTAGGGTCTTATGGGGGTCTGTATTGACCCCCATGAGTGACAAGGTTAATTAAGGGCTTATGCGGGTCTGTATTGACCTCCATGAGTGACAGGGTTAATTAAGGCTTATGGGGGTCTGTATTGACCCCCATGAGTTATAGGGTTAATTAAGGCTTATGGGGGTCTGTATTGACCCCCATGAGTGACAGGGTAAATTAAAGCTTATGGGATCTGTATTGACCCCCATGCGTTATAGGGTTAATTAAGGGCTTATGGGGGTCTGCATTGACCCCCCTGTGTTTTAGGGTTAATTAAGGGCTTATGGGGGTCTGTATTGACCCCCATGAGTTATAGGGTTAATTAAGGGCTCATGGGGGTCAGTATTGACCCCCATGAGTTATGGGGTAATTTTAGTGGCCTGGGGTTAATATTTTTTAGCGCAAGTCCTTTCAAGACCTTTACGGGAAATAAAAAAAATGTAAATGCAGCGGGGTCACGATCAGTGCCGATCGGGGACCCCCGATGGGGACCCCCAGCATAGAGGGGGGTTAATTTTAGGTGCCGTGGCCGGGATTGCTAATAGTGTGTCGTGGGCCCTAAGGAGTCGCGGCAGGGAATTTAAAAGTTTTAAATGCAGCGGGGGCCTGATTGGTGCTGATCGGGGACCCCTCTGCAAGAGGTTAATGTGGGGGGACTGCAGGGGGTCCCTATTGACCCCTGCAGGAAGGGGTTAATGTGGGTCACTTCGGGGGTCTTGATTGGGACCCCCCGCATAGAGGGGGGGTAATTTTAGGAGCCGGGGGGGGGGGGTAGATCATCTCGCTGGCTGTCACTCCTCATGTTGATTTTCTCCATGTTGACAAGGACGGCCCTGTTGCATAGCTCACACGTTGCTCGCAGCAGGGCTAATTTAATAGCGTCATAACTTTTATAAATTTGCAGCACATAGGATTTAAGTAGAAGCCTCTTATCTACGCGGCTGGAATTTAATAAGGCTGTTAATATTCTAAGTATCTAATTACGTGAGGCTGAAGGATAGAAGGTGGTGATCAGGTAGAGGGAGTGGGCAGATGTCGGGGTTAGAGTTTGTGCAGAGATGGGTGAAAATAAGGTCTAGGGAGTGTCCATCATGGTATGTTAGGGAATCTGTCAATTGTGAGAGGCCGAGGGAAGAGGTGAGTGAAAGTAGTAGTAATAATTATGCCACTTTAGACCAGTTCTTGTGTATGTATATACGTAATGCCAGACAGTGTAACACACACAGATAGAAATGTATCTTCATATTCATATACATTATTATGTATCAATATTTCTATGTATATAGATATGCTAGATTATGCCATTACAAGTGTAGCCCCAGTACAAACAAGACTTCACCCAAGTGAGACGCAATACACTGGAGATGTTGAGTGCATCATAACAGGGGAATGGAAGCAGAGACACCTGACATTGATGCAGTCTGCAGAAACATCAGATGCCTATAAAAAATGCCTCTGCAAGGTTGTCTCATGTACCAAGGGTGCACTAATTTGACTGCTTTGATTGACAGTGACTGCTGTTTGTTTTTTCTCCACATTCAAGACTTCCATCTATGTATCCACTGGATAACACTTGGACCCTAGATTAAAAGGGATTAGACGATATTCTCTGCTTCAGGCTCTTAAGTCTTTTTCATATGTAGCAACTAAAAGTGTTCAAAGTTGATTGGTCCAGCAGGCTATTGGGGAACCTTAAATAAATGGCTGCTCTCAATAAGAAAAGATATGCCATGCCAATTGATTGCTGGAGCTTTGTCTTCATTACCTCCATTCTTTACCTGCCATTTACTGTCCAATGGAATCTCATTCTACAGTCTCTATCCAAATGTATAAACTCAGCTTTCCAAACCATTATTCTACAGATCCTGCTGAATGTCCAGGCTTCATTAACCAATGTGAGCTGCAACCTCTGACCAACTCCAAGCATTTTTCAAGCGTTCCTTGTGGTAGCAGATATCCCATCAGAGGACGTCATACCATGGAAGATCATTATTTCATACTCTAGCCAGGATGACCAGGTAAAGCATTCAACACAGCCTTAAGGTTTGCTACAAAGAATGGTTTGCAGAAAATATCACCTGACACCAACAAACCAGTAGGTGATTTTGCTGCCTTTAAAATGAACCATCTAGGCACCAAGTGCTTTATGTTCCAAATAAGTCTGCAGTGATTTCAAGATAAATAGGGTCTGGTCTTTACTTCAGTCTACGAATCTGTCGCCTTTGTAACAACCACTAGTGCTGCAAATATAAACTAAAATATGTCAGTAAACAAGACCATGATCATTAAACTTGACCTCTGTAAGTGCGTTTGTAAGTCACAATTACGTAATTTAGCTTTGTTCTGCTATATATAGTAATTGTATTAAATGTTCATGCAAGGGAGTTCAAAATGAAAACAAGGCACAAATCTTCATTAACAAAGAAACAATCAATAATGTAAAATGAATACAATCTAGCGTATAATAAGTGATTTGACTTGGTTCATATTCTGTGTAAGTCAACTGTTTGCAATTTTACTAAATTAAATTACATCATAAGAATTACTAACTTGTAAACGAGCTTGCTTTTTTGATCTACAGTGCTCAAATCCTCGAGTATGGTTTTAAAAGAATATCAAACACTCTCAGAGAATGTAGCTATTAAAATTCATACTTTAGATCAGATCTGAAGATTCATAATGCATAGATGTCTATCTTAGAGATTTCAAATGAATAATGAAAGCAGTACTCCAGTGCACAATATATGAAAAATCAAGTGGTTAGGCATAATACTGGAGTCTGCATTTGTTATTAGAGTTCATATTTGTGAGTTACTTTCTGGAAGGCAAAGGGTTATGATAGGTATTTTTCTTACTGGGAGGGTGCAATAATCAGTCTGCAAGTGAGATGGGGAGTGGGTTTCCCTGTGGTAAGTTTATGTCAGTATGTGAGAGTGTGTTGTATTTGCCTTGTGTGTGATGTACATGTGGTGGCATCTGATATTCACCTGACATGGTGACTGGATCCTATTGGGCTCAGCAAGTCCTTGAGCAACCTCTCCCACTCGTTGTATCTCACAGTCACTTGGGAGGAACCACTTGGTGATGCAGCTGCACTGGCCCCCTTGGTCATCATCCTTCTCACCTTGGCTCTGACGTCATCAAACCGGTGCTTCATGGACCTCACATCCCTTTCTGTTGAACCCACTGCTGTGACTGCGGCCGCTACCTCCTTACAGGCCTGGGCCCTGGTCCCAGGCCTAGCATCCCTCCCCCTAAAGGATAGTGGGGTGGCCACAGATGGCACGGAGGAGGACCACATTCTCCTCATGTGTTTAGTTCAGGGCCCAGCCTTTGCCTTGAGCCTCTTGCCCTCCTGACTGTGGACAGGGATCCTGCGCTCCCTCATTTGACCCTGAGGCCTGTCCCTCCTCATGTCTACCACCCCCCTGGGATCAGGCCCCTCCCCCTCTGTCCCTGAACTCGATGTGCCTTACACTATGGGCAACTGAACACCCCCCTCTCCTTCTCCTCCACTTCTCTCCCTTACACTCTCCCTAACAAATCTTCCCTCCTCTCCCCAGTGGTGGAGCTAGAAAATGAAAGGCCCTGGTGCAAGAAAACAAAAATTAGCCCCGTCGTGAAGTTCTAAAAATGTTTTGCACTTGAACCGCACCAGGACCCAATCATTCTGTGCAGCTGCAGGGTGTGCACGCTACACTTTCCTGCAACATCCTCTACAGATTTATATGTATATATATATATATATATATATATATATATATATTATATATATATATTATATATAGACATCAACCCCACACAGCAGCCACCCCTCTTAGCATCCATCCCTACATAGCACCCAGTTCTTGTCAGCAGCCATCCCCTCTCACAGCACCCAACCCCTCTGAGCACCCACCTCACATAGCCTCTACACTCCAGAAAAAAAATGAAAAGCAATTTTTTTTTAAATTACACAGCACTGGGCACCTTTCCAGAGGAGGGCCCTAGTGCACTGCACCACCTTCACCACTGGTAGATCCACCCCTGCCTCTGCCCTCCACTCTCCACTTCTCCACTCCCCCCCACTCCTCTTCCCTCCTCCACTCTCCCCTCCTCCACTTTCCCCCCACTCCTCTTCCCTCATCCACTATCCCCTCTGCTGTGCCCTCCTCCACTCTCCCCTCCTCCACTCCTTTCCTCCAGAATCCTGCCTATTCCGCTCCCCAGGGCCATCTATCTCTCATCTCTCTCCTCCTCTACACTCCTACTCATCTCCTTACCACAGTTCCCCTCCTCCTCCGTTCTCTCTCCACCCTCCATCATTATCCCAAAAATAATATAGGGATAAAACAATAAAGCAAAAAAACGTATATGTGCATATATTTATGAGGGAATGTTTTATGTGTAATTTATAATTGGTGGGGTATAGGGAATGGGTGTGTGTTATGTGGTGACTTATCTATATGTGTATCTATGTGTGATATTTACTCTATGTGTATTTGAATTATGTGTTATCAGTTGATTTGTGTTTTCAAGGATTACGTGTAAAATAGGTATTTTAGAGATATAAATAAAAAAAAACATTAGAACCTGCTCTCAATCAACGCCTACTCTCTCTCTCTCAATACTCCAACCACCAACTCCAGGACCTGCGTGCTACTTTGTGAGAAAATAAAACACAGTCAACGATGGGGCGGGTGGAACGCAACTCTTTTATCTCTCCTTGTCAATCATAATCCGTTAGTCCACTTTCTATTGGCTTACAGGACTGTTGCGCGCACTGTAATTGGATGGATTGCATTGTAACTGCGGACCCGATGTGTTCCAGCCTACTAACAACATGCGGTGGCAGGAATGGTTTAAGGTTTAAGACTTTAGCCCTGTAATTGAATACAGCCATAATTGTAGCAAATGTCTAGCCTGCAGCCATGCGGCCTGTATAAAGGTAATTACAGGCTTGCAATTGAATGGAGGCCTTTATGCAAACCATGAGCATAGAAACAGTTTTAGAGAAAAATCTTGTATTTAAGAGATTCTGCATGTGTCCTTTGCCCTTTCTACTTTGGTTGCTAAGGGGGTTATGCTATTGGAAATTGCTTCTCATTTTTAGTTCTCTTGTGAAGTGGCTATTCAAAATGTCAGTCTTTCAACATAACTGAATTGAGATGTTATCTGAATCTGCAGTTCCTCCTATTCCTTGTAAGGGTCTGATCCTGTCAGAAACAAAGAAATATATTGGATGTCATTAAAATAAAATACAATCGTTAAAAACTAAAATTTGTATTTATCTGTTTTGCACATTTTCAAGTCAAGCTCATTTAAAAGCATACTATGAAACTTCACTGGTCGGTCCTTTATTTAACATAATCTACTTTTTTTAAAGTAACCTTCAACAGAAAAAATGCAAATCTCCATTACTTATTACTGCTTATTATTGCACACTGATTTTCCATGATAATAATTTTTGTCTTTGGGCTTTTATATTGCATTTATTTTTAGTATTCTATGCCCATGCTACTATGGGTCAGGAACCCAAGAGCGACTAACATTTGCAAACTGTCCATACAGCAATATGAGTAAACAGTGTGATATATGTTCTAATTTAAGGTGCCAAAAAGCTGCTATACTGTATTTCCATTAACACAGTAAAACTTCCCTTGGGTATATTCATCAATGATTTTATTCATGTTAATAACTATAAACAAGACTGTGCATTTTTTTTCAGCACATTTAACAAGAGTTTGTTTATGCTGTGATATTGAATGCATATAACTAAAGTGGCTCTTTTTCTGAAAAAGAGGTGTAAGCAGTCAGGTTTAGTGCAGGATATAAGTACAATGGAATCTTTACAGTGTAATATTCTTAATTTTTTTTTAAATGCTTCACAAATATGCACCCCCCAAACAAATCAATTATATCAGGCAATGTGCAGTATATCAGCCAATAAACAGATATTACTCATTCCTATGTTATTTAGCCTTTTGGTTTTCAAAAAATGTTTTTCTCTTTATATATGACAAGGATAAGGAGAGGATAAGACAATGCATCTTGTTGATTTTTTTTTTAATCAGTTTTTATTAGGTAAATGCATATCAGATAATTTAAGCAAGATCCTAAATGATACATATATTTTTACATAATAGATTGTCTATCTAACAAAGGCTTCTAGTTTTGCATTAGAGTCTTGTTGTAAATCATAGTCTACCACCTCTCTGATGCAGAAGTTATGATTTGTGAGCCATTACTAGAGTTTTTATTTGTAATATTCAACTTAATATCAGGAAAAAATAAAAAGGGATAGTGGGGGTTGTTAAACAGGTTAACCTCTTGTCTCAAAAAATAAGTTAGGATTTAGGATGATATGTTTGGTACTCATGTCTATCCGGGCCATCAAGCCTCTCCCAGATCTCTTCCAGGGTAGACGGCATGTAGCTGGGGATCTAAGTTTTAAGAGAAATCTGTGGGTGGAGTCTAGTCAAGGTCTCCAGATGTTCATACATTTTGGGATTGTTTCTTCTAGGAAGTGGGTAAATCTTTTGTTGATAACTATGTAGTCTAGCTTATTTTTAACTGCTTGTAGGCTAAGGGTATTAGATTTCCACTGCTTGGCGATGTGGCTCTTTGTAGCTAGCATAAAAAATTGAAGATGCTTATTTTGACATGCAGATAGAAATGTGGATAAATGGCCTAGAACACATAATTCCGCATTTGCACATAGCTAGAGTCAAACAGGCCCAAGGCCAAGGAGAAAACCCTCCTTTACAGCCAGCTGACCTGTGGACAGATCCACCAGATGTGGAGGATGAACCCACATCTCTGCAATCCCGAAAGCAGCTGGGATTTGGTGCTAACTTCCATTTATGAAGTTTATTGGGTGTAATGTATATTCGATGGATAACTTTAATGGTGATCTCAAGGATACCGCTGTTTATTGAGCCCCGTGCTAGGCTCAACCAGTCCTGCCAAGTTTCCTGATCTCAGCTATGGCCCAGGTCTCTTTCCCATTGGCTGGCATACTTATGTTTCTGGAATGCATCTTATTTTTAATGTCACCCTAAGAGTTTTATTTTCTGTGGGACATCTTGAGAGGTCTCATGTATACGAAATGGAGCCTTTTATAAAAGAACCAGTCATAAAAAGATACTTACTTACTGATCTACAGCCTTATTAAATTGCCATTCGGTAAATTTAAAAGGGCTCTATTTAAGCACACAGCATATTTTTTTACAGAAGTTTTTAGTTAGTGTACTTCTATCCAAAACCAAGGTCTTCACGAACTAAAAACTTCTGCAAAAAAATATGCTATGTGCTTAAATAGAGCCATTTTAAATTTACTGAATCGCAATTTAATAAGGCTGTGAATTATTAAAAAAAAATTAGCTAATACGTTGGTGGCTGATTTCAGGCGAACATTGAACACACTTTTTAATACATTGTAAAGAACAATTTTTAAATGTTATATTCTTTTTTTTATTGTTTTTGCATGAAAAAAGTAAAATCAGTGGAAATACACACAGCATAATGCAGTATTGGGATCTCATAGGCAGACAAGTATGAATCTGCATATATATTATTGCTCATTGGCTGGCAGGGGCAAGCCCCCCAAACAGTTAATCATTTGCATTTGCTTATTGTGCTCTTAGTTCATCATTTTAAAAAATAAAGCAAACTGTGAACAATTTGCAAATATCCATAGGTGCAACAAAGAAAAAATCTGAGAAGGGTAAACATGCAGTAAAAAATGTCACTTTCAATCAGCAGGAAAAAAATCTTCTGGCCTTAATAAGTCATATTTCTAAACGCATTATATAGAATAATACAAATTGTCAGGTAGACTAAAGCAGGAAGCTTAGAAAATTCCTGCAGAACGCCTTCGATATAATCCCATGTCAGATATACTAAAATCTGAAATCTCACCTTAGTACATCTGACCCTTATACTGTGTTATGTATCTCACACGATGAGATCACTAAGAATCTTTGATAAAAATACAGTAAAAAGGGATGAAAGTTATCAAAACATTCTACTGAGCAATAATGCCTTTGGAATTACCCACTGAATCAAAATAGGCAACGGCACTTGACTGTGTTTACAACACATCGCCATAAAGCAGCATTGTGCAGCTCTCGCTTTAGATGAAATGTCTACAAACATGTTCAATACATTTTCCAAATTGGATATCTACAAAAGCTATCATTAGGTGAAAATGGATCCGGAGGCATACAACTAAAGTGTATTTTCAATGTGTAGTGTTCAGGAAAGCTTGTGATCTCTCAGCAGTGGAGCTGCTTCAAGTCTCCACAATACACATTATTTTGTCTGTGAGATTTAGTTGATTATTAACAGTGTTCACAGAATAAAAAGAAGAAAAAAACAGCAAAACCTTAAATATTCTCTTATTGCTAGTGTTAATAAATTGTGCTGCATAAAAACTTATTCCAATTATATACTCCAACAAAAATTTATAGAAATATATATTTTTTCACAGCGGGCTGTCAAAATAAAAAGCAATTGGGTATTTTGTTTTCTGAGGAATAATAGAAAGCAAAACAATACCTTGTGTGCAATTTCATGAATTTTGAGTAAATGATAGTTCAAATTAGAATGTGTACTTGTACATATAATTCATATTAAACAGGTCATAATATTTTTTTGAAATAACATGCATGGAGGAATTATGACAAAATATACAATAGTTGCAAATTAAGATTTTTGGATAAGTTCTGTAGCAAAAAAACTAGTAATGTAATGATTTGAACAGGTGAAAGCAAACTGCTTAAATGCATTGAGTTCATTTTTTCTTTCCTAGTTATTTCTCTGGATAGATTCATAACATAGGAAATAGCACATTAAATAACTATATAATATGCAGCAGAAAAACATAATTTGCTGAACTCTCTCACTTTCAACACAGTGTTATTTCTGTAATGTTTACAGGTCATCCTTGGCCATACTCCTCAAGTCACATAATAGGCTATGCCTCTGAAGAACCAAAAAAAGCACCTCAGGCCATATCTCATTTACTGAAATGTCTGGGGCTGCTCCATCACTTGGAGCCCACTATCAAAAGATCCACCATCTCATATTTTCAGAGGCAGGAGAACACCAGACTGCTGGAGATGAGATATTAGGACTAACAAGCATACATGGGACACCAGGGGAGCTTCATTTTAACTCCTGGATCACAACTCATATGTGAAGTGGTGATGTGCTTCTTACTTTTGTTTTTCTCTCCCAAGGACAGACAACTTATTATGAGCCTCCGACGGTCACATGAAACTTTATGGTTAAAATAACTGAATGGATCGTAAATTGCTTCAAATTACAGTGTCTGGAACATATTATGATCTCAGCTAGTGTAGATAATGCATAAAACAAAGGTCTGATTGGTGTTTAGGCACCATGGTCATCTAATGTGCAATGATGGGCACTCCTGGACTTGTGTGTTATTTCTCTCAGTGGATCCCATTCTTTATATAGAGCTCTATTTCTGTATGGGTAAATGGTCCACCATGTTGTGTAATCATTTTGGATCATTCCAAAAACAACCGGATATCTGTCTAGGTGCTCATTTCTCCAACATAGGAGAACAAATAAGCACATAATGATTTGAGTGCCAGGGGTTTTTACACAAATCAACAATACTTTTTACCAAAAGAATAAAATAAGATAACAGAAATTATATAGTTGAGCATATAGCAGAACCAGTAGATTTTTCGTTCAAATAGTTTCAGTTTTTGCTCATTTTCCAGGCTTCTTCATGACTAAGGAATGTTTGTTGTTTTCTATCACCTCTTATCACTATGGATCATACTCATCCCACTCTCATGAACGAGCGTCATCTACCATACTTTACCTTTCCATCTTTAATTACATCTCTTGCCACAGATTTCCATCTGCACACTGAATATATTTCACCAAAATAAAAATGCCTCTGCCTACATTATATTTAGCAGTCCTCACTTTACCAAGATGTGCCCCTCTTCTTGGGCAAGTACTTTTCCTCTGTCTATTATTTAATGATTTATTTTAATATATAATGTCACTGCATCAGTGACTTGAGGCAGCAAGTTGCCACTAAAGATATTCTGCTCTAGGGATGGGCATGTTGACCATGGCAGAAAACACCACCGCATATCTGGCTTCACTCCAATTCATGTTTTTATTATAACTCAAAAATAATTACCAAACCTTTTTTCACAATACATCATTGCCCAGCACAACTACAACCTAACCTCAGAATATGTCTCATTGCCCAATTCTATCTCACATTGAAAGTTTTACTTAGAGGACAACTAACGTGTAATATTTATAATATGCTTTATTGAAGAACTTGACTTGACTAGCATGCTTTTATCCACTTTAAATACATAATTACTGCCTTTAACTTTTAACATGCTGTCCGTGTTTGTTAAAGAATTGGAAACTAGGGAGATGTGGGATGATAGTAGACACAGATAAGATCTCTATTTACTTCTACTAAAAGTTTTCATCTTTAAATAGCTCTGGACAATCTCCAAGACACCCTAAGACAACTCAAGTTCCACAGACAGACTACCTGCCCAAGATGGAATCTCACATCATACAATTATAGTTGGCACTAAAATGCTTTTATGTTCCTATGTTGCACACTTGCTAATGTTATTATTTTGTAACATACTTAACAAGCATGTGAAGTTTTTAGCAAACGACAGTGGTCTTTTAATCTGCTATACAGTGTCTCAGTTCTGTATAAATGTACATCTGTTTTAATCTTAAAGAATGTTTTAGCCGGTGGACCTATACCAATGCAAATACATAAATACAGCATAACAACAATTGTTGATTATGTCAACCTTGAAAATATTTGATAAATATACCAAGGCCTTTTCAGAAGCAGCACCTAGGAAATTGGATGTTATGACAACCTTAGTGAAAATGCCTCTTCAATTTGTGTTGGAAAATATGAAACTTATTGGTCAACCCACTCTTGAAAATTCATACATAGCTTAAAGAGAAGAGTCAACTACAGATGACACCAGCCGAAACACTGCAATTAACTTGGTAATAATGGGGAAATGGTTTGATATAACCCAAACACAGTTTCTAAAGCCAAATACATTTTAGAGGTTTGTGCAGATGTGCAAATATAAATGACAGATTTATTTCTATTCAATGATCGTTTATATCTGCAAGATAATCAACCAGCTATTTCCATATCATTACAGAAGTAAGGCAATAAGCCATGAAGGTCACATAAGCAAATAAGAATATTAAGAAAAGGCCTGCTTTCTAAAGATTGATATTATCATACATATGCTGCATATCTTGTCACATCACACCAAGCAAACATGTTATTTAGTCTTCATTCTAGCAGACAGCCATACTATGGCCCATTTTTACAGTACTATGTCCTTTTTCAGTGCAATCAAGTCAATGCTATAAAGTGAATACTCCATCCAGTATGTTTTATCATTGACTTTGATGAGAAGCTTATCATATTTGAATGAGTTTAACATACATATTAATACATATTTAACTAAAGAATCTAAAAGGCTGTTGGTTGTTTGTGTGCTATGAGCAGCGTTGTGTTTTTTTTGTATGCCAATGAATAATTAATAAAATAGTAAATGAATATACTTGACCTATTGTGAATTAATATATGCAGGAAGCATTGTGCTGAAGAGCTGGCAATCTGTTTTCATGTTGCTGCAGCATACAATGTGTGTTTTCAGTGCTGTGGAGCTGCTGTGTAAGTATCAGCAATGTGTGCAGTGTGTAGTGTAAATAGTGTGCGTGCGCGAGGAAAAGGCTTTAGGGTAGCTGTGTACTTCCGGATTGTGTAAGTTAGTGTTCTAAAATGGCGCCTAATGTGTGGTACGCGGCTGTGGCTGATTTTGCGTCCTTGTTTTCGGATCTCGTCCGGCTTTTTCGGAAAATCCGTAGGTTTTGGTGGTGTTTTGAGTGTTTAGGGTTCTTTAGCCTGGTTTTCATTTTCTTCAGCGGCCATTTTTTCTCTTGCTTAGGTGATTTTCGGGTGTCTAAACCCTGTAATTTGGGCTTAAATGGAGGTGTAACTTGACTGGCAAAGGTCCTCGGTGCCTCGTTGCTGTGGGTAATCTTTGTATGTGTTTGTTGTGTGTATTTATTGTGTTTCTAAAGTTTTTAGGGTCGCGCGGGTTGAGTCTTTGTTCTTGGACCTCCTCCGGCTTTTTCGGAAAATCCATAGGTGTTTGGTGGTGTTTTGCGTCTTTAGAGTCCTGTAGCCTCGTTTTCGTTTTTTTCAGCGGCCATTTTTTCTTCCGCTTTGGGGATTTTCGGGTTGTCTAAACTCTTGTATTTCGAGTGAAATTGAGGTGTAACTTCAGTTTTCGAGGTCCTGGGTGCCCCCCCCCTTGCTGTAGGTAAGCCTTTTATGTATTTGTTGTGTGTATTTATTGTGTTTTTAATGTTTTCAAGTGTGAGGGTTTCGGGTGATAAGGTCGTATTTTTGCGAGGTCGTAATGTTTTTTTTTCCAAGTTCTGCGTCTCGTATTTGTTTCTCGTAAGTCCGTAAATTTTGCGAGCTCCGCAGTTGCTGGCAAGGAGCGCCTTTGGCGCTCCATGCCAGCAACTGAGGCCCTGGCTACGCGAGCCCGCAGCGTTAGCAACATCCCGCTTGCTCACAACTATATATGTGATTAATAATAATAATAATTAAACAGTCTCCATAGTTTTAATACTGGGATATAGTATGATACTGGGATGAACTGGATTACATTAAAAGTAGTAAAATTAATGTTCCACTTAAAATATTGTATGTGTATATTAAGTGTATAGAAGTACAGTAAGTAGTAAAAATATTCAAACTGAAAGAAGAAAAACACTCTATTGCACTTTAGCATCAAAATGTTGAAGATAAATGCTACACCAAAATGTAGTTTTTTATTTAAAATAAATATAAAACCGTTTCCCATTATCCTGTGCCCAATAAAAATATGGTGTAGTAGTCTTCTTCAACATTGCGATAATACTGAGTTTGCAGTAGTGAGGAGTTTCTTTATTCTTTCAGTTTGGTAATTGTTTACACTCAATTTGACAGGTGAATTTATCTTAAACACTAAGAGGTGTTTACAGCACATGCTATAAAGTCTGATAAGAATAGTGCCCAGCGCTCCATACATCATTTAATGTTCACTGGACATGTGGTGCAATAAAGTAGGTAAAGAGTGGTAGAGTATTAGCTTTATAAGAAAAAAGAAACAAGTGGAATAAAAGTAATAACTTTTAAAGCTGAGAATGATTGAGACATAAGCTTTCAAAACCACTCATACCTTTTTTTAGGCAAGCTATTACATAAAAGTTGAATTTACTCTTTTAAGTACACATATAATAAGCACTTGTGTGCTTGGACTTGACCAAGTGGAGTGAAAATCCAGTGCCATAGTTAACCTTAGCGTCCCCAGCTCCTCAGTAGTAGTGTAAAATGGGTTGTGTGGGAACAGTGCTTTAGTACATCGAGAGAGAAACATGTAATATCTATATACTCTGTCTTTCAATTTTCTTTTTCTTTTTTTTCTTTGCTAGAGTTATACTTTTTATTATTTTTTTTTCTGCTGGCACTCAGAGAGGAAGATAGTAATCTTTTTTTTACAGCAACCTATCTGTATCTCACTAAATAAGTAACTGAAATCTGTTATTCAGCTTTAAACCAATCTACTATCTATAATATAAATTCTGCAAAATTAAAAGTAATAGACTTAAGAACTCAAAGACTAATGAGACTTTCAGGTGTGAATAGTAACTTGTTTTAAAGTGAATTCAGTGAATTATAGTTTACTTTCCTTCCATTTTATTTACATGTAGGTGATGAGCTGTGGGGAAGGATACCATTGCTACATTTTTATGTAAAGCACAAAAATATTGGCAACATCTACTTCAAGTCAGAAACTTTGCTTTTTCAATAAACTACTTTTGACTCCATAATCCCCAATTCAAGGTATATATAAGTTTCCTGTGTTTCAAATGTTTGGTAAGAAACAGGCAGTGATTATTAGAATAATATGCGCAATATAGATACGTTCAGTAAATTCCAGCTTTGCACACCCAAAGGAAGCTTACATAACCAAGTACACACAGGAAATTCAGCTAGGTATGGAGTTTGACATTTCAAAGGAAGTACTTACTGCTGGATGGAATCACATGTTTGGGTGGGGTCTGAGCTTACAACTAAACCAGAGCACAAAGATATATAGAGAAAGAGACTACATATCCCAGGCTGCTTTGCAACACAGGAACACCAGAGTATGATACAAATGTATCTGCTTTCTCCAGATTGGCCAAAACAAATTATGAATGTAATGCTAATCTTAGCAGGGATTTTCAGGGATGTCAACTGACAAAAGCCTCAGCTGGCAAACTGAAAAGATTTATCAAACAACAGGGTGAGTTTGTAAATGTTTATTTTGGTATTTTATCATGCAAAAAATGTTTGCATACACTACTGATTCTCCTCTATCAGATGCATTTATAATCCAGGAAACTCAGATATGCCTTTAAATGTGTGTCCTTATATGAATAAATATTAACTTGAATCATTTTTATTTAGCTTAGTCCATTATTGTTCACTTAGATATCAATGTTAAATGTTGCAGTACAGCTATAGTGTTTAGTTATGGTAGGGACTTAACAGAAGCAGATCAGATAAAGAAGAAATGACAGAAATACAAAGAAGAACTATACCGGAAGAATCTCAGTAGTTTGTCCAATGATCTGGAGCCAGACATCTTGGAGAGCCTTTGCTGATAACAAGGAGTTGATGGAATCTCAACTGAACAGTTCTTAAAAGTTGATGCTGTGAAAGTGTTGCTTGCACAGCTTAAAAGAGACCAGTTGATTTGAAAATGCATCTCAATCCCCTCAAAACAGCTCCAAAGAATGCTCCATTTGTCAAACAATTGCAATAATTTCACAATCCAGCAAAGTAATACTTAAGATCTTACAAGCTCAGCTCCAACAATATATGGACTGAGAACTACCAGATGTGCAGGCTGGGTTTTGCATAGGTACAAGAGATTAAATTGCAAATGTCTGTTGGATAATAGATAAAGCAAGATTGTTCCATAAAAACATTTACTTCTGCTTCATAGACTATTCTAAAGCTTTTGACTGTGTGGATCATACAAAAATGTGGCGGGTTCTTAAAGAGATTGAGGTACCAGATCATCTCATTCACCTCCTTAAGGAATCGGTATGTGGATCAAGAAGCAACAGTCAGAACCTAACATGAAACAACCAAAGGATTCAAGATCACGAAAGGAGTTAGACAAGGTTGTATATAACTTATTTATTCAAAATATATGTGGAAAACATCATGTGTAAAGCCAAGGTGAATAAACCCAATGCAAAAATAAATATTGCTGGAAGAAGTATCAACCACCTCAGATACATGGTTGATACTACATGGATGGCAGAAAGTGAGGAGGAACTAAAGGGGCTGTTGATGGGGATGAGAGAGGAGAGTACAAAAACTGGCCTGCTAATCACATTACAATAACATTAAAAAGAAGAAGATCATGGCAAACAGCAATATCATTCCAGGCAAACAGATGTGAATAAGGAGGGCCGTGACAGATTTTATTTTCCTGGCATCCAAGATCTCTTCAGATGGTGATTGCAGCCATGAAAATAAAAGCTGTTTATGTCTGGGGAGGGAAGCTATGGCAAGTCTATTAAAAAATAAAGATATTACATTGTCATGATTTAATTGTTTAAGGACTCACATTGCCTCACATTGCCAGTAATTATTAATATGGCCAAGGGAGCATGGCATTGTTGCATTGGGATTATGTGTTATTTTGTGTGGTTATATGTTGCCTGTACATGGTTATTATGTATACTAGTTATTATATATTATGAGAGGAAAAATGTTATATATAACATATGTGTAACTGGTAGGAATGCTCTGCACAGAAGTTAGCTGCAGATCCTTGCACCCTCACAGTCAAGACAGATGTAGTAGTCCTAAGTAAACACTTGAGATCTCCATCAAGGTTTCCTGCCATAGCTAACAATGGACATCTGGCTTATCGTTTAGATATCTGATGAGTGTTATCTCAATTGTTATAGCAACCAAGGCTACAAGGCAGATGTGTTTCATCACACACATGCACTTGGGGAGTGGTCTTGCCATGGGCCACTAGTAACCTGTATCCAGTATTCTCTGCCTGTACCTTTGGGCCTTGCCCTCTTCAGAAGCCATCTTTTGTGCCACAGAGAACAAGAACTACACAATTCTGCTCAGGTAGGTTTGAACTAGGCTCATATCAAGCCCCCTTAAAGATGCAGATCGTGACATACATTATCAACAAAGGTCAGCATAATTTCAACTATTGTATTGCCATTTGTATCATACAGATGTGAGAGCTGGACCATAAAGAAGCCGGAGTGCCGTAGAATTGATGCCTTCAAAATGTGGTGTTAAAGAAAATTACTCATATTCCATTGGGCTGCAAGATGATCCAATACATCATTCAATATTACAGGAAATCAAGCCAAACTGTTCACTGGAATGGTTTGATCATGAGGCTAAACCTCAAATATTTTAGCCATATCATGAGATGACAAAATTCCCAGAGGACAGTCTGATGCTGGAAACAGATTGAAAGCACACACTGATGAAGTCATTGAAGCAATGAACATGAGCTTGAGGGAGCTGAGAAGGGCAGTGGATAACAGATCTGCCTGGCTTGCTTTGACTGAACAGCTGAACAACAACAAACTAGTATTTAGATGTGATATTTACTAATACATTGGACCCTTGGTACTCGTCATTAACTTGGTCCAGAAGGCAAAATGAGTGGCAAAAATGATGAGTACCGTACTCCCATAAGGAGTAATGAAAATTGGGTTTAGCAAACACAACGAGTACCAAGTTTTTTTTGCTCATCCAGACATGTCGAATACCGAAATCAATGTGTTTGGAGGTAGCCGAGTACCAACGGTCCACTGTAATTTAAAACAAAAAAACAACCCAAAAAAAAATTACACGTATATTGACATCCTATTTTAATTAATGACTGAAGCTGTAATTCATTACAATGGAATGAAAATATATAGTGTATTGCTAAACTGGTGAGATCATTAGTATTAGTATTCACATATCAATATCACCATTTATTACGAGTATAATAAGACAAATATTAGGTTCAGTTCCTCTAATAAGTGAGAACTCTACATGTTACAACATCATCAATTTAATTTTTTTAAATTAAAAAAAATAAAATAATACCCTGTCTATATCCTAAGAGGAGGCTTCACTATTTCTCATTTTCACCTTCAAACTATACAGCATGATACAGCTTAAACTCAGAAAAGTAGCAGGAAAATAAAAGTTTATCCAAAAGACAAACACATTTAAGTGCCTTTCTCTCAAGGCCATTGTGTACTTCTACAGGACGTTCTAGCAGCTCTGATTATTTGCTCTGGAGTCCAGCCAAGTGACTGACATGCGTGGTTGGCTACTCTAGACACAGTTGGAATATACCAAGAGAAGTGTAACCTTGGAGATGGTACAAAACAGTTAGTTCTCATCAAGCAGAGTCAGTATTGATAGAGTGGCAAATTAGTCTGTATCTGTCTGCTTTCACTCTATTACCATCCTCCATCTACATGTAGGTTTGATTTCCCAACAAGCTTTTTTATTTAGTGTCTTTTAATATAATACGGACAAGGAAAAGAGTAGATTTTCTTTCAACTTAATCGGCAGCTGGAAAACAACATAAATATTCAAGCAAAACTTACTTTTAAAATGTGTATCAGGAACGTTAGGAGGGGCTATTCGCCTATCCAATCTGTCCATGCATTAGAAACATGAAAGGGCCAATAATTACTAATTCCAAGGATAAATCTAATTTTATCAACTGACTTATTTTTCCTTTTTATTAAATGTATCATTATAAAGTCTATCTACTGTTCATACATACTTACTACTAAATTGAAAAAGAATCTTTAAATGACCCTTTCTGCTCTTTTTCTCCATAACTATATATATAAAATAATCCATTAGATCGTTTAAAAAAAAATCACAAAGAAAAGAAAACAACTGATAAAGGGCCATAATATCAAATATGACTTGCACAGGAAAGCACTTGTTCATAGTTAAAAAGGTACTTAGCTGCAAAACATACACACATTCACTATGGAGATTGAAAGAGATGTTCCCTAAGTGCAGCAGGGCACCAGGCTGTCAGAGTGGATACACAGACCTTTTTTAGTGGTATACTGTAATTTAAGTTGATTGTAAGAAATATTTCTCTACAAAATGGCTTATATTAGTAATAATTTATCGACAGCGCTGAAAGCTTAATGAAACAATTTACAGATGTAATGTAATGAAAATTATACTTGATTCAAGGCACATTGCAATATTCCAAGATTTGTCCCAAGTGTGAAGAAGTGGAAATGTTAGAACTAGGAGAAAAGGGCTGGTTGATTACTCCTCTAACATCTTACATGTATATTTCAATTTCTCCCAAACACAAGATAAGAAAAAGCATTGAAAGATTACAAGAATGAGCATACGAATGTCACAGTAGGATACTCTAACTTCCACCATTTTCCAGACAAATGTTTTTCTTAAAGAATTGAAAGGCCGGTTAACTCCGGCTATTGTAGATGCGTTAGCACTAGTAATACTACAGGATGTTTCTCCCT
Organism: Discoglossus pictus; assembly: GCA_027410445.1. Classification (NCBI taxonomy): domain Eukaryota; kingdom Metazoa; phylum Chordata; class Amphibia; order Anura; family Alytidae; genus Discoglossus; species Discoglossus pictus. Next base: position 78,695,723 of record CM050164.1, on the reverse strand, counting down.
GTGAGGGGCACAAGTGAGCTAAAGGCGGCTGCTCTCTGAGTAGGTAACCAGACTTTTAGAGCAAACTTACTTAGGTAAAGTTTGTTCTCAGACTGAGCCCTCTTTTTTTCAAATTTCTTGGTCCATATATTGTTTGAACTGAGCTTGCAGGATCCTAAGCATTACCTAGCTAGCATGTAATATGATTGCAATGGTTTGATAATTGGAGCACTATTTGGTACTGGCTTTTTGGGGGGATTGGTATGTAGACTGACCTTTTCCAGTCTACTGGTCACTGTTGAGTTTTCCAATAATGCAAGCAACACTTTCACAGAATCATCAACTTATAGGATTTTGAACAGTTCAGCTGGGATTCCATGAACTCCTGCAGCCTTGGTATTAGCAAGGCTTCCTAGGGCCCCATCTCCCTTCACTCTCCAAGATGTCAAGCTATTGAGATTATCAATATGGTTAAGACCCTCTCTGCATTCCTGTCACACCTTCTTGATCTGGTCTGCTTCTGTTAAGTCCCTACCATTTTTTTCACGCTGGATTTGGCATGAAAAGATCCCTTCGTATCACTATCTTTAATTTCCCATTCAGTATAGACAATGTATAATCCAATGTTTTTAACGTTCTTAATTAAACCACATTGTTGTTGTTGAGTGACAGTGCATCTGTAACTAACTACTCAAGTAGTGGTTGTACAAAAGGCATTGTTAGGAGTAAATATATTGTAATGATCGGTAGGAAATATTTAGTTTTGACTGTGCATAAAATAAACATTAGTTAGCAAATTGCCCACCATTCACACAAATTTAATTACTGTTAGCTAAATGTTTCTTACTATTTTATGATGTTTTCCAATGAAATGACTATGAGATGTGACTCAGAATCAATAGATAGATAGATATAAAAAGATATAAATTCAGATCCAAAAACAGTTTCGAAAAACATCAAGTCTGATTGATTCATGTGGACATTCTGCTGGTAGATAAATTATAACATAAAGAGGTAATGCAGTTGGGCAATAGAGCAGATTTCAACCTAACTTTGAATTTATTGTTTATTTGTGATAAAATCAGTCACATTAACATAATAGTGTTAGACATTGAACAAATACAATAACTGATGCATAAATGGAAACTTAAACCCAACTCTGCATGAATCATCTTTAAAGCTACTGTCACGGGTACCTTTCCAGGGCCTGGAACTTGGCGCAGTGAGCTACCATAGAGAACAGACTTCCCCCTTGGAAAATGGGTAGGGGAATTATATTTCCAGCATGCTTCATGTTCTTAGGGCATATGCCCCTCCCTCATCCTGTATACTGTATGTAATTCCCCATGTAATATTACTGTGTTCTGTGTCGTGTTTAAAATGAATTAATGTGTGAGTATAGTTAATGTCATGTGATAGTCTGATGTATATTTGGTCCAGGGGTATAATTCACAGATGTTCCCTACCCCACATCTTAGTCCCTCAGCCATGATCAAAGGACCTCCTATAAAGTTTTAAACGAGTTTGGGGTTTGTAAATGACGCAAGGAAAACAACAATCTCTCCCCCTGATACAAACTATATGTGCCAGATCAATGAGGTCAGAGGGGGAGGAGGGAATGTGGGTTGTGCTTTGGTGCTGTGTTTTTTTTCTGTAGTTTTTTAGGCAGTTGTGTTCGGAAGTGAATAAAGGCAGTTCACTGTTGAGGCATTTAGAAAATGGTATGTCGTTTATTTTCATGGATGGCTGCAGTGAGGTACTGAGAGACTCTGTAGAATTCTGCTGGGGTAGGTTTGACTGTAATAAGTCTTACCAAGCCTTATAAGAAGAAGCAGATCTGGAGTCTCTTGGTAGCCTGGAAGTGCTGATTTCGGATGCAAGGATTCTGACCAATACAGAAGCCAGATATCAGAGTGCTGGTGCCGAGATTTCCAAGAACCAAACGGTCATGGTTGATAGTTAACCTGTAGTCTATAGCAGGTGGCCCTGAGCTTGTAAAGCCATTACCAGCTTGGATCGTCACAACTGGACGGCAGTGCTGGGATCTCCGTGCAAGAACCAGCAGCAAGGATGGCATATGGTGATCTATGCAGTTTTGAAGTCCAGTACTTTCGGCGGCTTGGCGGGATGCAGAAACCGATCAACGATTAGGCCAGCTTTGGATAGAGGGGATCAAGGACCACATGGAGGCCTGCAGTGTGGAGGTGATCAGGGAGAAAAAGAGGCTGATCACCAGTATGCGGGAGCGGCGAACGCAACGGATTGCCACAAACGAGGACAGGTAGACAACTATTCTTAATCAGCGGATGGCTTCCCTTGGGCTCCAGCTGGGTGAGAAGCTAGCAGAATGGCCCGAGGAACTGGTGTGGTTGGAGCTCAACTTGGAACATGCGCATATGGACCTAATGCTTCCAACTCCTGCAACAGAAGGCTCCTCCTTCTATAGGCTTGCACCGGTGGAAGGGCTCCAAGATGTGCCTCCAGGGAGATCCAAAGTGTGACCTTTGAACCGCAGAGCGCTGGGAAATCCTATTTGAACAGTGCCGAAAGGATGTGGAAATTGAGCCAGGTACAGCTTAAGAAATGTTGCTGAAACCATTGGTCCACAAAGTAATTGATTTAGAGTATATAAGGACCTGGCTCAAGTATGTGGAGTTACATTATGCTTCCCCAGCTGAGCTAGCAGAGTATACACAGCCAGAGAAAATGGAATGTTTCTACACCCCTGTCAGGTGGTAGCCTCGAAGTACTGATTTCTGATGCAAGGATCTTGACCGATACAGAAGCCAAATATCAGGTTGCTGTTGCCGAGATTTCCAAGAACCCAAATGGTCCTTATTGTTAGATAACCTGTAGTCTATAGCAGGTGGCCCTGGGCTTGTAATAGCCCTTACCAGCTTGGATCGTCACAGCTACATTTCTTGGTTCACTTCTATTCATTATACAACATTTGTATACAGTATTTCAGAGATTTTAATTAAACTTCTAATTGATGACCCATGGACATACATGTCCATCTGTACCACTGGCTCAGTATGTGCTATGCAGATTTACATGTATGTGAGTGTATAGATGCCAACCCCATAATTGTCAGCAAACTGAACTCTGAGTCTTACTCTGATTCCTAACACCAATTTAATTATTTTCAGTGCTTACCTATTACCTCTAACCTTGTCTCTACTCTATATTTAAGGTTCTTGGAGCTCTAGGCAATCTACAACTGTTGCACCACCCTGCACTGCACATTCAAAAATAGAAAAGAAAAGTAGTTTATGTTTGGCTTACAACCGGAGGATGCTCATCTCATGTTTTAAAGTAAGATTAATATTCTGTGTTTTTTAAATCACTGCATAGGAATTTTATTAATGAACCGCTGTGTGATGAAAAAATCTGACAATCTAACTAAGAGCATAACTAGGCAGATACATTTCATAAAGCTATTTTATATATGATGTCACCACTGATCTCTTCACTGGAAGAGATTGTTTAGCTACAAAATGCATTCATGATACTATGGTGAAGGTTGCATGTTTGAGAGGGCTGCATTTACTTTTCTGCAGACTGTCTGCTTCTATATTTGTTAATATAAATAGTGATTCTGCTGTTCAAAAATAGTAAAACAACTTCATATATCCTTTGATTCCAAAGAGATCCAACATTTCTCTTTTTATATCTATCAAAATTTAGCTCATTCAAGTGCTATATATACCTAGAACCAGTGGCGGAGCTAGTAAATGGAGGGCCCCGGTGCAAACATTTTGTTTGAACCCCGGGCCATCCGCCAGTGCCATATATATATATATACGCACACACACACACACACATATAAATATAAATATATATATATTGTAACAGGGTCACTACCACTCGCAGGATCAGTGCCCTGTTTTAACCAACTATTAATCTTAATGGAGGAAGGCACAGGAGGCTTTTCATTCCACTCCAGGCTTTTATTTTGACACAGCCAGCACATGAAAATAACATAAACAGAAAAGAAATGTAGCTTCCTTGCAGCTCTCACTATGCACAGTCCCAATACTTGATACTGGCTTCACTCTTTCAGAATTACCTTCTTCAGGGACTTTCACTTGCCTGTAATTATAGGCCTCTCTGTGTCTTTAAATACTTTCACCCTCTTCAGGGGTTTCCTTCTGGACTGCACGCTTTTGAGACTCTCATGCTTGGAGCATCTGCCTCTGCTCACCAACTCCAGCTCAGGTCTTTCCTCACTTGGGCCTGTGTCTCCCAGGCAGCTCAAAGCCTGCAGCTCCACACACTGTCTCACAGACCGGCTTCTGGCAGGGACCACACCCATTTCTCCAAGGGAGCCTTTTATAGCAGGAGTTAACTCACTCCCTGCTGGAATAATTGCCATTTTACCTCCAGATTGGCCTCTAGGTGGTGCTCTGTTACATACCTTCCCCCTCAGCTCAACAATAGGGTCTTGAGCAGCTTGCGCGGAGAGGCCGCAAACTATGTGCCTGGCATCTCTGTGACTTCTTCCTCTCAGGGATGGTGGATCCGCTTTTACCATCTTGCACTCTGGATTCTCCTGGAACTGGGCATCCACTACTATGAGCTTCTGTGTCTGTACCACCTCTACTACTTTCTCACCCACACTTCTGCGGTTTTAGCAGTTTCTTTCACGGTCTCTCCTCTGTCTCTTTCACGGTCTCCGCTGTCTCTTTCACGGTCTCCGCTGTCTCTGCAGCCTCACTCGCTGTCTCTGCAGCCTCACTCGCTGTCTCTGCAGTCACTTTTGGCACTCCAGCACTCTCATCTGCTTGTCTCATCCACTTCTCTGTGGCCTCTCTTAATTTTGCAGCAGCCTCTCCTAGACATGCAGCAGCCTCTTCCGGGCTATCTTTTCTTGCAGCTTGGACTCCACACACTGTCTCACAGACAGGCTTCTGGCAGGGACCACACCCATTTCTCCAAGGGAGCCTTTTATAGCAGGAGTTAACTCACTCCCTGCTGAAATAAATGCCATTTTACCTCCAGATTGGCCTCTAGGTGGCGCTCTGTTACAATATATATATATATATATATATATATATATATATATATAGTTGTGAGCATACAAGTTGTTGCTAACGCTTGCAAGCTCGCGTAGCGAGCCGAGGCCCTCGCAAAGCTGAAGGCCCTCGCGAAGCCGAAGGCGCTCCTTGCCAGCAACTGCGACCCTCGCAAACTTTACGCCGTAACGCAAAGAACATGACACAGCAACTGCGACCCTCGCAAACTTTACGTCACAACGCAAACAACATACGAGACACGTTACCACTCATTACGGCCTCGCAAAAATCGTCCCCAACCCGCGGACAGGAAAAAATTAAAAACACAATAAATACACACAACACATACATAAAAAGTTTACCTACAGCAAGAGGTAGCATCCAGGACCTCAAAAAATAAAGTTACACCTTAATTTAACTAAAAATAAAAGAGTTTAGACACTCAAAAATTCTCTAAGCGACAGAAAAAATGGCCGCCGAACAAAACGAAAACGAGGCTACGGCACTCTAAACACACAACACACCAAAAGAAACACACAAAACACCACAAAACACCTACGGATATTCCGATACAGACGTATACCACACATTACCCGCCATTTTAGAACAATGCGGAAGTACACAACTACGCTAACTACCACACTATTACACTGCACACATTCATCACGCTTACACAGCAGCTCCACACCACTAATGCTGAAGCAACATCAAAACACATTGCCAGCTCTTCAACACAATGCTTCCTGCATATATTACTTCAAAATAGGTAAAGTATATTACTTTATTAATGTATTATTTATTTAATTATTATACACCAAACAGCATTAGCTCACTTACAATTTCATTGCCGTCATTTTCTGACGGGCAATTTGCTAGTATATATATAAATGTAAACTACATTTTCTTGTAAAAAAATATTTTTGTGAAAATGTTTTTTATGTAGTGCAGTGGAACCCCCAAAGCCCCCCTTAGCAGCACCATTACCCCCAGGCCCCCCTCAGCAGCACCATTCACCCCCCAACCCCCTCATCAGCAATATTCACCCCCAGGCCCCATCAGTAGCACCATTCACCCCAAACACCCCAGGCTCTCCTCAGCAGCACCATTCACCGTCCAACCCCCTCAGCAGCATTATTCACCCCCCCCCCAGGCCCACTCAGCACCATTCATAGCGCCCCCTTGTCACACCATTTATCTCCCCAAGCCTCTCAGCAGCCATATTCACCCCCAGGGCCCTCTCAGCAGCTCAATTCACCCCACTTCCCAGAGCATCATTCACCCCCTCGAAACACCCAGAACCCCTTGTCACACCTCTCAATAAGACTTCACCCCCATCCTCTTACTTGTGCCTTGCAGTCCCTGTCCCGGATCCCATTGCTCAGAGGTTAGGTATCCTTCCCCTGCTGGAGCTTCATACTGCAGGGGCATCTGGCGTCATTAGGAAATCCCCTCGCCTGCAGTATGAAGCTCCGGCAGGGGAAGGATACCCAACCTCTGAGCAATGGGATCCGGGACAGGGGCTGCAAGGCACAAGTAAGAGGAGGGTGGTGAATGAAGTGCAGGGGGATTGCAGTGGGTAAATAGTGTGACAAGGGGCCCTCAGGGTTTTGAGGGGGTGAATGATGCTGCTGAGGGCCCCCTCACAGAGCAAGGGACCTGGTGCAACGCCCAGCTGCACCGGTGGTAGATCTGCACCTGCATAGAACAATTGTATTACAGATCTCAATTTCCTTTTGTGTAATACAACTATAACAAATATAATAAAGAACTTTATTATGTCTTTCGTCTCCCCTTTCAATCCACTATTTATACTGTAAATAAAATAATAAACAGTATACTGTACAACTAGATCTCTTCACTTCAAACACTGTACATTTTGAGATATTATTGTTTACATTGTTCTGTTTCTATTTTCCTAATCTGTACCTACTTTTAATTTGCTTTTAATGTTATAGATAATTGCTTTATGTAACACATATTTATAATTGCTTTTGAATTTGTCTATACTCCAAGCTTCTCACCATAGAGTGATCTTTGTTCTTTCTGGGAATTCATAAAAAGTCAATGATTCATAATTACCATTATCTACATCAGAATATAATTGCTGTTTTTCTCTATTATTCAGTCCTTCTGCCTGTTGGATCAATACAATCAATAAGCCTATTATACAGATGTTTAAAATCAGCATTTGCTTTCATATTGTTGTTTGCCTTTACATTTTTTTATTGGTAAATTAAATTATTTTAGTCTTCAAGAAGTGGTTTACCACAAGTTTGGAGCACACCGTGTGATGTCTGATGTTTAATTGGGCTGTCATTTATTTTTTCCCACTTGGCTCAGCATTAAGTTGGTTTGTGCTTACCAAGCTGTTTATGTATAAATTTGTTGTATTTCTGTTCGTCTGTATTTATTTTTATTTACACATTTACAAAGTGCTATAATCATATTTTAGTTGGAGTAACAGCAGACAGATTAGTTAGATTAGATTTGTTGTTAGTGCAACTGGGCAGAAGCTGGTTGGAGGTTACTGAGATGTAAGGTCATACGGGGTGTGTAATAAAGATTGCCTTACTTGATAGAAGACCTAAATTGCGAGGTACAGAAAAGAAACATGTTGGATGTTGTTCTGTGTCTTATTCTGATGGTATTACAGTACTGTCTTTTGTCCGTTTACGTTTACTCAATGTGTGCAATAAATTCAAGGACAGCTGTATTTACATTTACATGTTATACTGCCATAGAACCAGCCAATATATATGCCCCTCCCCAAAAAGTCTAACTACAGTATACCTGCTCTTCCTTTTCTCTATTTATTTTCTCATTTCATTGCTTATCTTTCTTTCCTACTCTCTCTGGCATCATCTGTTACTATTTGATATGTTCTCTTGCTTCTGTACTATACTACTTGGCCAACCTAAGTTTAGCCGTATTGCTCTTTGCATCAATATTGTACTGCTTTTTCAGTTCCCAAGACTTCGCAATAAGTTAGACTCATTTGTGGATTCCATATAAAACATTAAATGAATGAAATGGGGCTAAATTAGTAGTAGCATAATAGATAGAGGTAGTTTTGAGGGCAAGAAAAATTGAGTTACCAGTTGTGGGATGATATAGAGTTGTTGCTATGGAATAGGATCTTCCTTTCCAGACAGGATATGGACTATGTGAGAAGTCTCCAAGGGACACCTATTCAAGTGTTGTAGAATCTATTTGGTAGAAATGTGGTTGAGAGCCTGGTACAAGGCAGGTAGGATGATCATGTTCTATTTTGGTGAAACAGGAAGATATTAAACGACTACTGTATTTTGGTATGCAGTAAAATAGAAACACTAGTAGGTATGCAAGACAGGAACATAATAGCATTATAGAAAATCTTCTATTTAGATCACTCGGGTTATTATGGGTGACTCCATTTTACACTTCTAGTCTGTCTGAAGTTTGAGGAGGTGGATTGTCCTGTTCTTACAATGAGTTCTATTTGAAATCGACCTTTTGTTACATAAGTGAATAATACGGATCCTACCCACATCCACTGCACCCCTGTTTCTTCCCAGGTTTCTAATCCTTTTACATACAAAGACAACATATCTGTCATCATTAAACTAAAACTGAATACAATAGTAACAATTAAAGGCTATAATTATTTATTTAAAATTCAATAAAAACATTTAGCATATCAAGTCAAGTGTTTCAAAATAGCATACTATAAATATAACACTTTAGTGGTCCTAGAAGGGAAAATTGTGCAAATTTGGAGACTGTCAGAGAGTATGACTTGGAGAACAGGGCAAAGGAAACAACCAAGATAAGAAAAGGAAAGTACAGTTAGTAACAAAACAATGGCCACAATAGCAACACTTTCACCCAAAAATGTAAATTCACATATATTCTCTACAATGTATTTGTATATCATTTTAAACCTGTTGAGCGCAGTAAACAAGAATGTGATCTACATTGTAATTTGTAAGACTGAATAGAATTCCGAGCTTTTGTGAACAAGGAATGAAAATATATCCAGTTTGTTTTCAATGGAAAGATATTAACGACCACCTCTATAGGGCTGAAATGTAGGAAATTGACAAGAATGATCCATTATTATTTCAATATCTGATAATTTGCCCTCTATCATTTCTTACTAATTCAGCATTGTAATATACTGGGTACTCTAAAATAATGTATGTATGAAAGGGATGTTAAACATAGGTAAAACACAATTATTCCAATAAAAATACCACCATCCCTCATGCTTCTTTCCAAATCCTATCTACACTAAGGGAATGAGTCTCTGGATATTACCTGCTGCTCACAAACCGTGCCCCATCACTTGTTCTAGTTAAGCATTATTTACCTTCGTCTTATAGACAGATTTATTTTCATTAAGGAATCGGAGAAGGTCTCAGTGGCGGCTGCAAAGATGCAAGAAACAAAGCAATTAAGAGTGGGCGCTGCATGCGGTCATTTTAATACTGTCACATTCTCCTTCAACTCATGAAAGTTTAAGAATCAACAGATAAAATTAGTGAGATTCTCTTGTAAAATACTTAAAAAGTTGATAAATATATAATTTGAATATGCTAACAAAGTAATTATTAAAGGGGATACTATTGCTCCTCAATAGCTACACAGTGCTTATTCGCATTTGGAGTATTTGTTCTGACAAATGAAAAAGGTCATACCCTGTTTTATTATTATCCTTTATGTTTGAGTGCACAGAAAGATAAATAAAAGAAACAACTTACAAGAGTTAATATCTGTAATTGGCTACACCCAGGAGTAAATATTTTATGTGATGTCAGTGTGGGCTTCCTAAAATGATATGTATACACAAAATATTTAATGATTTACAGCAACTACTTACAGAGGATGCAGAATTAAAACATATATTCCCCAAGCCTCCCATTTTAGTATTAGACAGCCACCAAATCTGAGACAAACATTGATGAACAGAAGATTGGGCAATGAACAGAATAACAGAGAAAATTTTACCAAACCTTGCAATCAAATTTACTGCAAATTATGTCAACACGTCTGCAAAGAGAACAGAGCCTCACATAACAACAAGACCTATAAAATCAGAGGGTCATATTCATGTACATCCTCCAATGTGGTTTACATAATACAATGTACTGTATGTGAGAGGGGCTGTTATACTGGAGAAACAAGCCAAAAACTGCACCTGAGGATGAATCTGCACAGACTTTACATCAAAAAGCACAATGAAGAAAGTTACTGTACCCCAGTTGGACACCACTTTTCCCAAAATAATCACTTCATCCAAAACCTGAAAATCAAAATACTGAGAGGGAATTTCAGAACCATACATGAAAGAAAGACATTTAAAATCAGAAAGATAACTCTTTTTGATACTAAAAATACAGGCCTAAATTTAGACATGGGATTTATGTCCCACTACCAAAAACTTGTTATGTATTTTTTTTTTTTTTTTTTCTTTGTATTTTATTGTCTATCTGTCACTTTCAACTTATTTATCTGTCTCTTCACCTAAAAATGAGTACTGCTTTGGACTTGATAAAGAGAGGTTAATCTCTCGAAAGCTGGTCACTATTATTTTGAATATCTTTGTCCAATAAAAAAGGTATCATTATATACTGCAATACTCTGATTATTCATCTAGATTACTGGACACTCACAGCGATCTCACTCATTATTGTGTAAATATATATATATATATATATATATCACATATTATAATTGTCAAACTGTGATTCGTCGTCACGCTTGCGACGAATCGCAGTTTGACAATGATCCAAACGATTGCATCACGCGCAATGCGCATCGTGAACTGCGCATTGCGCAGCAGAAGCCGCGCAGGCACAGAGCGCTGCGTGAGCCATGCATGCGAACAGCAGGGCACGAGCCGTGCATGTGCACAGTGCGGCGTGAGCCGCGTATGCTCAATGCACGCTGTGACCCGCACATTTCGCATAAGCGGCACATAAGGAGAGAAGAGCGGGAAAGGGAAGAGACACAGAGGGAGGGTGAGAAGAGACACAGAGGGAGTGGGGAAGATGCACAGAGGGAGAGTGGGGAAGAGGCACAGAGGGAGAGTGGGGAAGAGGCACAGAGGGAGAGTGGGGAAGAGACACAGAGGGAGAGGGGGAAGAGGCACAGAGGGAGAGGGTGGAAGAGTCACAGAGGGGGGAGAGACACAGAGGGAGAGGGGGAAGAGACAGAGGGAGAGGGGGGAAGAGACAGAGGGAGAGGGGGGAAGAGACACAGGGGGGGAGACACAGAGTGTGAGGGGTAAGAGACACAGAGGGTGAGGGGGAAGAGACACAGGGGGGAGAGACACAGAGGGTGAGGGGGAAGAGACACAGAGGGTGAAGGGGAAGAGACACAGAGAGAGAGGGGAAAGAGGCACAGAGGGAGGGGGGAAGAGACACAGAGGGAGGGGGGAGAGACACAGAGGGAGGGGGAGAGACACAGAGAGAGGGGGAGAGACACAGAGGGAGGGGGGTAAAGAGACATGGGGGATATGGGGGAAGAGACACAGGAGAGGAGGGGGGAAAGAGACACAGGGGAGGTGGAAAGAGACATGGGAGGGAGAGCTGGGAAAGAGACACAGGGGAGGGAGAGGAGGGGGGAAGAGACACAGAGGGAGGGGGAGAGACACAGAGGGAGGGGGGAGTACACAGGGGGAGAGACACAGAGAGAGGGGGGAGAGACACAAAGAGAGGGGGGAGAGACACATAGGGAGGGGGGAGAGACACAGAGAGAGGGGGGAGACACAGAGGGAGGGGGGGAAGAGACATGGGGGAGATGGGGAAGAGACACAGGAGGGGAGGGGGGAAAAAGACACAGGGCCTATATATATATATACAGTGGATATAAAAAGTCTACTCACCCCTGTTAAAATGTCAGGTTTCTGTGCAGCTATGTTGCAACTAATGCAGTGGGCATAAGCTTAAAGGAAGCTATGTTTAAAATGGTCTATGGATTGAAGAGTGAGGCATTTGTGGGCACTTTTGCATGTCCCTGCTCAGCTTCCCAGAATGCAGTGTAATAACTGTATTTTTAACTTGTTTTAGACATTCAAATGTGAACACAAATGTACAATTTATTTACTATATATATATATATATATATATATATATATATATATATATATAGTGGATATAAAAAGTCTACACACCCCTGTTAAAATGTCAGGTTTCTGTGCTATGAAAAAATGACAAAGATAAATCATTTTTTCCACCTTTAATGTGACCTTTAAACTGTACAACTCAATTGAAAAAACAAACTGAAATATTTTAGGTGGAGGGAAGAAATAAAAAAAGAAAAATAATGTGGTTGCATAAGTCTGTACACCCTCTTATAACTGGGGATGTAGCTGTGTTCAGAATTAAGCAATCACATTGCAAATCGTGTTAAATAGGAGTCAGCATACACCTGCCATCATTTAAAGTGCCTCTGATTAACCCCAAATAAAGTTCAGCTGCTCTAGTTGGTTTTTCCTGAAATGTTCTTAGTCGCATACCACAGCGGTCAACAGAGAGCTTCCAAAGCATCAGAAGGATCTCATTGTTAAAAGGTATCTGTCAGGAGAAGGGTACAAAAGAATTTCTAAGGCATTAGATATACCATGGGACACAGTGAAGACAGTCATCATCAAGTGGAGAAAATATGGCACAACAGTGACATTACCAAGAACTGGAGCTCCCTCCAAAATTGATGAAAAGACGAGAAGAAAACTGGACTGGGAGGCTACCAAGAGGCCTACAGCAACATTAAAGGAGCTGCAGGAATATCTGGAAAGTACTGGCTGTGTGGTACATGTGACAACAATCTCCTATATTCTTCATATGTCTGGGCTATGGGGTAGAGTGGCAAGACGAAAGCCTTTTCTTACGAAGAAAAACATCCAAGCCAGGCTACATTTTGCAAAAACACATCTGAAGTCTCCCAAAAGCACGTGGGAAAAGGTGTTATGGTCTGATGAAAGCAAGGTAGAACTTTTTGGCCATAATTCCAAAAGATATGTTTGGCGGAAAAAAAACACTGCACATCACCAAAAGAACACCATACACACAGTGAAGCATGGTGGTGGCAGCATCATGATTTGGGGCTGTTTTTCTTCAGCTGGAACTGGGGACTTAGTTAAGATAGAGGGAATTATGAACAGTTCCAAATACCAGTCAATATTGGCACAAAACCTTCAGGCTTCTGCTAGAAAGCTGAACATGAGGAGGAACTTCATCTTTCAGCATGACAATGACCCAAAGCATACATCCAAATCAACAAAGGAATGGCTTCACCGGAAGATGATTAAAGTTTTGGAATGGCCCAGCCAGAGCCCAGACCTTAATCCGATTGTAAATCTGTCGGGTAATCTGAGGAGGGCTGTGCACAGGAGATGCCCTCGCAATCTGACAGATTTGGAGTGTTTTTGCAAAGAAGAGTGGGCAAATCTTGCCAAGTCAAAATGTGCCATGCTGATAGACTCATACACAAAAAGACTGAGTGCTGTAATAAAATCAAAAGGTGCTTCAACAAAGTATTAGTTTAAGGGTGTGCATACTTATGCAACCATATTATTTTATTTTTATATTTTTTCTTCCCTCTACCTAAAAGATTTCAGTTTGTTTTTCAATTGAGTTGTACAGTTTATAAGTCACATTAAAGGTGGAAAAAGTTCTGAAATGATTTATCTTTGTCATTTTTTTATAGCACAGAAACCTGACATTTTAACAGGGGTGTGTAGACTTTTTATATCCACTGTATATATATATATATATATATATATATATATATATATTGTAAATAAATTGTACATTTGTGTTCACATTTAAATTTCTAAAACAAGTTAAAAATACAGTTATTACACTGCATTCTGGGAAGCTGAGCAGGGACATGCAAAAGTGCCCACAAATGCCTCACTCTTCAATCCATAGACCATTTTAAACATAGCTTCCTTTAAGCTTATGCCCACTGCATTAGTTGCAACATAACTGCTCATAGTTGTTAAAGGGACATGTATTTTTAAGAAAGAGGGTATTTGATAATATGCTGAAGCGTGTTTTCTTTTTTCAAATAAAACTCTTGGAGCACAAAAACTTATCCAGAAGAATAACTGCTTTTGGGGGTTTTCCATCTGCCAGTCAATGAGATCTACAGATGTTCTTGGGCTCTGTGTATTTCCTGATAGTTTCAATTAAGTAGATGATCCGACACCAAAATAGCAGGTTCTATTGTAAGAAAATTGCATATTAGGTACTAAAATATTCTTTTTTTACTTTTCAAAAACAATTTACACTATATCATGTGCAGTTCTTCATAACTGAATATTTTAAGCATAGCACTACAATGGCCCTTTTATGAATTAAAAGGATATATTATTGTCTCCCTCTATACATTTTTGGCAGTTATCAGCTGCTCTTTTTCAAAAGAGTTTATTATAGATATGGGGTAATAAAAAAAAAAGTTTTTTCTATTTACGAGGGACTTTAATGTTTCCTTCTTGGGTGTATTTATATGTTGCCCTATGCCGTTCTTATTTGTCATCCCCCTCACCACCAACCTCCTCTACACTTTCTATGTCTCAAATCATAAGTTTATATGTGTTTATGTATATATTTTATATGTCGAAAAGTGTTAAGTACATCTATAGACCGAAATATCACTGCATATAGAAATTTCTGTGCAAATATAAACATATTTCAATGTACTGCACAGGCATCTTCAGGCAGCCTGCTCCTCACTGAAAATGTGCTGCCCTAGGCCTGGGCCTTATGAGTCTAGGCTAAAACATCCCTGGTTTCTTTAATTGTTTTCTCCTATGGTGAGCTCATGCTGTATAACAACAGCCCAATCCAAAGGTAGTTAAAATGAACACATATGCTGTTTTATGTTGGAATTTCCATTTTCTCCATCCACACAAATTTAGAGCATGAAAAGACATAAACACTTTTATAGCGTGTTTCATCTAAATGCAAATCTCCAATTATGAAATGTTACAATGTATATTTTAAAAAAAGACTTATCTGCAGATGCTAGGAGAAGCAACACATGTCCTCAGTACTGGGAAACATTTAGTTTGCATCAATAAATTAATTAAAATGTTCATTACATCATTGTTGTTAAAGGGCCACTACTGTACAATGTGGAGCACACCAATGTAAAGATCTCTTCACAAATTGTTTAAAAACTTTTTTAATTTTTTTAATCTTTTTTGATTCAGATATTTATTAATTAAATGTACATTTACACGTGTCACTGGCAAGTTGCCAGACAGGCCGACAGGAAGCTCCAGAGCAGAGAGCAGAGGAAAACTACAGTTAACCCTTTATATATTCATCTGTGCATAGAAAGGAGTGTCAGAATCTTTGAAATAATTTACTTGCTGGGCTGTGGGATTCCTGAATGCCAAGAAAAACATATAACGCATTCTCTGCACCGGAGCTACAACGGCCGTTGTTGGCAGATATCATTAATCATGGAATTGTAAACAGACCTAAAACTTTAGTTTTTTAACTGTTATACGTGTAATTAAAGAAAAAAAATAGATAATGTTAACATAAAATCTTGTGTTCTTTAACACCATGAATAGCACGGTGAGATTAGCTGGCCCTTTAAGGGGAAAAAGTTGCATATTTTGAGGTTATAATTTTTGTACTTATGTTGATTCAGATTACAACAAACAATGAACAAAAAAAATTAAATAAGGTGACATTTCTGGCAAGAGTTTACTTGCAAGATTTTGGACTCACCAGTCACTTCCCAAACTGTAAAAGTCCTTCCTTAAAAGGACACTTAAAGAGAAAAAAAAAATTTGGTAAATAAATGTTTTAACTAGGCTGAACATAGAAACATATATAAACATAGATGTGATGGTAGATAAGACCCAAACATTACCCAAAATGACTTTTAGGTCTGCTGCTTCTCTGTTCTCTCTCATGCATGGTGTCATGTTTAATAGCTGTAACCTAAAGCCACACAGCTTGTCGCTATCTGTTTGCTAACAGCATTATACAGCTAGTAATGTGAAGCCCCTCTCTCCTGACATGGCCATAGCTCATAGCTGTAAATATATAAAAGAAGAGGCGGAAAAAGAAGGTGAAAAACTACTATTCTGTGGGCTTCTTAGAAATAAATAAGTGAAGTGTACATTTTATATGGTAATTACATTGAGGAGGATAAAATGAACTACTTAATCTAAATAAAGAATTTATATATAAAAAAGAAGCTGAAGAGTCCCTTTAAACCTAATTTCAGAATAAAAATAGTCTTGTTTTTACCAAGATTATCTGATTGTAGTCAATAATTTTGAGGACATGTGCAAGGTGTGCAAAAGGGAATATATTATGTGGTACTTTGAAATAATATGAGCTGTGTACTTGAATTCAAATTAAAATACAAGGGTTAAACAAAAGAAAATATAATCTTCATGTCTACTTTTTTAGTGTCTCCTGTAAAAAAGGTAATTTTATGTTTAGACAGGAAATTTCCTTTTTATCTCAAAAATATATATAACATTTTTTTTCTTTCTAATACATCCCTACAACCAAGTAATCAGACATATAAATGCACAATACAACATAATGAAATACACATAAAAGAAATATGTATACAGTATATAGAAATCTCATATCCAAGTATCTCATCAAACATGGACCTAAAGGGTTTTGGTGGGGCTACCTACGCACACTGATGATTCAACAATCATTGGTGATCACCTGCTCTATTATAGCAAGGCACTCTCCAATCTATAAGCTAACCTACAAACATAGAAACACTTGGAAATATATAAACAGATATGGATAGGATGAGCAGGTAGAAGGGGAGATTTAGCATAGTTTGATAAATTATATTAAGATAAAGATGTAGAGATAAGAAAATATATACTTGTAACAAGTGGTCACAGAGAGGTTGCAACTTTCACATAGGAAGAACTGGGGGAGCCCAGACAGAATAAAATGACCCTGGCATAGGAAATAGGGGTAATGTTTTGTATGGTTGGGAATTACTATAAAAACTGCATTTTGCATAGATTGCTTCCACATTTTACATAGTAATATTGAAATGTAGGTTTAAAAAGACTTTTAGTTCATCAAGTTCAACCTTTTTACATATCCTCTGATCATTGTATTATGTTAATTACTAATTTGTGCAGAGGAAGGCAAAAAAACAAAAAACAAAACACATTGCCAATAAGTGGAAAAAATATTTCCCATTTCCAAATAGTGGCAAAAGCATTACTCATGGACCAATGCCCCTTTAGTAATAATCCAGCATAACCTTTTTATCAAAAATATATCCCACTCCTTCTTAAAGTTATCTATTGAATCTGCTGTCACAACCTCTTTTGCTCTCGAGTTGTACAGTCTTTGAAGAACTTTTTTATTGGTATTCTAACCTCAAGGGATACCCTCTTTTCAGTTGATATTATCTTGGCAAAATAAAATCACCTGACAAAGCTTCAAATTGACCCAGGATATATTATGTAAGGTCTTAGGCACATACCCTCTCTTAGGCATATCCTCTCCTAGGCACATACTCTCTTCCACTCTGAGAAAGGGATGTAAGAATCACAAAATGGAATACTATTATAAACAGATATTTCAAAAAATTAGATTTTACCAAAAATGATTTATGTCTATGGCTTACATAGCTGCTAATCTTGTTAATTTTGGTACATACTTGACAAATAAATGTCTTATTTTCTTGGACTATGGTAATTTTGTTGCCCTTCTCTGTACCCTTTCCAGCTCTACAATGTCCTTTTTTTAAATGGAGCCCAAACGTTTACTCCATATTCTAAATGAGGGTGTAGCAGGGATTAATATAGTGGCAGAATGATATTTGCCTTTATGCCCATCTTACGGCGTGCTAATATTTTACTTACCTTTGCAGCTGCCGCCTGACATTGATCACTGTTATGCAGGTGGTGGTCTACAAACACTGCTTTATGTCTGATTTGTTCCATTTAGAATATAAATTGCTTATTTCTTCTTGCCATTTGCATAACTTTACATTTATTTATGTTTGTAACTGTAAAGAGCTGCACTACTTAAATTTTTTTTAAATGCATATTTAATGTATATGGCAAATAATAAAATAAAGCAATGGAAAAATTTGCATTAAACCGTAAAAAATCTAAAGAAAAAATAGAACAACTGTTTTCTTATCACAAACTAAATGTATATATCTCGTCCATACATTATAATGTATTTTTAACTTAAACTTGATTTATTATAATCCTGACTTACTCAGCCGTAGCCCCAAAAAGTTTTCTCATTTGCTCTCCAGATTTCTAAGCGTTCATTTGCTCAAATCTGCTTATATGAAGATCTGTTTAAAAAAACACATAAGTATAAATGATTCAGCTGTGTTAAATATGCATGAACAATTTCATTTGTGTGGAACCAATTGTGTACAATAGGCTGTATGATGAGAAATAATAGAGTACAAGGATAAGTGCTTCAGTCCAACACGTTAAACTTTGGGAAAAATACCTGCCCTACAAAATGTACAATAGCTCCTAATCTCTATTATACATACTGTGATTTGCACAGACAATATCAGTGTGTTATCTGAGGTTCTTTGCTGCAAGGCATTTGCAAAAAAGGCATTTTGTGCATTTGCAGAAAAAAATATTTTTAAACTATATACGAGTACGTTAAGTCAGTTAGTAACCATAGGGATACGCAGGAGGCAAGATGTGCTAAAGGGGGAAGTGTTGGAAAACTTCTCTAATCCTGTTATCAAGCAAGTAGAATAGAAGTGCCTAGATACTATATTTTACTGTTATAGGTGTACAGGGTACTCAGGCATAGCATAGAGCATTATAATTGTTTCACAACAAGTAGAACAGTCATTAGGTGGTCTGCAAAGACCATCAGCGATTTTTAAGTGATCCTTTAAAAATGTTTGGAAACTTATGTATTAGAACATATGGACATGAACATACAATTTCTTTTTTTCCTCACTTGTGCCCCTCACAAGGAGAAATATCCTGTAGTATATCTATCTGGACTTCCTCAAAAGAATGATCCAGCCCTGAAATACCAGGTAATTCTACCTTGAGCAGGAAAAACAGCAAACCCCAGACGCACATTTCTTTACTATTTAGACCAGTGGCATAGAGCAAATACCAACAATTATTCCCAAGAATATAAACCTTTGAGTATTAGTTGTAGCCCTGGTGCATTAGAACTGAGAACAAATGTATATAAATATATTTCTGAGCTATAAAATGATTTAATGATGTTTATGAGGCGTATGTATTGTTCGTTGTTCTTTTTTCCTTGCTGACTCAGTTTGCAATATTGTCTCACACTTGGTGCTTGTACAGACACAGAGGATACTGCCGCTTCTTCCTGTGAGACATCCCAACTATAAATTCACGTTCTGGCACAACATCCTCCGGAGTCTGCAGGGTGCCGGCAATTTATGTTCATCTTTAATACCTTTAGACCAGTAGGTCTTGAATTCAACATAACAAGGTTTGCAGCACGTTGGTATCCAATAAATATTGCTGCAGGTTTAATGCTGCTGAGGATGTTATATATAACTGACCTGACCTAATAAGAACATCTATATTTTGTACAGTTACAAGATTCCAAACCACATGTGATAGATGACTTCTGCTACATCATTATATTGCAATGACACCATTAATTCATATTTATGATCACATTTTTATCAGTCGGATTAGGTATGTAAGATCAGTTCCTTAGTATTAAATTTAATGCCAAAGTTTTGATGAATGTCATTAGGACTTAGAACTATCTCTATTTAAAGAATAAATATATATATAGCAAATAAATTGTACATTTGCGTTCACATTTGAATGTCTAAAACAAGTTAAAAAACTTGCTTCATGCCCAGAATTCGAAGAAATACTGTAATGATATAGGAATCACAAGGTTGTGGAGACCAGTAGCCAAGGTCAGCAATAATCCAGTTCAGCAACTTGTAGGTGAAACAGGAACAAGCTTTATTGAAGGGATCAGGAACCAACAATAATCTGGCAAGGATACAGAGACAGGAAGTGCCTTATATAGGCCAAGAACCAGACAGCTGACCAGACACAGCTAAAGAGAGTTGTCACTGATTGCATTGCTTTTAGAGTCAAGGTATCAGATCTCAGGTAAATCTGCAAGAGGCAGGCTGGCGTACCGGTAGGGAAGAGGTTTAGCAACATGCAAACCAGGGTTCGAATCCCAGCAGAGTCAATTCCTCACATTACCCCCACCTCTATAGGCGCAGCCTCTGGATGCCCTATTACCCGGTTTAGCAGGGTACTGTGCATGGAAAGACCGAAGAAGATCAGGAGCGTGAATATTGTCCACTGGTTCCCACGATCTATCCTCCTCACCATAGCCTTTCCACCGAACCAAATATTGAAGCTTGTTACGGAAGATCCTGGAGTCAAGACATTTTTCCACTTCGTATTCATCTTCACCATCCACGAGGACTGGAGGTGGGGCAGGTAGGGCTCGGCCAGGGAAAGTATTTTCATGAAAAGGTTTAAGCAGTGCAACGTGAAACACTGGATGTATTTTCATGGAATTTGGAAGTTGCAAACTGAAAGTGGCAGCATTGATCTGAGCAATGATCTCAAAGGGTCCCATGAACCTTTGACCCAATTTATGAGAAGGAATCCAAAGCTTAAGATTCTTTGTTGACAGCCACACCTTGTCACCAACATGATAGACTGGGGCCTCCTTTCTATGCCTATCAGAAGCTCTTTTGTAACATTCCTGAGCCTCCAAAAGAGTCTCTTTCAACAGTGCTTGGGAATCACGTAAGGCGGTTAGCCGATCAGTGACTGCAGGAACGAGAGTAGTAATCGGGAGACTCACTAGAAAGGTTGGATGGTAACCATAATTGGAAAAAAATGGGCTCAGAGAAGTGGAGCATTGTTGGGCATTGTTATAGGCAAACTCCGCAGTGGGTAAAAAATCCAACCAGTCATCCTGCAGGTAACTAATATAGCACCGCAAATATTGGTCCAAAGTCTGGTTGGTTCGCTCAGTCTGTCCATTACTTTGTGGATGAAAAGCTGACGACAGATTTACATTAATACCTAGGTTAGAACAAAAATGTTTCCAAAAACGAGATGTTATCTGCACTCCCCTGTCAGAAACTACTTCATCGGGCACTCCATGCAAGCGAAATATTTCCTGAATAACCAGGTCAGCCGTCTGTTTAGCTGAAGGGAGACCACGAGCTGGTATGAAATGACCCATCTTAGTTAACCTGTCCACAACAACAAGAATGGTAGTGTGTTCCTTAGAGGAAGGTAGTTCCACAATAAAGTCCATGGATATAGATCCCCAGGGACGATGAGGAATCGGAAGAGGCTGAAGCAAGTCAACTGGGGATGAGCGAGGAGTCTTATGTCTGGCACATACATCACAAGAGGACACATACTTCTTAACATCCTCATAATACATGGGCCACCAAAAGGATCGGGCGAGTAGCTCTTGTGTCTTTTGGATTCCTGGATGACCTGCTGGTTTTGAGTCATGGTAGAGACGTAAAAGCTCCAGTCGCACTGACTCCGGAGCAAACAGACGTTGTTGAAAAATCCAAAACCCATTAAGCATCGTCATATGGATATCACGAGGAGGATCACAAAGAACTGTGTCTTCAGTGTAGCCCTTTTTAATGCGAGACATCAGATCAGAAGGAAAAGTAACTCCTATAAATATATCCTCCGGCAAGATGGTGGTCTTGGTTACGGTAGCATGTAGGGGGTCAGCTATTCTAGACAAGGCATCCGCCTTACCATTCTTGGAGCCAGGACGGTATGTAACCAAAAAATTAAACCTCGAGAAGAATAGGGACCAGCGTGCTTGTCTGGCTGACAGTCTCTTAGCTGATCGAATACATTCCAGATTTTTGTGATCTGTGAGGAGAGTAATTGGATGGGTAGCTCCCTCCAAGAGATGTCTCCATTTGGTGAAGGCAGCTTTTATAGCCAATAGTTCTTTATTCCCTATGTCATAGTTTCTTTCTGCTGGCACCATCTGGCGGGAATAGAAGGCACACGGATGTAACAGCATCTTAGGTCCAGTCCTTTGAGACAGTATAGCACCAACAGCTGAATCAGAAGCATCAACTTCCACAATAAATGGTAATTCCGGCTGAGGATGGACCAGGACGGGGGCAGATGTAAACAGAGTCTTTAATCAGGAAAATGCGGTATCAGCCTTATCGGACCACTGAAAAGGAGTCCCCTTACGTGTGAGTTCAGTGATCGGTGTAATAACGGCAGAGAAATTCTTAATGAAACGCCTGTAAAAATTGGCAAACCACACAAATCTCTGGACATCTTTTTCATTCTTGGGGATGGGCCAGTCCAGCACAGCTTTAATTTTACTTGCGTCCATAGTTAAACCTTTAGGAGTTATGACATACCCCAGAAATTGAATTTCTGTTTGTTCAAACTCACATTTTTCTAGTTTAATGTAAAGGTGGTGGGTACGAAGGCGCTCCAGAACTATACGGACCTGTTTTCTGTGGTTTTCAAGATTATCAGAGAATATTAGGATATCATCCAAATATGCCACAACAAACTGATCCAGGAGATCTCGTAGTACATCATTGATAAGATGCTGGAAAGTTGCAGGGGCATTACAAAGCCCAAATGGCATTACTAGATATTTGTAATGCCCATACCTGGTTCTGAAAGCTGTTTTCCATTCATCATTTGGTCTTATGCGAACCAGATTATATGCCCCCCGAAGATCACGCTTTGTAAATATTTTAGCTGAGCGAAGTCTCTCCAAAAGTTCAGGAATAAGAGGCAATGGGTAGCGGTTTTTAACAGTGATGTTATTAATGTCCCTGTAATCAATGCATGGCCGTAGGCTGCCATCTGTCTTCTCTACAAAGAATATAGGAGCGCCTGCTGGGGAAGTAGATGGTCGAATAAAACCTTTGGCAAGATTTTCTTGTATGTATTCACGAAGAGCTTTCAATTCAGGCTCAGAAAGGGAATATATACGGCCAAATGGGATAGCAGCCCCAGGCAACAGCTCTATTGGGCAATCATAAGGCCTGTGGGGTGGAAGCTGATCAGCATTCTTCTTATCACAGACATCTGCAAAATCCCGATATTGTAGAGGAAGCTTAGTCAAGTTTGTAGCAACCATTTCATTAATTGTTGTGGCAACAGGTGTTACCTTAGTGGGTTGACAATTCATTAAGCAGTGTTCTGAAGGAAAGGACAAAGTTCTGATCTTCCAATCAATCTGTGGGTTATGCAGAGCAAGCCAAGGTACCCCCAAAATCACTGGAAATTGTGTTGAGGAAATTAGGTGGAAAGATATAGTCTCATGGTGATTCACTTCCAGAGTCAACTTTAAGGGCACAGTCTCATGTGTAACCGGGCCCGACGTTAGTGGAGAACTGTCCACTGTCTCCATTAACACATGTGAAGTATTAGGGATAGACTGAATTCTATTTCCTGCTGCAAATTTAATGTCCATAAAGTTTCCGCCTGCTCCAGAATCTATCATAGCTGTAGTTGAATTTTTATTATCACCACATTGCAACGTGATAGGTACCACAAAATGAGGATGTTGAGTCAACATACCCTCTTCACCATGAGCCAGAGAAAACAAGGGTTGTGTGACAGAATCCAGTTGATCTGCAATCTGGGATTGGTGTCGAATCTGTGCGCCCTCAGCAGCCATAGCTATTGTTCTTTTGGATTTGCTAGGGCAATTGACGGCATAGTGCCCTGCACTACCACAATACAGGCATAAATTGTGAGTGCGTCACCACTGTTTTTCTTCATTGTATAATGGCCCTCTTATTAGATTTACCTGCATAGCCTCAGGCTCAGAGTCTGAAGGTGTTTGTGGGGTTGGAGTAGAAATTCTTGAATAGGAAATAGGAGTAGTACTTGGTCTAAAAGAGCCCTGTCTTTCCAGTCTTCTTTTTCAGAAAGTCTCCGATCGATACGAATAGCCAAACGCACAAATGCATCAAAGTCAGCAGGAAGATCAACACGAGCTAGCTCATCTTTTATAGCTTCTGAGAGACCTTTTCTGAAGTGGAACCTCTGAGCTGATTGGTTCCAGGTAGTATCAGCAACCCACTGTCTGAATTCAGCAGCATATTCAGCCACAGAGCGCCTCCCTTGATGCAAATGAAGGAGAGTGGCTTCTGCTGTAGCACATCGATTGGGATCATCAAAAAGTAGGCACATGGCCTCAAGAAAGTCATTTAGATTACCCAAGACTGGACTGTCCTGTTCCAGAAGAGGGGAGCCCCAAGCCAGGGCTTCATCTTTGAATAGTGAAAAAATAAATCCCACCTTCTCTCTTTCAGATGGAAATTGGTGAGGTAACATCATGAAGTGCAAACGGCATTGATTTAGGAAACCCCTAAATTTTTTGTGATCTCCTCCAAACTTTTCTGGCAGGGGCAAGCGGGCATCTTGTGCAGGTGTAACAGTAGCAGCCGCAACATCACGTGCCCTGTAGGTGGTATACTCACTGTGCATTGACTGAAATTTATTTTGCAGTTCAGCTACCTGGTCCTGCAGCACTTGAATGGTCTGTGCCTGGGTCTGCACAGTCCTTGCAGTAAAAGCAACCTGTTGGGCTTGCAGTGGTCCTGCAGCACTTGAATGGTCTGTGCCTGGGTCTGCACAGTTCTTGCAGTAAAAGCAACCTGCTGGGCCAATGCAGAATCTGACCCGGCGGTCTCCATGAAAGGGCCAGATTATTCTGTAATGATATACCAGTAGATAAGGTCAGCAATAATCCAGTTCAGCAACTTGTAGGTGAAACAGGAATAAGCTTTATTGAAGGGATCAGGAACCAACAATAATCTGGCAAGGATACAGAGACAGGAAGTGCCTTATATAGGCCAAGAACCAGACAGCTGACCAGACACAGCTAAAGAGAGTTGTCACTGATTGCATTGCTTTTAGAGTCAAGGTATCAGATCTCAGGTAAATCTGCAAGAGGCAGGCTGGCTTACCGGTAGGGAAGAGGTTTAGCAACATGCAAACCAGGGTTCGAATCCCAGCAGAGTCAATTCCTCACAAATACAGTTATTACACTGCATTCTGGGAATCTTGGCAGGGACATGCAAATGTTTCCCACAAAGGCTTCACTCTTGCAATCAAAAACCATTTCAAAACATGGCTTCCCTTAAGCATATGCCCACTGTATCATACAGCTTTGAGCAAAGCTAGGGTTGGATTATACACGAACTAGGAATTCCACCCATGTACAGCTGTTTCAAGGTTACTGCCTCTCATCAGCATTGGGCTGGTTCCTTAGCTTGTGTAGATATTTTGAGGAGGTAGTTTACTGCAACAATTATATATATATATATATATATATATATATATATATATATATATATCTATCTTTATTGTGACAAAGCTGAACAGAGATAAGGGGGGAGAATAATAGATGACATGTACATGAGCCTGAGGCTAAATAAATCCATTTTTTATGTGTAGATTTTTTATTTTCATTATAAAGTTTCTTGTTTTCCTGTGTTATTACAAACATTGACAAAACTTTACTTGTTTCTCTGAGAGCTGCTATAGGAAGATAAGAGGACTCTGAAAGGCCAAATTGTCACACTGGTTTCTGCAAAGTGATTTCCTGGTCTAGGATTTGAAGACCACCCATGCCTCAGCATGGAGGAGATGGTAAAGGCCTTAATGCTGGTGACAGCAGCTCAACAGGAAAGCAACAGACAGCAATAAGAAAACAACAAACAACAATAAGAATTTAACAAGTTAATGGCTACCCAATTGGCTCACAATCAAGCTGCCTCGAAAAAACTTTCAGGAACAAATAACCTGTAGCAGAAATTAGAGTCAGTCATTCTCTACAGAATATGATTAAAGAAGATGATTTGGAGAAGTATTTACTAGCCTTTGAAACTACTACCAAGTGAATCCTTAGGATGTCCTTGTCCAGTCCTAGAAGGCAACAGCACTAGTACACAAACATCTCAGTGACAGTTTCAATGTGGAGAATAAAGTCATATAGCCGCTTTAGCTGAGAAGAACCTATGCAGTGTGAGCTTGGGATAGAAGTACTGCAATGTGACCAAGTGAACATAGATGGACTGGCACAGGTAAAACATCCATTCACTACTGAGGTACTGTTAAATGGCAAGAATGTCACAGGATTAATTGACTCTAGAAGTGCAATAACTCTGCTATCAGGAAACGTGGCACCCGCTGATAACTGAACGCCAGAAAAGCATGGGCATGCCTTGTATTCATGGTACCATTTTGACTTATGAGTGTACGTGCCCAAATTACTGTCCCTGTCATCCCTCGGCTACTGTATGCATATATGAAAAGCTTATACAAGAAAAACTCTGATTAATTAGAGGACATCAAATTGAACCCCACTGTGACATTAAGGGAAATATTCCCTTTCTTGATGCAGAGCTATTCACCATCGGAAGAAAGTAAAGAAATCAAGAAAAAAGAGACATAAGGAGAAAAAAACGGGAACAGAAACACGACAGAGAGAAGGCACTAACAGTATCCAAGGCTAACCCAGCAGGTACAGCAGAGACAGTAACTTTGCCTTCACAGGAGATGACAACCTCTCCAGATAGTAAAGACATCGCTGCAAAAGATCAATCCTGTCTTGTGAATATGAAACATTTCAGAAGAGACCAAGTTAATGAGACCATGTACAGTGCCTTGCAAAAGTATTCACCCCCCTTGGCATTTTTCATGTTTTGTTGCCTCACAATCTGGAATTAACATGGATTATTTGAGGATATGCACCATTTAATTTACAGAACATGTCCACAACTTTGAAGATGTTTTTTTTTTTATTATTATTGTGAAACAAACAACAAATAGGACAAAATAACAGAAAAAGTCAATGTGCATAACTATTTACCCCCCTAGGTAAAAATTCAATACACTGTAAATAGTGTTAAAATAACAAACATTCAGTTGGTTTAGTACATACTTTTTCTATTAAAAACATTTGCAATAACACTTGATACAGCCCAGGATATGCTTTATTAATTTAGTAATAGCATGTAATTTTACCATTTTAGTCACCACTTTCAATTAAACTATTAAAATATGGAAACTAGCAGCGATAATAATTGCATGTTAAAATTACTTTGTATTACATCACACTATGACACTGGAATGTATTGGAGCTATATAAATAGCACATAAGAGTCTATATTACAAAAAGGTTTGCTAGAAAAAAGTTTCTCATGATTTAATACAAAAAAGCCATAATGTCAAAAACTATAAAGAAGACTATTTAAAGATTACAAAATGATTCGCCCCTTGACTTTTACCCCCTTTTACCTATTTTGTTACATTACAGCCTTAAGTTCAAGGATTTGTTAATCTGAATTTTATGTGATGGATCAGAACACAATAGTCTAAGTTGGTGAAGTGAAATGAGAAAAATATATACATAAAACTATTTTTTAGAAATAGAAAACAGAAAATTGGCATCTGCGTATGTATTCACCCCCTTTGTTATGAAGCCCATAAAAAGCTCTGGTGCAACCAATTACCTTCAGAAGTCACATAATTAGTGAAATGATGTCCACTTGTGTGCAATCTAAGTGTCACATGTCATTACATATACCTGTCTTGAAAGGCCCCAGAGGCTGTAACACCTAAGCAAGAGGCACCACTAACCAAACACTGCCGTGAAGACCAAGGAACTTTCCAAACAAGTAAGGGACAATGTTGTTGAGAAGTCAGGGTTAGTTTATAAAAAATATCCAAATATTTGATGATCCCCAGGAGCACCATCAAATCTATCATAACTAAATGCAAAGAACATGGCACAACAGCAAACCTGCCAAGAGACGGTGGCCCCCCAAAACTCACTCACAGGGCAAGGAGAGCATTAATCAGAGAGGCAGCACAGAGACCTAAGGTAACCCTGGAGGAGCTGCAGAGTACCACAGCAGAGACTGGAGTATCTGTACATAGGACGACAATAAGCCGTACCCTCTATAGAGTTGGGCTTTATTGCAGAGTGGCCAGAAGAAAGCCATTACTTTCAGCAAAAAACTAAATGGCACATTTTGAGTTTGCGAAAAGGCACGTGGGAGAAAAGTGCTCTGGTCTAAAATTTTACTTTTCGGCCATCAAAGAAAACGCTATGACTGGCGCAAACCCAACACATCACATCACCCAAAGAACACCATTTTTTAGCAGCCGGGACTGGGAAACTGGTCAGAGTTGAGGGAAAGATGGATGATGCTAAATACATGGATATTCTTGAGCAAAACCTGAACCACTCTGTGCGTGACTTGAGGCTAGGACGGAGGTTCACCTTCCAGCAGGACAATGACCCCAAATATATTGTTAAAGCAACACTTGAGTGGTTTAAGGGGAAACATGTAAATGTGTTGGAATGGCCTAGTCAAAGCCCGCACCTCAATCCAATAGAAAATCTGTGGTCAGACTTAAAGATTGCTGCTTACAAGCGCAAACCATCCAACTTGAAGGAGCTGGAGCAGTTTTGCAAGGAGGAATGGGCAAAAATCCCAGTGGTAAGATGTACCTAGCTCATAGAGACTTATCCAAAGCGACTTGGAGCTGTGTTAGCCGCAACAGGTGGCTCTACAAAGTATTGACTTTAGGGGGGGGGGGTGAATAGATATGCACATTGACTTTTTCTGTTATTTTGTCCTATTTGTTGTTTGCTTCACGATAATAAAAAAAAAACATCTTCAAAGTTGT
Source organism: Discoglossus pictus (assembly GCA_027410445.1). Lineage (NCBI taxonomy): Eukaryota > Metazoa > Chordata > Amphibia > Anura > Alytidae > Discoglossus > Discoglossus pictus. The sequence goes on along the minus strand of CM050164.1, from coordinate 78,667,034 downwards.
GGACATGTTCTGTAAATTAAATTATGCAAATCCTCAAACAATCCATGTTAATTCCAAAACACAAAAAATGCCAAGGGGGAGTGAATACTTTTGCAAGGCACTATATATATTTATATATATATATATATATATATATATATATATATATATATATATATATATATATATAGTATGTGTATATAGGGATAGTAAGTATTATACAGGTTGTTAAGTGCAGATTAAAGAATGCAAACGAAGAATATATACATGTAGTTATGTGCCCCCAGACAGTGTGAAGCTTAGTGCCTAGTGGTTAGTCACTGGCACAAACACCTGAAATAGCCATATAAGATTTCTTGGAGAATGAAAAAAAGAGTTCTAAAAGTAAAATCTGGACTTACATAATTGTAAGTCAAAGTGTCAGGGTAATTGTAGGAAGTGTGTCTTCCATTGCAGCTGCCTTTTGAGATGCTCATGGTGTTCCTTCTTCAAATCCAATACATATTCATATTGTTCATAAAAATCCTTGCTGTTCTCTTAGTCTGGATTAAGGTCAGTGCAGCTAAACTCACATAAACTGAAGACATATTAAACCCTTGTTAAATTAAAACCCAGAGTAAAAGGGTTGAGGAAAATGTATGGACTTCTCAATAACCCCAATTATAACCAATAAAAGAAGAAACATGTTTTTGTCCCAAAGTACACATCTTAGCTGTAATCAGAATTTTATGTTTAACCACATAAAAACACCTACCCCAATCACTTTTAATCCACTGTTATTCCAACAAAAATAATAAAAGAAATGTATGCTCAAAAACAGAAATGAAATAGGTACCCATTACAGCAATGGATAATACATATATTATTAGCAGAAATATTTACCCTTATCTAGGAATTGTCTTGTGCTGTATTGCAATATTTTATTCTAAGCAGATTTTCCTAATGATAATGTAAAAAAAAACTGTGCAGCAAATAATCACATGCTTTTGGTTATCCGACTATGCATTGTCACATATATTTATTTCTGTTAACCTTTTCTATGGCTTATTGTGCTTTTTCACTTTTGCCTAAAGGGTGTGAAACTTGCAATGCATTTAAGGCCCCTCTGGCAGGGAAGAGGTTAAGACAAGGCTAGAGTATTAAGCCCAGCACCTCGGGGCAATCAATGTAATTACTCTTTCCCTTAATGTAATTTTCTGACTACACATAAAACTTAATAGATTTGTAGTGATCAAGAATCTGATTTCTTTTCCCTTAAGCTTCATAAAACTGTGTTTTGTAGCTATTGAGATAATGAATGCAGGAAGAAAAACAGTTACTCGCAAATCTTTGCCCTTGTTTGATGAGAGGTTAGTGTAAAAATGCTTGTACTGATTATTATCAAATTTAGATAAATATGCTATAACCATAATCAAAAGCTATTCTTAATGTGTTGGTATTTACCTTTTGAATCTTTTGATGTATTTAATGTAAAAGTTGCATGATTTTCTTGACTGAGAACAGATGGAGGGCCCTTTTTTAATCTACTGGGTCTTCATCAATATACTACAACAATCTTTCTTCCCCAGTAGGAATTGTGATTTATTAAAAATTATGGTTAACAAAATAGGAAATAATGACCTGGAACTTATATGAATAGGTTACTAATTATGAATATTGTGTTTCGTCTGCGTTGATCTGATCATTTACCCAGATACCTTTCTAAAAGCCACACATAGCCCTAACTGGGGTGGTAAAAAATAGAAATACAAAAAATAAAAATAAACCTTATATAAAAAGCCACTTACAACACCCTTTCACTATGTGTCTCAAGCCTTGTCCCCCCTCGCCAATGATTCATTCTATCTCAATTATTTTATTACAGCTCAACCCTTTATCATTAATCGATTCATAATTTTGTCTTAACTCATACAGGACTCTTACATCCTTCTTCTACTACTTCCTTCAGTGATTGGATATTTGCCAAGTGTCCCAGTTTTGAAAGAGCAGTTATTTCCATTTAAAATGACTCTGTCCCTCCCAGAGCCCCAAATGTCTCTCTGGGATTGGTAAATGCCGGATAAATGTAGTTTCTGGTTGTTTGAGAGTTACTTATTAAAATAGGCTTAGATTATCTGCACATAGGATGCTCTGCTAAGTGTCAGTAAGGGCTGTTCTAACAGCAGCAGTTTTCACTCCTCACTTACACACAAGTACGTTCGGGTAGAGGGTGCAGTGCTGACCCCAGGGAATGTAACGCCAACACTGCACTGGCTCGTTCACTCAGCCTGTCTGCTTCCAGGTAAAACTTAATTGCAGAGACATACGGTGGATGCAATCTAGGTGCCTGTAAGCTTTTTGTGGCATGACAACCTGGCTCCTGGCATTTGTTGGGCCCTGTACATTTTCATTTTTATCAAAAGAAAAGTTTTCTGGTTGATTGAGAGTTCTGGTTTAACTGAGAGTCTACTGTATCATCATATATTACGAAGGGTATAGAAGCAAGGTAAGCAAATATAATTCTGTCACTGTACAAATCCCTAGTACGCCCTCATTTGGAATATGGACTACAATTTTGGGCAACACTTCAAAAAAGGTAATTATAGAGCTGGAAAAGGTACAGAGAAGGGCTACAAAAGTAATAAGGGGAATGGAAGGGCTAAGTTATGAAAAAAAAGGCTAACCAAATAAAATGTATTTTCTCTAGAAAAAAACACCTAAGAGGGGATATGATTACCTTATTTAAATACATCCAGGGTCAATACAAGCCTTTGTCAAGTAAACTTTGAGGTTAGAAGGAAAAGGACTCCACCTTACTGTGAAGAACCTTTTTCTTTCTTTAAGGGTGGTTAAACTGTGGAATTCTCTACCAAAAAGGCTGTGGCAGCAGATTTGATAAATAGCTGTAAAAGATGGATTTGATATATTTTTTAATAAAAAGGGCATTCAGGTTTATCCTAGATAACTATAGAAGGAGTATTGATCGAGGGATGAGTCCAATTGCCAACTAACAAGAAGTTCATAGAGCTTACACTTCATAGATTTCATTGGAAAACTAGCATGACTCATACATATTTATTACTGCTCACTGACTGAGAGGGGCAAGTCCACAGATTATTTAAACATTTGAGTCAGTTTTTTTTGTATTCTGAGAGCTTCATTTGTAAAAAAGAAAATATTCAGTGGTCCATCCATCTTTCTGATGCAACAAAGAAAAAAAACTTGCTATATTTCAAAAATCATTTTAATTTCTGCCATTGTCCCCTTTAGTTCCTTCCCCATTTATTACATTACATTTCAGTTTTACTTGTCAATTTTAATGACATTTGATTTGTTTATTTAGTCCCTGAAGTCAGGGACGGAGTCAGACAAAGTATTTTATTTAGGGCAACAAGTCCTACCAATCCCTTGTCATCTAAAAGTGTGTGGAACAAAGCAGATCTGTTAAAGTCATAACTTCCTATTTAAGTTTTAAAAGCTACAAAGATGTTTTTCTTCAAATTATGATTTTATTGCTAACCATTTATTAACTAAACAAATTAAATTCTATTGTATGAGCACCACAGGGGTACTTTAAACCGCTTTATTTCAAATATGTTTCATTCCATTCCCAGTTCCCTTTCTCATATCTTATCTTCTGATAACCACATACGAACAAGTAGTACTTAGTGCTGAAATGTTTCCTTCTGAGACAGGAAGAAGCACTTTGTTGTAGCAGGAAGAAGCTGTGCCAGGTACTACAATGTGGTTGCATTTCCTTAATATGATGCAACCCATTACTTGCTGATACAGTTACATAGCATACTTTATTGTCGCTGTAAAAATACACGAGGAATTCTATTCTCTCTCATCCCTTCTGCACTTCGACACTTAATGTGAAAATTCTGAAATTTAGAAATTTTGCTCAAAGTACTTTTGGACAGTTTTCAGGGCACAGCATTATGGCATGGCACACGGCACTAAAAATAATAACAGGAATTGGGTAGTGGTGGCTTGCAAGATAAAATGTTTGCTCTTTAGTGTTTATAACCCTACCCATGAGTACCTGCTTACACATTAGATAAGCAAGTAAAAACATGAATATTATTTTTATTTAGAATTTTGTACTGATTGACATTCTATGACACTGCCAAAATCCTTCCATCAATTCCAAACACATACAAAATATTCCTGATGAATGCTCAATGACCGTCAGGTGCCTCAATTTCGGGATTGCAGTCTATAATATAAAAGCTATACATTGTATGTTCATTCGCAGCAAAGAAAATGGAGCACTACACAATAAGCTTTTTCTAGAGGAATTGCACCTTAAAAAAATAAATATCCCCTATAATAGCATCAGTCATCAAAAAACATTAGTAGCAGTATTGTCATGCTAAACCTCTACCTGGATACCAAATATGCAATGCAAATCAGATTGCTGTTTTTTTTTTGCATTCAGCATATACTTTAATGGCACATCATCATTATTCCTACTACATGTGCATAATTTTCATTCAAAAGGAAAAAGGCACTTAGGCACAGATTTCAGAAACACAAAAGAGTGCGGACAGCAGTAATAATAAATTTGACTTTTCTTTCATTGAATGTTTAATGGACACCATCAGAAGAAACAATTTCAATGTAATTGTTCAGGGGACAAAAATACAACGTCTTTGCCTCCTGCATATGTAGATCACGCATGGTCAGTCTTATTTGCCATCTCATGGATATTTATGCACTACTTTGCTACATGTAAAACGTTGCCTAGAACTCTCGTAAATAATAGGGGAAAAACACAAATAAAATGAATTATTCAATGGGTAAGAGCATGAAAATAAAGGTTTGTCAAGTTTCATTCAGTTGATGACAGTACTCTTGCCAATTAAAAATCACTAGTAGCAGCCAGAATATTTCCAGCAAAACATTAGCTTAGCCCTATTCACAATAGGTTAGTGGGTGTCATACCTTCTTCTATAGCAGCTGTCCTTGCAATTTTAATCATAGGGACGTTACAGCCATTTAATGTATTTTTCAGACATGGCTATACCTAATAAATACCTGCCAGCTGTTATAATTTTGCTAGGGCAATTGTGCACCAATACTAGTTTTAAAGGAACATGGAACATTACCGTTTCTTTTATCATTTAAAACAGCATGTTTAAAGGGCATGCTTTGTTTTAAACATTGTAAAAGTTTTTTGCATGAGAAAATATTAAATAAAACTTGTTTAAACTTCATTGAAACTAACAGGAAGTGCACAGAATATACCTCATCTCACTGGCTGGTAGGGGCAAAAACAATGTAATACATTATAAAATACTCTCTGATGCCACAAAGAAAAAAAAATTTCTATGTCCCTTTATTGCATGACATGTACAGTTTATAGCATTCCCCACACACAAGTAAGGAATTATGGCTATGAGGAATAGATGGAAGGCAATTGGGGATCTCTGAAGAATAGGCAGGCAAAGCAACTGATAGGAAAGGAGGATCACATATTATAATTGTCAAACTACGAGACATCGCCATAGGAGCTCATCACTTGCGAGCCTCGCAAAGAGAGGCGGGCTGGTTAATCGGAGCACTTAGGGGATGAGCGCAGAAGGCGTTCATCGTCTGCGAGGCAAGCTGTTAACTCGCACCACTTACGCAAGTCCAGTCTTATGCATGACGTACTCCAATCTCGAACCATTTTGTTGTCCCATGTTCAGTTCTGACTGTGGCTTCTTGGTCGACATAAAGATTCTGTAGGAGGAGGATGAGATGATCTGGTACTCCCATCTCTTTAAGGACATGCCACATTTTGTCTTCATCCACACAGTCAAAGGCTTTAGAATAATCTATGAAGCAGAAGTAAATGTTGTTTGGAACTCTCTTGCTTTCTCTAGTATCCAGCAGACATTGGCAATTTGATCTGGTAGTTCCTGGTCCATATATTGTTGGAGTCGAGCTTGTAGAATCTTAAGCATTAACTTGCTGGCATGTGAAATGAGTATAATTGTTTGATAATTGGAGCACTCTTTGACACTGCATTTTTGAGGATTGGGATGTAGACTGACCTTTTCCAGTCACTTGGCAATTGTTGAATTTTCCAAATGTGTGGGCCTAAGGCAAGCAACACTTTCACAGCATCATCCTGTGAATTTTGAATAGTTCAGTTGGTATTCCATCACCTCCTGCAGCCTTATTGTCAGCAAGACATCCTAAAGCCTCTCACTTCGCTGTCTAAGATGTCTGGCTCCAGCACATTGGACAAATTCTTGAGGTCATCACTGCTGTTAAGATCCTTCCTGTATAGATCTTCAGTGTATTCCTGCCACCTCTTTTTTATCTGATCTTCTTCTGTTAAGTCCCTACCATTTTTGTCTTTTATCATGCCCACTTTGGCATGTAAGGTGCCTTTTAGGTTCCCAATTTTCTTGGAGATCTCTTGACTTACCCATTGTGTTATCTTCTTCAATCTCTTTGCAATGTTCAATGTAGAATGTAGAATTGTCTCTTCTTGCTATCCTCTGGAATTCTGCATTCATTCGGTCAAATCTTTTCCTATCTCCACTACCTTTCGCTTTCCTTTTTTACTGTGCTACTTTCAAAGCCTCATCAGACAGCCAGTTTGACTTCTTACTTTTCTATCTTTTAGGGATATTCTTTGTTGCTGTTTCCCTTTATAATGTTGCAAACTTCGGTCCAAAGTTCTTCTGGCATTCTATCTTCTATGTCTTGTCCCTTAAATCTATTCTTTACTTCCACTGCATATTCACAAGGGATATTATTTATTTCTTATCTACGTGGTCTGATGGCTTTCCCTCTTTTCTTCAGTTTCATTTTCAACTGTGCAATAAGAAGCTTGTGGTCTGAGCCGCAGTCAGCTCCAGGTCTTGTTTTTGCTGACTGTATAGAGCTCCTCAGTCTTTGCAACGTATATAGTCAATCTGTTTTCTATGTTGTCTATCTGGTGATGTCCATGTGTAGAGTCATTGCTGAGGCTGTTGGAAGAGGGTGTTTGCTATGACTAGAAAATTATCTTGACAAAATTCTACTAATCTCTGACCTGCTTCATTTTGTACTCCAAGGCCAAATTTGCCAGTTTTTCCAGGTGTCATTTGGTTCCCTACTTTAGAATTCCAATCTCCTATGATGATAGTAACATCTTTTCTTGGTGTTATATATATGACATGTTGAATATCTGTGTAGAAGTGGACAAATTCAGCCTCTTCAGCATCGATTGTTGGAGCATAAACTTGGATCACTGTGATATTAAATGGCTTGCCTTAAATTAAAATTAAAATAATTCTGTCAGTTATTGGGTTGTAACCGAGCACTGCTTTGGCCCCTCTTTGATTGACTAGGATAGCTACTCCATTTTTTCTGTGGGATTCTTGACCACAGTAGAAAATCTGGTAGTTGTCTGATGTGAAATATCCCATTCAACTCCATTTAAGTTCACCAATTCCCAGGAGATCAATGTTTAACCATGTCATTTCATTCTTGACCCATTCTAGTTTGCCTTGGGTCATAGTTCTAACATTACAGGTTCCTATTCTGAATTGGTCTTTGCAGCAGCAGACTTTCCTTTTGCCATGAGACACATCCCCAGCTGGGTGTCCTTTCGGCTTTGGCCCAACCACTTAATTAGATCTGGTGTTACTTGTACTTGCCCTCTGCTCTTCCTCAGTAATGCGGTAGGCACCTTCTGATCGGAGGGGATCATCTTCCGGTGCCATATTGTTGTGTCTCTGGTTGTGCCTGTCCATAAAGTTTTCTTAGCAAAGATACTGGAGTGGGTTGCCAGTTTCTTCTTCAGTGGACCGCGATTTGTCTGACCTCTCTGCCATGACCTGCCCATCTTAGCTGACCCTACATGGTATAGCTCATAGCTTCATTGAAGTACACAAGCCCCTTCACCACAACAAGGTAGGGGGAAGTTCACCCTACAACACATTTAAAACAGATCCAAATGTTTCTCTGCCTTCTGTCATTTCCACATTGGCTTGTCAATCAATCACAGGTTATAGTCTTAGATATTTTTCTTTATAAACTCACATGATCGACTGGCAGCTTTAAAGTGGAACTGGCATGGGAAAGAACATGGATTTAGGCCTTCCTTCTTTCTTGAACAGCATTTATGGTATACATGTTAAAATATTTTTGTAGTACAAAGGGTCCTAATTTTTTGGTTATTTTGCTGAATGGAGAAAAATATGTTAATACATAATAAGTTAATAGCGTAACTATCACATTTTACACCGTGACTTATCAGTGTCTACTGTCTAATAGAGCAAAGCCCACATTTTATCAGTTAAAAATATAAAATAAAATACCTTCTGCTCTGGCAGAGTGCCTTGTAATCTTAACCCTTTGTCTCTCTTCAAGTGATATAATTAAGTTGTGACTGCATTAATAAAACGTTCTCTGATGGGAAGGATAGCGGCTATGAAAATGGCAGCATTGCCAAGGATCAACTATCTTTTACAAAGCATTCCTATTAAATTCCCATGTTTTCAAACCCTCATAGATACATTTATTTTTAATGAAGGTAAGTCTAGGATCAATAAGAACGTTTTTAGTAAACAAAATAAAATAAGGGAGGGTTAGAATACCCTGAATTGAAAGTATATCAGGATGCAATAATGTTGTCACATATTATAAAAAGGACCTATCTGAATAATTTATGCTCATGGACAGAAATAGAGAATGCAATGTTAAAATTAAATTATTTGAATCATTTTCATTTCTTAAAGAACCAGGTAATATGAATATATATATATATGAAGTCAATATTTATTAAAAAAGGTCTTATTTTTTGGCGTAAACTCAATGAAAATCTAAAGATAAGGCCTTATCCTAGTCCGGGTGTCCCTATTGCGGTTTTGTCTGAAAGTTTAAACTTAACATTCCTAATGAATTGGATTGGTAAGGGGATATGTACCTTAAAACATCTAGATATAGATGAAGATTTTTCCTTTTTTTAACAATTGATACAACTTTATGGAATAGATAAAGGCAAATGGCTGAACTATCTTCAATTAAAAGGAGCTTTGAAAACATTTATTTGAATTAAATAGGGTTTGTCTATCCCGTTTGAGAAATGAATAGCCTCAGAGAATAAAAGCCATTTGATTTCGAAATGTGTTAGTATTATTAGAACTCAAGGGGAAGAACTTAAAACAGTTAATATGAAATGTTGGGAAAAAAAGATATAAAATATTACTTTAATGCAAACAGTTAAAAAAAAAAGCAGATAAAATTGTAAAAAATTCTTCTCTTAGAGAAGTCTTTATAAAAGTATGGAATAGATGGTATTGGGTCCCCTTGAAAATGGGGTTAAATGTATCACCTTTTTGCCTTAGACCCATTAATTGTATATGGAAGTTTCCCTTTTTTAACCTTTTCTACTCTAATACATTCTATAGACATATAGTTTTTTTTTATTTAAAAAAAATGTTTTCCACACCCCCAGAGTATAAGCTCCTGGTACCCTCCAATAGAAACACTGCATTCAGGTATGTTTTTTTTAACCCTATGCTAACCTTCAAGCCAACAGCAGGACAAAGCAGAAATCCACAACAGCATTGTCTGAGCTCCTCCTTGCTGCCTTGTGGTGGGAGATAAAAAAAGACTACCATGCTATGATGCTTTGCAGAGACTGACTTCCCAGATATTGCAACAATGTTATAGATGTCCATGAATGTTATGCTAATTTAGCTTGGATTTCAAGGGGCATTTCAGGTTAAGTTCATTAATGTTTATTTTTGATTTTTTTCATGCATTCTCCTCTCAGATTCACTAATAATCTATTACATTTAAATATGCCTTTAACATGAGTATCTATTTAGGAACAAGGGCCTAAAAACATTGTCACTATATAGGGTCAACTCTCCGTTGCACAGGGTTCCTTTCTACACCTAACCAGCTGGAGCAGACAGCAGAATGTTGGTAACTTTTCATTAGATCAGACAGCCACAAACAGAGCATGGAAATTTCAGCATCCAGAGAAAGATCATAGTTCTACCTATGTCTTAACCAAAATATTATATTTATTGAGCATGGTATCGAAAACACAATTACTGTTAACATAATAAAAATCACTAGATCAAGGCCAAGTTAACCTAATTGATTAAATCTGTTGCAAAATAGTGACTGTTTAGTAATCTTTCCACAGGAGGCCTTCACTGATAAACTGTCACATTTGAAGCATAGACTATAGACTATATACATAGACTGGTACATGGTGGTTCACTACAAACATAGCCATGGATTAAGGTAAAGTGCCTGAACCCGCTTACACACTGACAACAAGCACCACATTTCTGGATAAGCAGTTTATTATAGCCAAGGTGCCAATTAGACCAAACAAGCCCTACACCTGGAAATGTAGCAGAAGATCACAGCAGGAGCCAAAAATTGGAGTCGGGATGATCGCAAAATGTCAAGCAGGCAGTGTCAGAGACGGGTTCATGAACGTAAAGAGAGTAGGCAACAGCACATAGGACAAGCCAGGAAAACAAACCAATTAGAACAGTACACTTTGTGTACAAAGAATCATGCCACTTCCTTATAGGCTGCCAATGTTTGAGCCAAATTAACACTGTGTGCATCAGTTTTTGACATCAATGTTTCTGTTTTAGGATGACATACCTACTTTGCAGCACTGATATAATGCATCATTCAGGGATAATGCAGAACATGTCCATGTCACCGAGATTTGATGCAAGGATATGGAAAATGGCACCCAAAGATGATGCCGTTAGAGTCTCCTTTTTTACAATTCTAAACATACAATGACCTCAGGGTACTTGGCAAAAAAGAAAACATTTTTTAGCACATCTGATCATTTGGGTGCAAAACATCTTTGGGGAGCTACTTTATCCATTCTAGCTAATGCTATGGCAAGAAAAATGCTTTAAGACCAACTCAATTCAGCAGCGTAAGAGCTAATGATCCAACAAAACACCGAAATAATTAAAATGACCCTTGTGAGTATTAGGAACATTGTCGATGGAACAGTCTAGGCAGCTTCTAGTATCTATAATTTCTTTTTTTCCAACATTTTAAGTGAGTTCAGAATTAACTGAGCAGCCAAATTATTTCTCATGTGGGAGCATGTTCAGCATTTTCTGTATTGGCTTTGAAAGACCTTTAGGAACATTTAGGGAAAAGCAAGAGCTTGATCAGAATAAGAACAGCTTGCAGACAATGGTTGTGTATTTCCTCAGTTCCTTCATGTGCCTGTCTTGCAACATGCAACTAATTATGTAATAAGTAAAGCAATACATCTTTTTACTCACAGTAATTACTCCTGAGTTAGGGCTCTCTAAGTTTATATTCAAGGTGCAGATGAGCGTTAAAGCTGCAGAATCACTTTGTCCTTGATTGACCCATTTTGTAAAAATGAAAGTTCTTAGGCATGCTAAGTGAAGCATTAAGGGAGGCTGAAGTCTTGTATTTATCAAAAAGCATGTTATATTGGGTATAATATATATATATATATATATATATATATATATATATATATATATATATATATATATATTTTAAATGTATGTACTAGCATCAATGTGCTATTGTTACAGATTTATGCACTATTAAGGAATATAATTGCTGTTTATCTGCCTGTCAAGGGAAAGAGGCCTAATATACAACTAAGTATTCAGTCAAAGGGCCACCGTAGAATGTGAAAAACATTATACATTTGTTAGAAAGAAACTAACAACATGAGAAGCTGTGCAAACCATGGGCACAAACGCATTTGAGAGGAAACCTTCATTTTAATAGATTTTGCTGGTGTGTGGAAGGTGCCATGACTGTAATACTTTCTTTTCAAGTCATGATTGAATGGTTACACCCAAAGGAAGTGGGGTTTGCAAGTATACTAGCAGGTTACCTTCTACTGAGCATCTGTGGGGGAGTTGTCAAATGCCATAAGATTATCTCAACTGACCAGTGATATAATAAATATTAATATAATAAAAAAATCAGCAAAATACACTTTCTAGACACTGGACAAGAATTCCTAAAAGTTACTGATTTATGAGTCAAGTTGATTTGTAAAGGGAAAAAAAAAGCTCGTCCTACCAGAAAATGCACGCTATATGGTGTAAAAAAGTTTACAAATCTCAATCCACGTGTAGCTGTCTCATTAAAATTTACCCAAGCCCATTCCATGCTAAACTAAGAGTGATACATGTTACCCTCTGGGTGCTCATGAGTCTTCAGATTGTACAAAAATGCTACGTGTACTGAGAGCCCCACATAGAAGCGTAAAAAATGCCTCAGGAGCAAAAAAATGTCAGATCTGATGCTATTATCAGCATAACAACTAAATTGAGTTAAATATGAGGCTTAATTTCTAATATCCAGCACAATTAATAAAGTTCCCCCCTTGATTCCCCCAACATCGACTAAATAAAATAACTCTGGGCTTCCCCTAGATCCACCCCCAATCCCCCTACCTACATAATTGCCCCAATATATACACATTAGATTGCTTTCATCTAGTTAAAAATACACTAATAAAGATAGAATATAAACCTGTGATAAACCCTTGTAAATTTGTGTAAAAATAACTAATATATATAATATTATTATTTAGAGTACAATGTATATAAAACAATTTTGGTGCCCAATATCATATGCAATTATTGTGACCATCGATGGAATCTCAATGAAAACAAGAAGAACAGGCTATTCTCCATCCATATACCTTATCTTAATTAGTGTATACTTTACTAGATGAAAGAAATGTAATGGTTGTTTCACCAATATAGTCACTTATTTCTAGTGCTTTAAATTGTTAAAATAATGTTAAAATATTCTAGAATGTAAAATATTTTAACTCAAATATTTTGGTCATAATATGTGAAGATAGGATTCCCTCAAGGAGACTCTGATGCTAGGAAAAATTTAAGGCACAGAGGTGGAGATGGATAGATGCGGTAATTGAAGCAATGAACGTGAGCTTGCAGGATCTCAGAGGGGCAGTAGCCTACACATGTGCCCGGTGGGCTGCGGTCCATAGGGTCAATGAGAGTCGGGCACACTGAATAACTAAAAAACAACAACAAAGTGTTAGCTCCTTGTTAGGCTGTAGCGATTAACACAATTAGTTTATTGTATGGACATCTGCAGTTTAATGGCAGCTTACAATTGATTTGGTCATTATATTTACAGATATTTATGAACTAAAGCTATTTTATTTCTTGTTCTAGTTAAATGGCACTCTTGTTTTTTTCTTTTATCTCAGGCAGACATTTGGGGTGCCCTGGTATGAGTAGGTGAGAATTCTGCATTTATTAAACACATATAAATACTTTTAGATTAGAAAATATTTATTTTGATACGTGTTTTTAACAAGAATATATTTTATTCTAAAGACAGCTGTCTGTTGTGATTAGTTATATAAAGCGGGCAGGTCCTACTCTACTGTTTGTGCATAGTCTGGTTGTGGTGGCCATAGTTAAGCTTCAACTAGATAGTTGCACCATCATAGGGCCTCATTAAATTCCAGCCTCGTAAATAAGAGGCTTCTACTTAAGCCCTACGTACTGCAAAGTTTCTCTAACTTACAATGCTATTAAATTAGCCCTGCTGCGAGCAACGTATGAGCTACGCAGCAGGCCCGTACGTATCTACACTGCGTAAATGTACATGAGGAGTGACAGCCTGCGAGATGATATCGCAGGCTCCCACTCCTCATCAAGTGCTGCGGGGGTCCTAAAAGGGACCTCCGCGGCAGTCCCCCACATAAGCCCTGCCGTGGGGGGTACTCCAAACCCCCCCCTAGGCACCTAAAATGAACCCCCCCTCAATGCGGGGGTCCCTGTCGGGACCCCCGAAGTGTCCTCACATGAACACCTTGCTGCAGGGGTCCATAGGAACCCCCGCAGCCCCCACACATTAACCCCTTGCAGCGGGGGTCCCCGATCGGCACCGATCAGGCCCCCGCTGCATTTAAAACTTTTAAATTCCCCGCCGCGGCTCCTTAAAGGGACCGCGGCACACTATTACCCAATCCCGGCCGCGGCACTTAAAATTAACCCCCCTCTATGCTGGGGGTCCCCATCGGGACCCCCGAAGTTTCCCCACATAAACCCATTGCAGGGGGGGTCCCCGATCTGCATAGATCAGGCCCTCCGCTGCATTTAAAACTTTTAAATTCCCCGCCGCGGCTCCTTAAAGGGACCGCGGCACACTATTACCCAATCCCGGCCGCGGCACTTAAAATTAACCCCCCTCTATGCTGGGGGTCCCCATCGGGACCCCCGAAGTGTCCCCATATAAACCCCCTGCTGCGGGGGGCCCCGATCGGCACCGATCGTGACCCTGCTGCAATTCAATTTTAAATTTCCCGCCTCGCGGGTCCTCAAAGGACCGTAAAGGTCCTGAAAGGACTCGCACTAAAAATATTAACCCCAGGCAACTATAATTACCCCATTAACTCATGATGGTCAATCCAGACCACCATAAGGCTCTAATTACCCCATTAACTCATGATGGTCAATCCAGACCACCATAAGGCTCTAATTAACCCATTAACTCATGGTGGTCAATACAGACCACCATAAGGCTCTAATTAACCCATTAACTCATGGTGGTCAATCCAGACCACCATAAGGCCTAAATTAACCCATTAACTCATGGTGGTCAATACAGACCACCATAAGGCTCTAATTAACCCATTAACTCATGGTGGTCAATCCAGACCACCATAAGGCCTAAATTAACCCATTAACTCATGATGGTCAATCCAGACCACCATAAGGCTCTAATTAACCCATTAACTCATGGTGGTCAATCCAGACCACCATAAGGCTCTAATTAACCCATTAACTCATGGTGGTCAATCCAGACCACCATAAGGCTCTAATTAACCCATTAACTCATGGTGGTCAATCCAGACCACCATAAGGCTCTAATTAACCCATTAACTCATGGTGGTCAATACAGACCACCATAAGGCTCTAATTAACCCATTAACTCATGGTGGTCAATCCAGACCACCATAAGGCTCTAATTAACCCATTAACTCATGGTGGTCAATACAGACCACCATAAGGCTCTAATTAACCCCATCAGTCCCATAAGGGTATATTATTACCATTATGGGCCTGTTACAACCCAACATTAACCACATAAGTGCCATGATGGTCCTCAAGGACCATCATGACACTAACTACAAACACTACACTATAACCCCCAATAAACCATTTAATCTAAACTAACCCCCCTCTACACTAATCTATTAACACTTACACTACCTACCTACACTACCTACCCCCTAATAAACCTTCCCACCACTCTAATTACAAAAAATAAAAAACCTACAGCACAGAAAACAAAAAACAATTACAACCCCACCCCCCACTACAGAAAACAAAAAAATACATTACAACCCCACCCCCCACTACAGAAAATAAAAAAATTACACACCTGAAAAGGAAAGACAGATAAACACAATACAATACATACATATAATACATTACATACATTACATACAATACATGACATTACATATAATATATTACATATAATATATTACATATAATACATTACATACATTACATACAATACATGACCTTACATATAATATATTAAATA